>OZ059794.1:17500669-17615458 GCA_964057025.1 Standfussiana lucernea
GGTGAAGTTTTGGGCAACAAACTATAAAATACTGTCTTGCCAGCGACACGAAGGAGAAGAAGTCGTCTCTATCTTGCATTTCAGTAGTCGACAGTTGTGCGCCAATGACAGAAATTATACTACTTCCGCCGTACGTACTAATTAACGTTGATAAATCTTAGCCTTAGCGCTCCTGGCACGGTAACAAGACAGCTCGACCCCGAGACAACCTGACCCCGCGACAATTCAACGCTAAGAAGACTCTTAACGCTACAATTGAAGCTCATGATAACTCAATCTGCTTTATTTTCGAGCTGTCGGGGTCTAGTTGTCCGGTCGAATTGTTATAGGATCCCTGGTACATGTTCCTTCACGTAATGCGATATGCGTTACACGTTCATCTTAATCATATTATATTGTTATATAAGGATCAGATGAATTATTGTACTGAAGTGTATGCTCGCGAGACATATCGCGAGTCGCGAGTCGCCAGCTAGCTCACATGAGTGATGTTGGTAGAACCAGATGCTTTCAATATTAATATTGGTTAACTTTTTAAATGTACAGGTTTTACAATGCTCGTTACAAATTGACAGAGGACAATTGAATTATTAATTTTAGGCATCCATTTAGATGCACACAAGGTGACATCTAAATGGATGCCTAAAACACAGAGCAATAATAGATACATATCAGATGAACACCGCTGCAGCTGCCTACGACTGGCTCAGAAACTAAATTTGGGAGACAATCATTTGAAGTGATTCTGTCATGTTTGTTCGTGAAACCGCTAAATAGATAACTTGGTTTCTGCCGGATGGTCCCGCTTACTCTGTACTCTGTCGGGACGGAGCGCGGTGTGCAGCGGACCGCTGCGGAAAAACAGCTGTTTTTTTTATAACCGACGATAACTATTACACCACCACACACCCTGTATATATATCGTGAGTCTTGCTCTATGTTCGTACACGTTAATCTCCGAAAACACCTAACTATTCAGTATACTACTAGTGACTCTTCAGTCATTCACAAAAATTGTTTGATGGGTGGATTGTCTTTCAAGGTGAAAGACAAGATGGTTTTGGAGCCGACAGGTGGCGCCGTTCGAAGCGGGGGCGGATCGCTAGGTTTGATATTATGAAACATCTCAAAACATGTGTTTTCGTGTTATTTTGTCTGAGCATTTATTATTTTGGAAATGTAACCATGTCCCATGATGATTCAATTTATTTCAGCATGGCGTTAGTATGATATTTTATATTCTGTTTGTGTGATAAAATTATGTTATTCTCCTCAGTGTTAAATATATTATTAAATTAAAACGAGTGTAAAAGTATAATTATGTTCTCAGCAAGTAAAACTTCGGTTTTAGTCATTTGTTAGAGTTGGAGTCGAGTGCTACTCAAGTGCTCTTTCGTCTTATGGACGTCAGGTAGCCTGTGGTGGCACTGCTCGTGTCCTGTCTGCCTGTCTGCACTCTGCAGCACTACACCAACAATTGTGCAGGAAGCAGCTGGTTTAGTTGTAAAATTATACTATAAACATACTTTATGTTTAAATAAGCTAGGTTGTGTTGTATTCCATTCCATAAATAAAGTTAATAAAGTATGTATTAATAAAATTAAACATAATAATTCGCTGAAACAGTGCCTAAACTATGATATGTGATCACAGTCAATGCGTTAAAGTTGTCTAATTAGGTAATTCTTAAGTAAATAAAAATAGATAAATGTGACATTCATTGTAGCCTAATGATTTTGTACACGCAACGCGGTCACTGCAAACTACTGACCATAACTGTAATGTAGGTATGTGAGCTGGGAGCCGGGACCCGGGACCCGGGACCCGGACAGCTGGGGCGCGCTCCCAGGTCCCGGCGACGATCTGTACGTGTTTGTGTGGAGTAAAGTCCGTTTGAACGTTTATTAACTACAGTACGCGGCCAGGCCGCGGTACCACTGTGTTTAAATATTATTGTGATTATTAAAGTGTTGATCAAACGCTGCGTTTTATTAATAAACCATTCAATATAATATTTATCAACAGAAACAATAACAACAGTATGACGTTTATTCAGAAACTGTAGGTCAAATTAAAACATGGTTTCATTAACCTTTTGACCGCCACGGTCGGCTATAGCCGACAGATGAAAACTACTTGAAAAATGTCGTTTTCTTGTCGGCTGTAGCCGACCGTGGCGGTCAAAAGGTTAAACTTATGCCCCACTCGCACGACTATGATCGGTAAGAAACTTTTCATTTTGGAATCACCCATCATCAACTTCCCTCTGTTCATAGGTTAAAACCAAATGCAGGATAAAACTGCCTCGTGAGCCCATAATTATAACTTCAGAATGTATTGAAATGAACCGAGTGATCATCGCCGTCCGAACAGGGCCCTAGATCATTTAATTCGACGATTAAGTTAATAAAATACAATCAGTGTTTTCATAGGCAGTTTAAATAAAAGTAAGACCTATTGACAAAATATGATAAATATATCAATTTTTAATTCATGATATCTAATGCAATTGTCACACAGCAAAATCTAGCAAAAAAACGATGGAATAAGATATATTTACATAAAAAAATAATATTACTAATCATTCTTTTAGAAATATGGTAAGTCACAGATTGAAATAATTATATTCTAATGCTGCATAGTTGTTTCCGCGCACCATCGAATGACACATTGTCAGACGGGTTCGCATCGGATTATATATATATTTTCTGAAATTGTAAGTGAAAAAACAAGATATCGCAGTTAGTTCCGACAATGACCACGCTCCAAAAAGAACCATGCAGCACTGGTAGTAGTGACGACTAGATTAGTGATAGTGTGGTGTGGTTGGAGTGGCGGCGGCCTGCCGGCTCCAGCGCTGCGGGCGCTACAAGTACATGCCGTTGACGAGGTAGTCGGCGTCGTGCGCGAAGGGCGACTTGCGCCCGCGCCGGCGTCGCATGGCCGCGCGCGCCCGGCACGTCAGCATGCCCATGATCGCCGTCATCATGAACAGACCTGCGGGGGAAACGTCTCCGTACACTTCCACTGCTGCGTACCTAACAAACCCTAACAATAGCTGTGCAGGTTCATTTGTTAGCCAACCACACTTCTAAAGAACGCAGTGGAGCTGGGTCGAGGGACGCGAAGCTTAGTGTGGCGTGGGTACCAACAAAACTGCGCCAAATCACCTTGACCACAAGAAGCATCAGAAGTGGTGCTAGATGTTTTTGTGGGAAGTGGGAAAAAAGTTGTGTACCTAGCACGAGCAGCATCATGGCGGCAGGCGGGTGCTCGCTGAGCCCGTCGTGCTCATCGTGCTCGCCGTGCGCGTCGCGCTCGCCGGCGGGGTAGTGCACGTGCGCCGCCGCCGACGCCGCCTTCTTGTCGCCGCTCTCCGCAGACTTGCTCGCCTGAACACTCTGCACACAACCAAATAGTGCAAAATCATTGATTCGTCATGATCTTTAGCGATGATGAAGTTGTGGTTTCGAAGTACTTAGACGAAGCGAGAGACATAGCAGGTATCAAACAATGCCGTACGCAAAATACGCGCATTGGACGTGGAGTTGTGGACACCAGCCCGTGATACCATACAAATACAATGCCGAAGGTGTCTCCACGTTGTCGTCGTGGTGGGGCTAGCGTGTCTACATGATCTTGGGGCTCTGCCGGTAGAGTCACTTATGCCGGAAAGGTCCAAATGAGAGTCCAGACTAAGCGGGACATGGGGCAGAGTTCATAACATTGGACTTCCACGAAGAGCGCACTTTTTCTTGATTTAAAATGTGCGCAGTTTTCGTTGGGTGCCATGTAATGGCTCATGGAGTGAGCTTATCGGATGGTACGTGACTTGCTATTCGTTCTTCGAAATCTTCAAGGAGCGAGTCTAGGTTGTGGTTAATCGCCAAGTGCCGAGCGATGCCTCACGGAGCGGGTCATTGGGCGGTACGTCGCTGGATTGATGTTTTGGAAAGAGCATCGGCCGCACATCCTCTCAATGAGAGCTTCTCAATGTATGGTTCACTTTACCCAGACTTTATGGAAGGTGCTAGTCGCGTGTTATACGTACACAACGCCGGAAGGCGGTTCACAATTAGTACACGTCTGTCCAACTGAACTACCCCAGGAGGGTAACTGTTGATCCGCAGCAGGAGAATCCCTCACCGTGTAGCGCTCGGTCAGTCCCACATGTTCGGGGTAGGACACTGATCGCCCCAATTAATTTCTACCCGTCTTTTATGGGCTCACTGAGCCAGGGTGGCATACTTACCGGTGATGAGAAGTCGCTGGGTTCTATTCCTAGCATGTCCGCGCACTGGGATCTAAAGAGCAGGTTAATACCGACCTGCCTTCAGACAATCGGAGGGAATATGGCTCACAAGATTTAGCCAGCACATAGAAGAAGAAGGTACAAAAAGTGCCAAAAGGCCTATCAGCCCGTGCACACTTCGTGCGCCCGCCTACTCCCATTGCCGACGAGGAGGGTAAGTCTCCCTAGTGAGTCTTGTGACTCGGAAATGTCAACGAGAGAAACGTCGAAAAGGTCGTCTCGGTACCGCACATGCAAGCGAATGCCGATGTCCGGGACTAGGA
Source organism: Standfussiana lucernea (assembly GCA_964057025.1). Taxonomy (NCBI): domain Eukaryota; kingdom Metazoa; phylum Arthropoda; class Insecta; order Lepidoptera; family Noctuidae; genus Standfussiana; species Standfussiana lucernea. Next base: position 17,505,245 of record OZ059794.1, read on the forward strand.
AGAAGCCTGTTACGCCACTAAGCCAACTTCAACAGTATCACCAACTTTTGCTTGCGCGCAGCCAGCTCGCGATCCATGTCAGGTCCCTAATTCCGTTCCAGCAGATCACCGACTGGGAGGAAATAAATGCGCTCCGCGCAGGAAGCAAGCCTCGTTTAACCCCGTCTCATCACTAGGATCGGTGCAAGCACCACAGGATGGATACCCTGTGGAGAAAATAGACACCTCACCTTCCCAGCCTTAAAAATACTCCAAAGCAACCTGAACCATTGCCGCAACGCACAAAACCTTTTTATGCAGACTATTGCGGTTCGGCCGTATAAAATATATGTATCCAATTTGGATGCAGGCCTGTAGGCAGAGTGGCTTGGGTAACACGGAACGACTTCGGCGGACTTCCTACAACAACGCGGAGCCAGCTTCAATTCGTAGCTAGTCAGCTGTTACCTTATCCTTGGTGGGTGTCGCGGGCGGGGGGGCGTGCTGTGGGGGCGCGGGGGCACGCTCGACGGCCGGCACCGGCGCCTCCGACGGCTCCTTCTTCATCAGCTCGAAGCCCTTCTTAGGGCTGTCCCGCAGCGTCTGCTGTTGGCTCGAGTACACCACCGGGATCTCCGGCATCGTCTTCGGCGGGATATACACCGGAATTTCCTAACAGAATATCAGTGGTTATAATATGGGTGGTTATTATAATACCTATCCATTTACCTCTAGCTGCCTACAGCCTGGATTTATTTCCGGTTGGCAATATGGGCTCGTCGTCTCGCCGCCTTAGAATTGAGACTTAAGAATATAACTAGCGAAAAGTGGGGATAAAACCGCAATTTTTACTGTTACAATCATATCGATGCGGTGGCGAAATATGCCATGTGTTGGTCACTGAACTTTTGCTGTGAATTCCGGGAGTGAGAGGATGGGATGAGATGGCAGTGTGAGTATTACCTGCTCGGTGCGCGGCACGGGCCAGGCGCGGCGCGGGTCGGGCTCGGCCCAGTAGGCGCCTCCCCAGCCGCGCTCCGCCGACACGCTCTCCATGCCTGCGGACACACACACGTCACTACACCGGCCTCACCAGCGCGAGCGTCCTACTCATGGGAACAAATGTGGTTACCGGGCGGTCCAACAGCAATGTTGGGCTGCGGCGGGGGCCAAGCGCGGCGCGGCCACGGTGGCTCGAAGGGCGAGAACTGCGCGCCACCTTCCGGCTCCTGCAGCAGCCCGCCCTTGTGGCTGAAGATGTGCGAGCTCGCAGGACCATCTGCCAACATTGTTATTTGTATAACTTCACCTTGCGTTTTAACATAGCTGGGTATACCATCAGGTAACGATCCTGTCAGAACATTTATCTATTGCTGAAAGGTATTTTCTCAATATAAAGTTTAGTGATGTATTATGTGAAAGTGGGTCTTGCGCAGTAGTACTTACCGTTGTACCGGTGCTGCGGCTGCGCCTGGGTGAGGCGGTGCGGCCAGCGGTCCGGCGCAGCGTCGTTAGGCGCCTCGCCCGCTGCCTCCGCGCTCTCCTGCACAACCAGCTCGCACTGTAAGCACTGCCTGAGACATTATCAACTATGTGTAGTGGCGTCGGAAGCAAACCTGCAGCGGCTTTAGCAGAGCGGGTGTGGTGGAGGGCGGCGGTGGCACGCGGGGTGCGGGCGGGGGGCAGCCCAGCTCGGGTGCTTCGTCGGAGCCGTCGGCGCACTGCGCCACGCCATCGCACGCGTTATACACGGCGATGCACTCGCCGCCGCGCCGGCACGCGAACTGGTAACGGCTACACCGCGACGCTGCAACAACCGCCAGCTCATCAAATATACTTAGTCTATAGCACAGCAACCGCGAACGAGCCCCGCGTGCCGACACAGCAGACGGGTAGGTCGTCCAGTGTCATGTCGCCCAGTGTCATGACCCCGTGCCAGCGGGACATGCTTTGGAGCCGGACATTCCGAAGATCGATTGAACACATTTTGATAAACTTTTTATATACCTACTTATAAAAGTCTATCCCGGTTGAAATAATTATCTACTGCCTATTTGTAACATTCAGAGTCTGGTAAATCTTCAGATGCTGGTTGGTATTCCTAACTCTGATTTGGGTTCATGATAAACTCGCATTAATGTAAAAAATTTAATAAAGAATCTACATAATATTGTAACGGAATATGAATCACGTCGCAGCTCATGCCATGATGACGTCACCCTGACCGTTAGATCCACATTAGTAACTATGTGGTATCGTGGACATGGTTGCCCCGGGCGACTGCTGACGGCTGGCTGTGAGAGGCATAGCTGAAATATGCTATATGGCGAGAGGTCGTGGCCTCGCGCGGTGCGAGCCGCACTAACACTCGCGGAGGCAATGCGCTGCCGTCCGCGACTCAACCCGTGCAGGTTAAACCTGTGCAACATGACTACTAACCGCACAGGTAGCTAGTGGGTATTTTTTTGCACCTTCGATAATTGACAGTCTATTGTGGGTCAATAATAAAGAAGGTTGAGAGTTCATATTAGGTAGAGGTACACAGCTTCTCCATGCAGGCGGATCGGAGGATAGACATCTATCAAGGTTTATGAAAAAGAATCATGCTGTATTCAGGGATAAAGTAATCTGTTGGTGTTGATCAAGAGATGTGCCGCTGTGGGCCGGGCCAGCCGGGCGGTGGGCGCCGCGGCCGATGACCTCGCGCAGCACCGCTCATTAGCGATGTATAAAACTATAAGTTAGCACGTCTACAATAAACATTCCCACTCGACATGATCTATGCCATAGATTCTATAGAATGCTCTTAATAACACCCGAACAAACCATTCATTTCTCTTTTAGTTAGGTACAACCTCTACTTCTAGTAAATGAATGGCCGAAAGAAAATCTGATTTATCCGTTCTCTTCATTCTTACCGATTAAACTTTTTTGCATTATGTGGGCAAGACCAAAAGACAGCAATAGGTAAACTGCAGCTTTACGAAACGGGTGGCAATTTTTTTTTTTTGGGTATTCGTTTGGTAATTCCTACAGAAGCATCCTGAAGCAGGATTAGGTTAGTTTATCGTCTTAAGCATTCACAAAACCATAAGTGAGCGAGCCGAGTGAACTCGAAATATTTTGCATTTCGTCTCGCCAAGTGTTAAAAAAATTTCGAGGGACCGTAGGTGGGGGCTCATGTCACCCACGAGCCGCACGCCTCGCGCCTTTCGCTGCTGGCTTGTGACTCTATGAGCTAGAGTTGGGCAGCTCGGCGTGCTGCGATGCTTACGTATCGTGCTTGCAGGACGGTCGTCGCGTGGCGGCGACGGACGCGGCGGCGGGGGCAGGGGGGGCGGTGTGCTCGCCGTCGTGGTGCTGGCCGTGCTGCTGCTGGCGCCGCCGCTCCTGCTCAGTGCAAACAACACATCTTTATGTTCATAAGTATTCCAATTTAAATGGGAAAGCTGGTCAACCCGGCGCTGCTGAGTGGTGCACTGGATAGTGAACTAGTGACCTCAGGTTGGCAAGCTCCTGCTCGTGGTGCGCGAGGCGCTCCTGGTCCTGCAGCTCGGCGAGGCGCCGGCTGATGGCCAGCACGCCGCTGCTGAAGTTGCTGTGTGCAGTGAACTTGCAGCGGAAGTCCTCCGGGGGCCCGCAGTTGAACAGGTAACAGCTGCCGGGGCCCTGCGCATAGAGTGGTACAGTTACTTCTATGCCGCAAAGCCGAATGTACCGAGGCGACCAGGCGAGGCAGCCGAAAGGTGCAAAAGGTCGCAATACAAGGACTGTTCCTATGCCCATAATGTTATATGTTTACGGTGCAAGTCCATGTAGTTTCTATAAAGTAATAAGAGGAAAATTCTGAGAGAACATTAATTTAGGTTTGTAGAACATAAAAACAACGAAAATTGGTTTTCAAATAAAAGGTGTTTTGAAATAAAAATAACTAAAACTTAAATAATATCGAAATTGATCGATCGTTTCGATCGGGTAACATAAATATCAGGAACTCAACGTCAATAGTAAACATGGTACATATCCCCTTTGTTGTTGATGTTAGTGATCATGTCAGTTTCAAAGTTTTTTTTTAATACAAGTTTTTAGTGTTAAATCTTTACTTTAAATACCTCCACGCCCCCCTTTCTATTCGATGCATCCATCAGCACAATGTTTTGAGTGCTTTACTTCTAGTTCCTTCTACCGTAAAATGTGATGTTTCACCTCAAAAAAAAGGCTTCGTGAACGCTCCGTTTACACCTTGTATGATGATTGTGAAGTAGGATGATTGCAAAACCCTAGCTTAACTTAGATAAATCGCGAACTTTGAGCACCGAGGGATGCGCTAAGTGGTTAACGGCTTTATTAGAGCCAAATTCTGACCAACCTGGATAAACATGAAAATCATGTTATGAATTAGACTGTCTAAATCAGCAATCAAGTTTCCAATCGTTCTAAAAGGTCTGCATTTTTTTCTGTTCTGCAAATGTGCAGATCATACACATACGTAAACTGACACAGCCTATTGTCCTTGGAGGTAGGCAGCAGCTACAGAACGCCACCTACTACGGGCACTATCCATACACGGGCATTCATTTCGCTTCGGCCACGTTCATACATCTGGGGGGTTACCATGACGCGTTAATGCCAGAACCTTTTGCGTTAACGTTCCTGCATTAACGCGTCATGATAGGGCGACTGGTCTTAAACAAACATCGGTTGCGAGATAATCCAGATATTTATAGCTCGTAACGTTAGGTTATTTTACAATTATCCGGTCCTTTGTAGAAATCCTTCAATTTTTTTAATTTATCCTGCGACATTTTATACATGTGCTGCACCGTACAACAATGTTTTTGAACTTGTTGTCCTGTCCTGCCGATAGTAGTTGATGTTGCAACAACTACGTGGTACGGGGTTCAACATTCAAAAACTCTCTTATCGTTATCGAGTATTCGAGTGTACATCGCGTAATGTTCGTCATATGACGGTGCATATGGACGTTAACAGCCCCGATCTGTGCAACCGATCCCAGAGGGCCTAGTACGAGTTAAGTACGGTTCGATCACGTTAACGTGAGCCTTTATTAGGTGCCTGTGGACGGTGAGCTATGGGCTAGCTCGCCGTCCCTCCGTCTTAGGACGACAGGCCGTGTCGACGGCGCGTTCGTGTTCCACGCGCGCCTCCAAGAGATGTCAGCATAGGGAAGGGGCCCGCAAGGGCCGATGCCTGCCGGGTGCTGTTGTTGGTTGTTCGAAAGAGATACCGCGGCCCCGGAACACAAAGGGCGATGAAGGAACATGGGTGGGTTTTAGTCAGTAAAAGTCTGACACACCCTCCCTCAGCCCAGAGCGGGAGAAGTCATTTGATGATTACCCATCCGAAAAAAAAAAGCCTTTATTAGGTACCTATAGGTAGTACTGAAACTGTAGTAGCGCGGTTTCGAGACAACATTGAGAACAACCATTGATTCCATACAGATGAACGAAGCTGGACGTTCCAACCTCGCAAATTCAGAAGCCACAATGAACGTAGATGATAAAGAGGTCTGACTCATGATTGCTAAGTATTGGCGGCTTGAACAACAACCAAGACACATTATAACTTATAACATTATAACTTGCCACTATAAGTTGAGTTCAAGTTTTTTCTACTATGGTTTGTTTACATTTTCATGTAAGGCATGATATTGGTGGTAACTACTGGTTACCTTTTCCTCGTAGACGAAGACATCGCAGGCGTCAGTCTCGCAGCACAGGCGCAGACACTCGGCACGCGCGCCCACGTCCAGCTCGGACAGATAGCGCGCGCCCATGTCGCGCGACTCTTCCGTGCGGATGATCTTGTCGCGCTGCACGTCGAACCGCGGCGCGCACGCCCCGGGGTCGAGCTCGCGCGCGCGCACCGCGCCCAGCAGCAGCGCCGCCCACCACGACCACGCCCGCAGCCGCATCACGGACACGCTGAGCTAACCGAGCACTGCTCCACACAGATAAGGACAACTGTCACCGCTCACCAAACACAAAACTCTTCGTTTCTTTGAACACACTTCCGACTGTTGTCTTTACGAATACGTAACTCGAGCGTGCGGATCTTCGCATCCCCACCGTCCATGTAGCGTGCAGCGTGATGCGCCGAGTGCTGGCTGGCGGTTGGCGGCTGGCGGCTGGCGGCTGCGTGGTGCTGCTAACTAATTGTTATCGCATACATTAGCGGGCGCCAAGTGCGGCGCGGCGGCCGGCCGGTCGATAGCGCCGCGCCTGCGCCCTGGCACTGGTCGTGGCTCGCCCGCACTCCGCACACCGCACCGCCCAGCGCGCGGCGCACACCTAGCGGCTGTGTTGACTAACGGATCAACAAAAAAATAAACAATGTTGGTAACAATGCAAAAGCACTCGAAGTTTTGACTCCCGGTTGATGCCAATAGTCTCGTTCCCTATTACATGGGACCTAAACGTGAGTGATGAAAAGGCTGTAATGCTCCATGCCTCCGTTGTATCTGGTGAATAAATGAATGGAGTCTATCATAGAATACAAGTTGTAGTTTAAATCTGTAACCAATCCATTTTGTTTTTAGATGGTCAGTAGATAACGACAATCTCCTCTGTAATATTCAGAGCAGTCGGAAACTACAAGGTGAAAATAAATAAGCTAGCAAACAAAACCCCTCGGCCTCAAGCAAACCGCTCACAGGAGCTAGGAGGCATGTGCTTGTGCTGCTGCTGCTGTGCTAGAGCTTAACATTCTTACAATGTTTTCATTTTGGAGGACATAATAATTACACTCTTTAACTACGTAAAAAAATGTTTGCCTATTTTATGTTGTTTGTCGCTCACATTATTTTTAACGTGTAATCTTATGACTCGAAAGGAGGTAACTGCTGAGATAACGAGTAGTCTAGAGAAGTATGGAAGCAGAAAACATGCTGCGCCGACCCCAAATAGATTGGGATAAAAAAAAGGATAAAATACTTGTTATAAAAATATCTGCTGAAAATTTATTAAATCGATTTGACAAGATTAAAGTTAAGAGACAGGCCCTACCATTTAATATACAGGGTGGCTGCCTTGCTTATTATATCTATGGTGGATACTTTCAGCGGAGCAGTACGGGGAACTACCTCAACCAGTGCAACTACACGAACATGGTCTTAGGAGAGCATCCATTATTTTTCGTGAAATTTTGATCCCTATTCACAGATTTTAAAAAAATGTAAGTAGGTACAGTTAGCAAAACAATGGCTATATTTTACACGAATTCTTTTTTTGATGCCAATCGATCCTGTTTCTAATACTGATCAAATACTTCTATGGGACCAACCAAGGTTGGAGTACTAAAAAAGTAAGAAATAGCAAAAAATCTTTTCTCAGACATTTTATGTGAAAATTTCACACAAATTCTTTTTTCATGCCAATCGATCCTCTTCAAATACTACTCAAAAACTTCTAAACGACCAACCCAGGTTGTTGTTATACAGACAGAACTGATGCTGCACAGATTCTAGAAATAGTAAAACAAAAAATGTATCAAAATAATGTTTTAGCTGATTTTATAAATAATAATAATTATAATAGGAGAGCACACTTCACAAACATAAATGTTGATTACACTTACACATGAAGATTTGATATTAATTGCTTGTGGTACTTACCAAATAAAACAAGCACGCTCTAATTACGCCAATCTAATCATGTTCGGTACAATGGTTCCTGTACTATTGAAGTGTGTAGAGAGGCTCATCTTAGCACTCTACGGGATGAATTGTCAATCTCCCAAAATCACTGGCTCCTTAGAGGCAAAATTCAAAGCAGACATTTAAGTCGAAAAATATATTATATTTATATCATAATTAATAATAATGGAAGCGGGAGAGAGGAAATCGAGCAATAGTGTTGTAATTGCACAGTTGGGCGAAGAACTGTAGGTTGCTGTGCAGTGTGCACAACTGCACATACAGTGACAATATTATAGTACCTTGGTTGGGCAAGGCAAGGGGCAAGGCAAGGGGCAAGGCAAGGGGCAAGGCAAGGGGCAAGGCAAGGGGCAAGGCAAGGGGCAAGGCATCAAACTAATATAAGCCCTCCAGCCTAGTTTTTAGACGATTTATTAATTAAATATGATGATGTACTGTTTGATGAATAATAAATTGTTAAAAAGTATACATGTGTTTTTTTCATACCTACATTCTAAAATAATGTAGGTATGTTGTAATTACGTATATTTACTATGAAAATATATATAATATGCGAGGATAATGTGCCAAAAATCATTATTTAATTAATCATTTAATAGTTTATTTCATGTTATCGTTCAAATTAGATGTATTAAGTGGACAACTTTAAAGAACTATAACTTTTTTTTAAACTAATTATAAATTATTTTCCTTTTTAAGGATATATAGTTCATCTTTGTCGGTTCTGGCCGAGTCTTGAAGGAAACCTTGACATTCTCCTTTTATCTCACATAAAGGCCACTGCAATTGTTCACATCTTTCAGTACTACAAGTAGTACTGAAAGAAGTGAAGAAGTAAGTTTGAACCCAAGACACGCACATCTGATTTTCGAAATCATGTGCTTATTGTATAATTATCACTTGCATCGGTGAAGGAAAACATGGTGAGGAAACCTGCATGCCTGAGAGAACATATTTCTAGAGGGCATGTAATAGCCAAGTCAGAGGCCCATCGGCGGCATAAAAACTCTGACACCAGGTTAGGCGCTAACCACACAATAAAGAAGAAGTACTACAACATAGCTCTCTTCCCATAGGTAGTTAATTAGCGAGATTCATCGATGGAACGAAAAAAAAAACCATTTTCAGTTTTCGGCTTTTTACTTACTTTTCGCAGGTTTGCGGTTAAAAGGTTATCAGGCAACTAAAACTAACTTATTTGTTATTTTGAGTACAATAATTTATGTTTGTCGCATAATCCTGCGTTATTGTGACTTAAAACAGATATCTTTATGTCGATTGTAATGGCAGAAAAAGCAATAAAAGCTAGTAAAATTATAGCGCTGCTAGAAGACGGGTGAAGCCAATGTTACGTCTCACACCGGTTCAACGTGAGTCGTTCAACCGTCCAAAGATCCTGGACTCGATACCAAGAGACCTAAGTTCCGCTCACAAAAGGCAAGGTTCTGGGAAAAAACGTTGCACACAACCACGAGATGACCGGTTTTTAGTGACTCAGGCGCTGAGGAACCTCAAATGCAGTTAGACATAGACCTCAAAAGAAATCTTGAAGAGGTACGAAGAGCACAAGCTAGAGGCTTTTAGCGGCTGATATACGCAGTCGACGATCAGCGCGGGCCCCCAAGTTACTCCGTGAGCACCGGATTGCTCGATTGAGATTCGCTAAAAATTGCCTATCTTGGACTCTAGGTACCTGGAGTAGCGTACTCTTCCCCGATGAGGCTCGAATTTGTCTAAATGGTGAGGGCCAACGTCGGCGAGTGTTTATTCCTTGTGGTCAAATCAGTTGTACAAAATAGTTTGACTCAGGGGAAGGACCCGTTACGAAGACCAGGAGAACGCTATGCCAATGTGTGTTTTGAAGAAATCACCCCTTATGGTGGAAGGTCCGTTATGTTTTACACTAAATGCGCAAAGGTACATAACAGAAATCTTTTGTCAACATGCACAACAACCACTGACTGTAATTGGTGAAGATGCCATTTACATGGTCGATAATGCTCGGGTTCACCGTTCTGGCGACGTAGATGCTTAAATGCAAGAGATTCATCGTTTGGATTGGCCAGCGTGGAGCCCCGACCTTAACCCCATTGAGCACGTCTGGGACCTCCTAAAAAGGCGAGTACGATCTGTCCAACCACTTACACAAAACATCAAGGAGGTTAAACGTGTGATCTCGGCTGAGTGGGAACACATTCCAGAGGACACCATCAAAAGCCTGGTGGAAAGCATGCCCAGACGATTACATGGCGTAATCGCTGCAAGGGGAGGTCATACTGGTTATTATTTTTATTTTTTCATGTCTTTTTAATTAAAATACCATAAAAATATTTCCATTCTAACACGGCTCTCTGTTTACATTGACTAAAACACCGATTCTAGGACTTAAGTGTTAAAAACTATATTCTTAGTGATTACTATTTATACCTAAGACCATATTTGTCACAGCTAGGTACTTATTAAAAATTGTTGTAGGTAGGTTACAAAAATAAATAAAAAATGTTGAAGTGAGTAGATATCGTTGTAACCTTTTTTGTTTTTGTTTTGGGGTGGTAAATCATCAAATGACCTCTCTCGATCTGGGTGGAGCGGGAGGGCGTGTCAGTGTCAGGCGAGTACTGGCCGGATCGCCTCGATTGTGTCGAGGCCGGCGGTAGGGAGCTCTAGCCTCCCCCGCCACTCCGCCACCATGACCTGCCGGAGCTGAGACCGGCGCAGCGTTATCTGTCGCTGCACCAGCCTCTCGCCCCGATCCTTGGCCTCCTCGCGCCACTGATAGTGTCGCGAGGGTCTTCGCCTCCAGGTCCCACGGTGGGGATCCGGCCAGTACGCAAGCCGCCTCGTAGGAGATCGTGCGATATCCCCGTATGACCCTGACGGCCATCGCCCTCTGCGGTCTGCGCAGAACCGCGATAGTGCTGGCCGTCAGGTCGGTCGCCCATACCGGGGCCCCGTAAAGGGCCATCGATCGCACGATCCCTACATATAACCGCCTACAGGCGGTGCTCGGGCCCCCCAGATTGGGAAGCAGCGTTGAGAGCGCGCCCGCCGCACCCATCAACTTGGGCACCAGCCGCTGAAAGTGGGGGCCGAAGTCCCAACGGCTGTCGAGCACCAATCCTAGGTACTTCATGGTTGACTCGACAGCGATTCGGGCCCCCCCGACCACAATGTGTGATCCTGACGGCGGCGCCCGTCGGGGGCCATGAAAAGCAATGGCCTCCGACTTGTTGAGGGCCACCTCCAGGCCCAGGCATCTTATGCGGCTCACCACCTGTGAGACCGCAGCCGTAGCCAGCAACGCTGCCTCCCTGTACGAGCTCCCCCGGGCCGTGACCAGCGTGTCGTCCGCATAACACGTCAGGTTTACTCCCGGTAGGAGGTCGCACCGCAAAACCCAGTCGTATCCGATGTTCCACAGGGGTGGGCCCAGAACCGAGCCCTGTGGAACACCGCACGACATCTCACGACGGCCTGTGCCGTCGCGTCCCGTATAGGTGACACACCTTCCTGCCAGATAAGCCCCCACAATGTTGCGGAGGTAGGAAGGCACCCGATGGTATCGCAGGGCCTCCCTGATGCAACTCCAGGGCAGGGTGTTGAACGCGTTGGAGATGTCCAAGGACACCGCCAGCAACACCCCACCCCGGGACACCGCTTCCTCCGCGAGGACTCTCACTCTTATTATGGCGTATGTATTTACTCTCCTAGTGAATTTAGAGAGCCCTGACACTCATAACCCAAGTTCAATCTTAGCTTGGGTGTCAGAGGTGTATAAGTCTGAGTTAAGTACAATTCTCAACGTGACTTAAATAATATATTGCTGTAGCAAATAATTATGGACATTGGAATTGTAAACTGGAAATAAAGATTTTATTATATTATATTTATTATATAAGACCATATTTGTCACAGCTACTTATTAAAAATTGTTGTAGGTAGGTTACAAAAATAAATAAAAAATGTTGAAGTGAGTAGATATCGTTGTAACCTTTTTTGTTTTTGTTTTGGGGTGGTAAATCATCAAATGACCTCTCTCGATCTGGGTGGAGCGGGAGGGCGTGTCAGACTCTTACTGACTAAAACCCAACCGTCTTCCTTCAGTTGCCTGTGCCAAGGTGCCAAGGGCCACGGTAACTCTTTCGAACAAATCCGCAACCCTGGCAGCCATCGGTCCTAATGGACCCCGTCAGTTTGTGCTGACATCTCTTTGAGGCGCGCGTAGAACACAACGTGCCATCGACCCGGGCCTGGTCCTTACCGGACGGCGAGCTACCCGTTGCTCGCCGCCCGCAAGCCCGCGCCTACGGTGGCCGGGAATCTGCTTGTGATTCCCGACGCCCGGGGCGTCTCCTGCGGCGGCTAAGGGCGTGAGAGCGCAGAGATTGCCTCTAGCTCACGCGTTCCGCCTCCTCCTTCGCGAGCATTACTGCTTCGCAGAAGGAGATGACGGCTTCCCATGCCCTCTCGCTCCGTACCATGGCCTGTAACAGGGCAGGACGCAAGAGATCGCCACTGCCGATCGCCTGCACGAGGACACGGCGGTGCTCCGCTCAAGCAGGGCAGACCTCCACCGTATGCTCCACGGTGTCTTCCGGGCGATCCACGCAATGGTGACACCGGGCGTTACCTCCCGCTTTAACCGAAACAGGAACTCCTCGAAACAACCGTGTCCGGTGAGGCTCTGCGTCAGGCGGAAGGTGAGGACGCCGTGGCGCCTCTCCAGCCACTCCTCAAAGAGGGGACTTATCGCCGCAATTGTGGCGTGCCCAGCGCTGGGTTGCGACACTCGCACTCTCCATGTCGCCACGAGATCCCGCCGGAGTTCTGTCCGCTGTGCCGTGATTTCTCGCGGCAGCGGAGTTACGTTCCAGCGTTTCGCCTCCTCGCGCACGTTTGGGAGTGACTTTTGCCTCCAAATCCCATGGCGGTAATCCGGCTAGGAGGCTCGCTGCCTCACCGGAGACCGTGCGGTATCCCCGGACCAGCCGGATGGCCATGGGCCTTTGGGACGCGTTCAACCGACGAACTGATCGCCGCCTTAGGGAACGCGCCCACACCGGTGCCCCGTAAGGGGCCATGGACCGAACGACCCCCGCAGATAGAACTGACAAACTTACAAACAGACACTTAGGAATCGTTGTACCCTCATAATACAAACAACAACATTAAAGTGTCATCTTCCCTTGAGATTACTTAACAAATTAACGTATAGTCTTGTATAGTCTTGTATTGTTGTGTATATCTTTCAAGGTAAGTTAGAGTGTATTTTATTTAAGTAATAGACAATAAATAATAGTAATAAACTATCTAATAATATAATTTGAAAGCACAGTTAAATTAAGCATTTTTTAGAGATGATTTGCAAAACAAAAATCCTAAATTTCCCGGTATTTTTATTGTTTTAATTTATAGAGTCTTAACTTTTGAGAACAATTGATAAAACTTGCGATTTTTTGCGACCGTCATCCATATTTTTTCGGATTTCAGAATGACCGATGATAAAAAAAGACATTTTTTTGATATATTTTGGACCTCAAATGCGAAAAAGGTGCTTTTGCTTTTATAATAGATTATAATTATTACCCTCAAGTAAAATTTTTGGAAGGTGCTATAAATTAAATTAAGTTCTTTTTAAGGAGGTTATGTAACAAATTTAACGAAAAATGGACAGCAAGCGGTAGACATCGTGAACCCTTTTTAAACAAGAGTTTAACTTGGTTGAATGAATGCATTAAATTACCAGATAATGTTTTAAATTAAATACCATCTACATACATCTGGACATCTTAGGGAATACTCATGGTATAACATGCACAGTTAGTGTGCACAAAGTTTAATTTCATGGCCGCGATGTCATAGCTTCGTGTATTTTGCCGATTGGCCAGTTATCGGAAGAGACACAAGAGGCTAGAAACAAAGATAACCGAAGATATAGGGAATTCTTCACTAGACGTCACGAAAAGACACCAATACCGACCTACTTAATAGGTTTCTTATCTTCTTCTTCTTCTTGTCTTTCATCAGACCCCTTCATATCGGCTTAAGGCTTATAATGAAGAGAAAACGGAGTCCTCTAGATCGTGATGTCCTAAAACTGCTTTCTGTACCCATAGTAAATGAGGCCGAAAGTGGAATTTGTGAATAAAATAGCAAAATTTATTCATACCGCATTTTTTTTTATTCAACTTTATTTTCTATCACTATTTAAGTATTTTTATTTATTTGAATACCAATCAATATTATTTTTTAACTTGTAATTAAATCCCCCTAGATTGCGAGATTCCCACACTGTGCAGGGCCAACAAACTATTAACGAAGATCAATCAAGCTACCATCATTTCTCGCACTATAAAACTATAACTATGTATAACTAAAAAAAGTAAAACATGACAAGGGATTTATCGCTAAGAATCGGGATTGGTATCGGTATTGGTATCAAATGGGCCGCAGAGACCCAAGCTTGCATCTAATCCTAGATAGGAATTGTGAGTAATGGTTACATCATAATTGCAATCATTTTTGTAAATTTACACGCGGCCCCACACCATCTTCGTCAGCAATAATCAACATTTATTGAGTACCTCTGTTTTTTTTTTAGTTTTTGTTCTCTGTGAATAGCTAATATAATAAGGATTTTTACAAGATAATTGGTACGTTAACCGTCATGGCCATCTTTAACTTTTACATAGACGATTTCTCGATATTTGCGAATGAATTTTTAGTCAGTATACTCATAAATGTGATTATCTTGAACATTTTTATGCCCAGTTATCGGTGAAAAAATATCAGTTACCAATACCACAAGACACCTTAGTCTAAAAATTCGGTATTTTAGAAATGATTGAAGAAAATAAGAAAATTTCAAAAAAAATCTTGAAATACGCATTTCACCGACAACAATGAACAAATAAACAGACAAGTTGGCGTTTAACGGATGCACACCAGTCACACTATTACGCCACAGTATAAATTCGTCGAATTTCAAGTTATTCATAAACGCAAAAATATAATTAAAGGACTGTTATCAATAGTAAATTATATCACATTTTACACAATTGGGTTTGATAAATTATATTTGATTGTATTCTTAAAAGTATTGTTTTGACTACTTTAGTACCGGCTGAGTTCGTGGATGGCACGGCTAACCAATAATATTGTATCGAGTAGAATGGTGGGGAGACCGCCACTTTTGGTTGTCGTGCCAATCCTGCGAGGACAGTCGTTGATCAGACGTCGAGTAATCGACTACTATAGCTCCAGTTGTTTTTGTAGAATACCGTGATTGTGAAGTGTATTTGATTTTGTGTTTTGGAAAAGTATAAGTAAGTACATGAATAAGACGTGTCTATCATTTCAATACCTTTTAGAAAGGGCCATGGACCTGAGTAACGGTTAATTTTCATATTTAAACCATCACTAGATTCTCGGTAAGGGTACGGAGTCTACATTTCAGAAGTGGGATTAAGATTCCTGTTTTGGCCATTTTAATATATATGACGGCGTAAGCGATGGCTGAGCGATAGCGCCGTTGTCATTAGGGTTCGGTGGTACCGGGTTCATGATGAAATGTTAAAATAATAGTTTCGGTTTCGGTACACAAAAATCACAGTTTATTATTTAACACAAATTTACATTAAATAGCACTAACAAATAATCTCCACAAAATGGGCAAACCGACAGTTTCGTTCTGAAGGAGTGACTTCGTTGGAGTTCCGAGCAAAAGTGATCTCGGCACAATCCCCACTCTACAAAACGACTCTGTCCACGTGCCGCCATTAAAACAACATCTGACGTCACGGCGTTTACCCCTACTACAATGGTCAAATCAGCAACTTGATGTTTAAAAGTTATCGCTTTCTCCGACACGGCCAGCCTGACAAGTTACACGTCCTCGTGAGTACCTGTAACCAAACAGTCAAATTTGGAGCAACAGTACAGGCTCGGTCAACCTGACCACAACTTTATGGAAAAGCATAACTTGAAAATAACAGTTGTCAAACAAAAGGTTCCTCTAAGTCTCAATCATATTTACTCAGCAACTAAATCAACTTCGATCACATACAACGCTCATGGCCCAGCTGCCGCAGCAGCTAGTGACACTTATGCCACCCATATCGTCATCACCTCATGTGATACGACCACACACATCACATAGAGTCTGCGACTCCCAGGTCAGTACAAGACCAAAACAACAATAGTCTCCATTGAGACTCAGGTCCCCGCCGTACCACCAGCTGCCCATCGTCCCCTGAACAGCTCACAAGTGAGCTGCAGTTATGACTACAGACTAGTGCGTACGGTGCGACCAAATAGCCATGGTATGTGTCTACTACTCGGTGGAGGTACTTTCATCACCGTCCTCTACGTTTAACTCATTAGGAACACTACTTAGAGGCATCTTTCGTATACGATCGTGAGCGTACTTGTAGGTTCTATTACCATTCAGTGATTTTAAAACATAGCGATCGTTTTCAAGCAACTCTAAAATTTTGAAAGGACCTTTAAATTTGGGTTTAGTTTGGTTTCTTTTTTTTCATTTTTGATTAATACCAAATCACCAACACTGAAATTAACTACTTTGGCCTTATTTTTGTCAAAACGGGCTTTTTCATAAGCCGCACTCTTCTCAATACCGTCCACCGCGTGTTCTCTCGCCTCTGTTAGGTCAATTCCGGTTTCATCATCGTCGTTATAAGCCATTGATAAAAGCATTCGAATACTCATTCAAAAGGGACGTCAACCGGTCCTTGTTTTCGTTTGAAATATCAGAATCAACATTGTAAAGATCAATTACGGGAGGTAAATCGCAACAACCTACATTTGTGACTTTCGAAATACGTAGGGTAGATTCAGTTAAATGTACCGTATAGCCAAGTGTCAAAATATCGCGTCCGATCATAACATCGTATTTCATACAATCGTCGGGTAGTACGTAAAATAAAATTGTCAGTTCGTTATTGTCGACCACAACATCACTAAGAATTTGTTCAGCGCTAAAAACATTCGAATTATTACCGATACCAATTACTTGCACGGTTGAAAGTGAACGTTTTCCCGAGAATTTATAAGCTACACTTTGTTTAACGAGAGAACACTCGGCGCCGGAATCAAAACAAAATGAAAACGACTCACCGGATTGTTCCAATTGCCTGCAAACACCTGCTATTTCGCAGCTATCGACGCGTCGCTCCGCCGTTGCGTTGGCAGTTCGTAGAGATGTGTCCGGCTTTTCCACAACGGAAACACGTTATTCTTTTGCTGGAACCCGATGAAGTCGCCGCCGGTGTAGTTTTCTGGGCGTTAGCTCCAGCAGGCTGCGTAAACTTCGAACGACAGTTCACCGCTTTGTGTCCCGGTTTTCCGCACTTATGGCACGTGAACATAGTGGAAGTTTGTGGCTTTAAACGCTTTGCATCAGTGGCGCCATCACCGGTACTGCGATCGAACTTTCGCTTCAGACTTGCACACGCGCAAGGAATAAGTCGCGGAAATGCTGCCACGACATGCCTGCATGCGAAATCTGCGACAGCCACGATGACGCATTACCTTTCAGGGCTTTGCTCAGAGCTATAATAAGCGATGCACCCTCCAGTGGCCGTTCGTCGAGGCAAATATCGATAGTATCGCACCAAGCACGTCGATCGGTATCTGGTAGCTCCGGATTAATTTCTGGCAGCATGATCTGAGGTGCCACTGTTGGTGTCCTGATGGCTTCGATCAGCTGCATCATGTTCTTCTGCTGCATCTCGAACATAGCACGCCAGTGGGAATCGAGTCCAGATCTCACTTCTGATGACGGCGTAAGCGATGGCTGAGCGATAGCGCCGTTGTCATTAGGGTTCGGTGGTACCGGGTTCATGATGAAATGTTAAAATAATAGTTTCGGTTTCGGTACACAAAAATCACAGTTTATTATTTAACACAAATTTACATTAAATAGCACTAACAAATAATCTCCACAAAATGGGCAAACCGACAGTTTCGTTCTGAAGGAGTGACTTCGTTGGAGTTCCGAGCAAAAGTGATCTCGGCACAATCCCCACTCTACAAAACGACTCTGTCCACGTGCCGCCATTAAAACAACATCTGACGTCACGGCGTTTACCCCTACTACAATGGTCAAATCAGCAACTTGATGTTTAAAAGTTATCGCTTTCTCCGACTTTTGACTTTTGACTTTTATGTTTTTCTTTTATTCTACTCTTCATTATCTACCTGTGGAGTGTACCTGATAAGCCATTGTGGTATTTTATTGGTCTCTTAATTTAAAATTTTTCTTTTATTTAAAATAATAATGGGTACTGTAATTGTTGTTTGGGTTCTATAGGTGGCTTGGCTTATCCATACCTTTTTTTTTTAGATTCTACGTACATAACGTACTTATATTATGTTTTATGTTATGCTAATTCTTTTTATTTTAGAAATTTTGTTCGAACGAATTCTTTGGGATATATTTTAACATTCTAGGGTTACCCCATGGAGAGGGATGAACGTCAACGTGTTCTCTACATACCGACAGACCCGACGGGGTCACCCACTGTTAACGTCACGCAGCTCAAAGGTCACGCAGCCCTGTAAGGCGTCAAGCCTGCAGTCGGGACTTAAGCCGGCCGAGCCGTCTATCAAGAGGGCGCCCAAGTCGCTGCTCACCAGATCAACCAGTGCGGGATCTTCGAAGTCAGGATAGTCCCCGCACTCGCAACCACCGCGCATCGAGACGCAGCCCGGACCGCCGCGCATCGAGACGCAGCCCGGACCACCGCACATCGAGACGCAGCCCGGACCGCAGCGCATCGAGACGCAGCCCGGACCGCCGCGCATCGAGCCGAAACCCAGACCACCGAGCATCGAGCCGCAGCACGATTCGACGCGCATCGAGCCGCAGCACGGTTCGCCGCGCATCGAGCCGCAGCTCGAACCACCGAGTATCAAACCGTCCAGATCGCCGCACAAGCTGCCACCGTTCGCGTAGCCCAGTGACACAGCCGCGAGCCAGCACGGTGAGAAACGAGCAAGCCGCGATTCAAGATAGAACCACAGGTGAGCCGACTTCTTTATTAGAATTATCTACTCTTTCGGATCTTGTCAATGTTTTAAAATCTATGTCTAATAATAGCGCGGATAAGTTAGGTTCCCTGAATAACACGATTCCCGAGTTTGACCCAAGTAAACGGGAACAGACAATGACAATGTGGTTGCATAAAGTTAATGAATGCGCAACCATTTATGCATGGTCGGAAAAGCAAGTCATTCAATTTGCATTACCAAAACTAAAAGGTATAGCCCAAAGATGGTACGAAGGACTTCCGTCGGTCCTATTTACTTGGGCTGAATGGCAAGAAAAACTTTTGGCTACCTTCCCATCGGAAGAAAACTATGGCCAAATGACTGAGCGATATGTTGGCTAAACGGGCTAGGTTCACGGACTCTTTAGAAGAATATTATTATGACAAGCTGTCCCTAATCAATAGATGTGGCATAGGTGGGAAAAGGGCAGTAGAATGCATTTTACATTGTATCGACGACCGGTCGGTTAGATTAGGTGCTGAAGCAGCCCAGTTTGATGACCCTAACAAACTCCTTTCATATTTACGTAATGCTCGAAATACTAAATTCATTAACGAGCGTAAAATAGTTAAAGGACAACCTCAAAAACACCAAAATAGCTCTAACCCAAGGCCGACACGTTGTTCAAATTGCAAGAAGGATGGTCATGTCACATCTCAGTGCACCCAACCCATAAAGAAATGTAGTCGATGCAATAAAGTAGAACACGAGGTGGAACAGTGCTATGCCAAACTACCATCGACTGAAGAGAAGAAGGTCATGCGAGTAGAGGCTAGGGGTGACATAGGGCCGGTTAATTCTTCAAAAATAACCACTCCGGTGTCGGAATGGAACAAAAAGTATTTCAAAGCTGTTACTGTTAACGGTTCTCCCATGACTGCTTTTATAGATTTTGGCAGTGAATGCTCAATGATTAGATCGTCGGTATTTCGAAATATAGGTTCCAGTTATAGTGTCAATAATCTTCCAGTACTAAAAGGTTTCAGCAATTCGGTTGACCCTTGCATAGGTAAACAAAGAGTTCAGATAGTTATCGATAACGTAGAGGCTGATCTCGAATTGCTTATAGTTGCAGATAATGCCATGCATGTGCCCCTCTTAGTAGGTCAAACGTTCACGGAGCAGTCACACGTAGTCATTCGTAAAACTTGTGACGCCTTAGAAATTTCTGAACTTCAGTTCCAACATGTAGTACCTAATAGCAAAATAAATTTGTTTTGTATAGACTCTGTTGAGGTTTTGGGTCTCGCTGTTGTGGACGTGTATATATACAGATCCGCCACATCAGGGCGACATCTTTGTCGATGGGGGTATTCGATTTCAGAAGGGTGTTCGCTATTCAGTTGCCGCTGGATTGTTCCAGATGAAAGAACGCGGAACAGGACAGATCGTTGTCAGTAATACTTCTTCAACCCCTTTAGTGCTCTCAAAAGACTTTCTCATTGCCCATGGCCGTGTAGCTCAGGAAGAATCCACTATGCAAGTTTTGAATGTTTCCTCAACTGACAACAATGAGTTTAAGTCTATTGCTGAGACTGATTTAAATCTGGAAGACGGACTCTCTCCCGAGCATAAAATTCAATTGCTCAACCTACTCAATAAGTATAGATCCTTGTTTTGCTTTCAACTTATCGGAATTAGGAAATACCAACGCTGGTCATATGACTATAGATCTCCATGACAGCGAACCCGTCGTCTATAGGCCTTATCGTTTGTCGATCAGCGAAAAGGAGAAGGTTCGAGAAATAGTTTCCGAGCTATTGGACAATGATATCATAAGACCATCAACGTCGTGTTACGCAAGTCCTATCGTAGTGGTTAAGAAAAAGACTGGCGAACTTCGTTTATGTATCGATTATCGTGCTCTTAATAAAAAAACGGTCCGCGAAAACTATCCCATGCCGCTGATTGACGATCAGCTAGATGTTCTTTCTGGTAATAAATATTATTCGACTTTAGACCTAGCGTCTGGTTATTACCAGATCCCAATCCGTGAAATAGACAAACATAAAAATGGGTTCGTGACGCCGGATGGCCATTACGAATTTAATCGTATGCCATTTGGCCTTGCAAATGCCCCGGCTACGTTTCAACGTATTATGCATCAAGTCCTTGGGTCATTGCGACATAAGGAAGCCCTAGCCTATTTAGACGACGTGATTATTCCTTCAAAGGATATTAATGAAGGAATGTTGAGATTAGAACCAGTGCTGCGCCTATTCATCGATGCTGGTCTTACGTTGAAGCTCTCCAAATGTTTCTTTTTCTGTAGGTCTGTCGAATATTTGGGCTTTGAAATCTCTGCTAATGGCATTTGTCCTGGCGAGAGAAAAGTAAATGCTGTGAAGCTTTTCCCAACTCCTCAGAGCCAACATAATGTTAGACAGTTTCTTGGGCTCTCTACCTTCTTCCGCAGATTTGTCCAAAATTTCTCGGTTATTGCAAAACCTCTTACACAACTCTTGAAAAAGGACTAAATGGTCATAGGGTACGGAGCAGGAAACTGCATTCCGTCGTTTACAAAAAGAGCTCATACAACGTCCCACGTTTTAGCTTTATACAATCCGAAGGCAGACACCCAACTTCATACGGACGCTTGTAAGATTGGAGTGGCAGGTATCTTGTTGCAAAAAGGCCAATCGCTTACTTTAGTAGGCAGACAGCTCCTGAGGAACAAAATTACTCGTCTTACGACTTGGAGACGCTTGCCGTAGTTTTTTCCTTACAAAATTCCGCGTTTACTTAGTAGGTACCCCTTTTAAAATTATAACTGACTGCAACTCTCTTCGTGCAACCTTTCAGAAGAGGGATATGATTCCACGAGTTGCTAGGTGGTGGGAACAGATGCAGGAATATAATTTTTGCATTGAGTATAGGGCTGGTCATCGCATGGCTCATGTCGATGCACTCAGTCGGAACCCTATGCAGCAGGCTCATGATGTTATGATCGTTAGTGATTCTGATTGGTTAGCCACAGTCCAAGGCGCCGATAGTGAGGTACAAAGGATAGTTGGCATTCTAAAAGACCCTCAGTTTGATGACGTAATTGACATAAAATCAAATTATAAGTTGAAGAATGATTGGCTCTTTAGGGTAACTAGTGACGGTGATAGATGGGTTGTGCCAAAAGGGGTGAGATGGCAGATTGTAAAACAAAATCACGACGATATAGGCCATTTTGCACTTGACAAAACCCTGGATCGTATCAAAGCGACATATTGGTTTGCAAAAATGTGCAACTTTGTAAAAAAAAATATCGGTTCTTGCCTAGAATGTGCATATTCAAAGGCTTCTGGAGGTAAGAAACCTGGTGCTTTACACCCTATACCAAAAGTCGATACTCCCTTTGATACGGTCCATGCAGATCATGTTGGCCCATTTATACGTAGTGCGAGAGGAAATATGTACATTTTAGCTCTGATTGACGCTTTTACTCGGTACGTTTATTTAAAACCTGTAAAGAACACAAAAACCTCTACCTCTATAAAGGTTTTTCGTGAGTATTTTGGTTTGTTCGGTGTTCCAAGAAGGGTCATAACAGATCGTGGTACTTCGTTTACTAGCGAAGCCTTTAAAAGGTTTATGATCGAAAAGAACATTAAACACGTGTTGAATGCTGTTTCTACCCCAAGGGTCAATGGTCAGGTAGAACGCTATAACAGGACACTTGTTGATGCTTTGACAGCGAAGTGTGTTGGCTCTCCTGAAAATAAATGTGACGGGCATCTACCTGATGTTCAATGGGGCATGAACAACACGTTCAACAAAGGCATACATTCGGCATTAGACCATCGGGTCCTAGTGACTGTAGAATTGTATCCGAACTATCAGACGACATAACTGGTTCTTCAAGCCGTCAAGGCCTGTCACAAATCAGAGATGACATTAACTCGCATGTCAGTGCTTATCAAGAGTCGCAAAAGAAGGCTTATGACTCAAAGCATTGTCCAGCTCCAAAATATTAAGTAGGTGATCTTGTGAGGGTCGAACGTCAAATCCCAGCTACAGGAAATAGCAAAAAACTTGTTCCAAAGTTTCAGGGATATAGAATCTACACCCTATAGCAATATACACACATCAAAAGTATCTAGGAATCAACATATATTTTTGCAATAACTTTTCTCCTGATTGATATTAATTAAAATTTTCTTTAAGGATTCATCAAATAAAGTGTTTTCGTTTGTCACAGTAACGATAAACCAAGTCACCTTTGCATTAATAAAGAAATTTGCCATTTTCCTAATAAAGGGATTTTTGACATTTGAACCACTAACATTAAAGTTCGAAAAAAAGACTGAAATAACAGTTTTCTTTAAAATTTTATTGGGTAACTTAAACAATTAATAATCCGTGTTTTTACCGCGAACACTAACAACACAAGAACATCGGTTTGGCATACTCAAAATGAGTTCATCCAAATCACGCTGTGGAATGGCCGCCCATGTTCATTGCAACAACAAAAAAAGGTCTTCTTGCGACTGGATACCCTCCATATTCGGCAGAGCTCTTCTCTGTAGCATATCCCATGCATGCTCAATCGGGTTCAAGTCTGGCGACTGAGCAGGCCAGGGCAGGACATTGATGTTAGCTGCGGCGAGAGTCTGTCTTACAACTCTTGCGGTGTGCGGTCGTGCATTATCATGCATTAACTGAAATAAGGGACCGATTTGCACTTGTAGAGGAACGATGACGTCTGATACAATCGTCTCAGCATAAATTTGAGCGTTGAGGTTGCCTCTGATCCAAATCAACTCAGTTCTTCCGCCGATCCAAATACCCGCCCATACCATGATGGTTCCACCACTATAAGGATGGACTTCCTGGCAGGATTTTAATCGCTGTTGGCGTCCAGGGGTTCTCCAGTGTCGTATACGTCTTGTATCCGGTCTCATACCAAAACGAGACTCATCAGAAAATCACACGAAACGCCATTGTTCTTCTGCCCAATTTCTGTGTTCAAGAGCCCATTGATATCGAATCCTACGATTGTGCATTGCTATAGGTGGTACCCGTAGCGATCTTCGGGAATGAAGGTTCACTTCATGCAAGCGGTTTCTGACTGTTTGGTCGCTAATTAAGTTCCCTGAAGAGTGATGAAGCCTCACGGCTAACATCATGGCGGTTATTGTTGGAGCTCTTCGAGTTAAGATTTGAATGTATCGGTCTTGTCTCCGTGTGGTGCAGCGATACCGTCCTCCATGGCGCTCAGCCACGGTACCAGTGCTTCGGTAACGTGTCCAAAGTCGACTGATAACACTCTGACTTGTATTCAGAGCTAAAGCCACAGTACGTTGCCGGGAACCAGCTTCTATCATTCCCACGGCTCTGAGCATTTCTTCCCTGCTTAAATGACGTCGCCGCTCCATAATAACGTTGGTTTTAATCAGTAGTAGGGAAACAGTAGCACTAATAATGTCTTCAATGCGTTGTATGTTTTTATAGGGAAAATATTGACAGCTTATTTTCATCTTTTACTCGAATTTGATTGAGAGTTCCTGATTCAAATTATGAAATGCACCAAAAAGGATCCATATAAATTTATAAAATCATAAATTTATTACAAAGCCACATCTCAATCTCAAGAAATCCGCATAAAAATGCTTGATCCCTAGACACTTTTGATGTGTGTATACCCTATAGAATCACAAAGATTTATGATTTTGATCGCTATCAAATTGAGGATACTCCCCTGACATGAAAATCTAATCGGCCTTATTCGACAGTTGTTGCAAGTGACAAAATTAAGGCCTGGTTGAATTTTAATAGACCACATGACGAATCGTCTGGTAATGACAGCGAATAATCTAATTATGTTTTAAATTAATTAGTGATTAATAAACCTTGAGTTATTCCAGGTTTACCTAAAGATTTACCTTATCCGGGCCATTAAATAATGCCCGTTACTGTATCACAACCTTGTCAGACCCTTAGACCATGAAATAATGTCTACTGAGGTCATCTCTGGCCATGAAATAATGCCAGATACTTAAAATGGGCCATGAAATAATACCCGTAAATGTACATCAGACATGAAATAATGCTCGATATACATTGTGCCATGAAATAATGCTCGCCATTAATTATAGTGGGTGAAAATCCCCAAAATTGTGATTAATTATAATTGAATCAATTTATTTTCTTTGTAATTATTATAACAATTAGAAAGCTATGATGTTAAGCAAGTGTTAAATCATATTATGTTTATATGTTAATTTCTTAAATCATTATTGTTGATAACATTTTGGCTAGGAACTTAAATAGTTTTTGTTTATTTTTAATTTTGTGCTTTCTCAACATGAGGACGTATATGTAACTTGGATGGCCGACTGTTATCAATAGTAAATTATATCACATTTTACACAATTGGGTTTGATAAATTATATTTGATTGTATTCTTAAAAGTATTGTTTTGACTACTTTAGTACCGGCTGAGTTCGTGGATGGCACGGCTAACCAATAATATTGTATCGAGTAGAATGGTGGGGAGACCGCCACTTTTGGTTGTCGTGCCAATCCTGCGAGGACAGTCGTAGATCAGACGTCGAGTAATCGACTACTATAGCTCCAGTTGTTTTTGTAGAATACCGTGATTGTGAAGTGTATTTGATTTTGTGTTTTGGAAAAGTATAAGTAAGTACATGAATAAGACGTGTCTATCATTTCAATACCTTTTAGAAAGGGCCATGGACCTGAGTAACGGTTAATTTTCATATTTAAACCATCACTAGATTCTCGGTAAGGGTACGGAGTCTACAGGACATTCAAAAACAAAAACAAGTCACGAGCGGCGAAATTTTTTTTGTACTTTCTTCTCTCCACCTCTAGGAACACAACAAAAAATGTCCCATGAAAATCCGAACACTAATTAGTATAAACTTCGTTCCACCTTTTTGTCTAATTGCACTCGATTATTACATAGCGCGCCAATTTGGCTAAACCCCTTTAATTTGAGAACAAAGTTTTTTTATACAAGGAATGAACTACTATTTTATTGATATCCAAATCTTATTTTAGATTCATATTGACATTAATTTGGTAATTCATACCTGGCAACAGTTTTTATTTGTCTGAGAATGACAATATTTCGTGGCGATAGATCTTTTAATTAGATGATACAGGATAATGACAAATATAAACTTTGGTGACAAAAAATATAAATCCCACCAATAATATTGAAGTGTCTGTTTATGATTTCAATTTGACAGCTTTTTACTAAATGCACATAAAAGTATATACGGTAGATAAAACATTTTTTTTTTCAATTTTTTTGTCTGTCTGTTTGTTCCGACTAATCTCCGAAACAGATAACTGATGTTATAAGGTTAAGGAGTAACAGGCTATTTTGGAAAAGGATTAGGGTTCCGTGCAAAAAATTAAAACTTGAAATTCAAATCTAAATATTTTATTTCAAATAGGTAGGCCTACATGGGCACTTATAAAACGTCAAGCACGGTTCGCGTTGGTCGATTCCATGGAGAACAACCGGCAATAATCTCCATGGTTACTCTATTAAAATCATTTGGTTTTACAATATTTCTATGTTATAGAGTTAGTACTTAAGTATGGGAGGACAGCGCAGGCGCGACACTAAGTCGTTGCTTACTACAAAAACGTAGAACAAGATAAAAAATTAACAAAAGTTAACAATCATCTAGGAATCTATTGAATTGTTAACAAAATCCGATTCAAATTGGGAAATAATATTTTTATAATATTTCACGCGGACGAAGGTCGCGTCGCGGGGCTCAGCTAGCTGACAGGAAAAAGGCGACGCAACAAGCTTGAAGGAAAATAATTTACTCTTAACGTTACTGGTTGTCTGTGAGTTACCATACCTGTGAGAAATTGGGCAACACCTCCAGATATGTCCTGGCCAGCCGCTGACGAACGGATGGAAAGAACTAGTGGAGGTTCTTAGCTGGATCCTTCTTCCAGCTTCATTCCGAAGTTTTGTCCACCTCAATATCGGTTCCCTATGTCAGTTCGAAACACTATTCTGCGAAAATTGTTACATCGATGCTTTGGTAAAGCGACGTTATGTTTTAACGACGCCTTTTTTGTTCGCTGTTTCTTAATATCGATAACCTTAAGGTGGGTGGACCATGGAAGGCCACTCTAATAAATAAACAGTTATTATTCGTTCATATACTGGATAAATGAAACGAACGAATATTTAAGTAATACTTTGTTTTATTCCGTAAAATAAAAACCACTTTTTTAAATTTCAGATTTGATCAATATTGATTAAACTTAAGTTTCATTGAACTCTTAAAAATGGCCTTGCTAGGAACAAGGCTCCTTAGAAGGCCATTATAATAAATCAGTCATTTAACACTAAAGGTTAATAAATAGCCATTAAATCTACAATAAAAAGAAGTGGTTTATATATTACGTAATAAAACAAAGTATTACTTAAATATTTGTTAGTTTCATTTATCCAGTAAATAAACGAATAATAACTATTTATTTGTTAGAGTGGCCTTCTATGGTACACCCACCTTATTTTAACGTCGCCGATTTCTGATATCAATGAAGCAAGGGACCGTACTGCCAAAATAGTGGCGCGAGCGATTCACCGCCGCGTCTGTGATTTCTAGTTCGATGGATGTTTATGTAGATAGAAGGAATTTGTCATCACATGGCAATAACTACGAAATTTTAATAATTGGCCTTCGAAGGAGCATGGCCTTCCATGGTCCACCCACCTTACATCGAACCCTTGTTTCTTCGACGTTTGTTTGTTCTATGTAACGTTACTTCGAAAATATTAAGCCAGCGAGATATTGTTTTATACAGAATATATGTTGCAGTTTGTAATTATTTCTTTTAATAAAATTTGTGTGATTCTAAAAAAAAAACACAAATAAAAGCAAAACTCAAAGTTGGACAAGTTATGCCGCTAGGGGCTTTAAAGTAATTTAGTTTTGTAAAACACAGAGTGGAAGGGACACCGACGCTGACACGGTTACCACGTATTCTGTAGGTCATTTTGAACCTCCACATAAAAACTTTTCGTCGGATAATAAAAAAAGCAGCAGTTTCCTACAAAACTGCAATAGCTACACGGTCAAAATGGAACAGCAGATTTTTTTAAATTTACGGAATGATGTTCTGAGTACGTTTTTTTTTGCCTTTGTGGATTTAAAAATTTAGAATCGACTTTTTAGTGGGTCTACTTTCATAAGTTGTGCATTTTACACAAAGTTCAAGAAATATTTTACCATAATGCACCATATTATTATGTAAGCAGACATTTTTTGATTAAAATGGTTATATTACGAAGCGGTTTTTTTATTGATGATCCCCATCGCTATCTTGGATGTTGTGTTTATTTTGACATATTGACTGACATGCCCCGTAATGTAACATTAATTCGTACTTATTAATTAAATACTAACCTAATTTTATTTTTATCTTGTAATAATTTTATCCAATGTACCTAATATTTGCGCGCCCCACGTGGCAGAATGTGATGAAACCATTTATTTAATTTAAAACCATGTTGTGAACCATATTCGGACAAATAAATGAATTTGAATTTATTTATTTATTTTGGATTACCAACGAGTTACATTAATAATTTGTACCATTATATCGTAGAAAAATGTATTGACTAAATATGTTCGAAGTAACATTACATACAAAAAACAAGGCTTCGATGCAAAGTTATCGATATTAAGAAACAGCGAATTTAAAGGGCGTCGCGTCGTTAAAACATAACGTCGCTTTACCAAGGCATCGATGTAACAATTTTTGCAGAATAGTGTTTCGAACTGACTTAGGGAACCCATATCAACGCTTTGTGTTTGCACGTCATGTCCCTGCGAAAAATATTAGATTTTTTTTTCTTTCTTTTCTATATTCTCGGGGATATCAAAAACTCTTTGCCAATTTCGATAGGACTGGCCTTCCGATCGTAGATCTGGACAGCTATCGTTGCAGAGAGCCATGGGACGCGCTGTCAGGTGCGCGGTCGCCGCGCGGGCGGCGGCGCACAGCCCGCCCTCAACATCCAAGCTGCAGAAGGACCGCTCTCGGTTTATGTTACTAATAACTACTGTCCGTGGCACTGTGCACCGCACGATATCCTGAGATCAGTGTTTTGCCATTGCACGTCGAGAAAACGATCTTATACTTAGAAATCATGCTATGTTTTTGGTCAATGAACTTGCGAATTGCGTATTCGTGGGTAACCTCTGACTGATAGATTGAAACGATCCTTTTGTAGCTCGCGTGTGTTGCGACGGCGCGCGACGTAGGGCGGGGGCGCGAGGCGCTGGGCGGGCGGGCGCGGCAGTGTTGGCGCGACCCGGCCGCAGCCCGACGCGCCGCCCTCATGTCGCTGTTCTTCAAGTTCAGGAGCGGCGTGAGTACCGCGCATGGAGCGGGCGCCCCACGCCCGGCGTCCGCTCCACCTCACCCGCTTCTGTTCTGTGTTCTGACGCTGTCTGCGCTGAACCGCGCCTCGTGCACTCATCATTTCATTACTTTATATTTGTCATATTATGTGATAAGCTAAGTTGACACGATGACAGAAGATCATCTGTTTATTAACATAGCAATAGCAAGCTTGCTGGTTTTCAGTGCGACTCGACTTGCTATTATTAAATGATCATATTAAATGTTCGGCTGTGCTAGTGGCGTGTGTGTGTGTGTGTGTAGTAGTGTCAAGTACCTATGTTGTGTGTATGTGTATAGTTGGTCAGTAAGTAGAGTTAGAAGTAGGGTGCGCAGGGCGAGGTGTTCCCGCCAGGGGTCGCGCAGGTGGTAAGTGCCGCCGCCGCTGCCAGCCGGGCCCGGGTCGCGGTCACCCTCGCGCTCGCTCTTGCTCAGCACACCACGCACACGAGCCGCGCAGCTGCCACACCGCACACCGGATGTCAAGTATTCGACAATACAATACAACACATCACTTCCCCGTGCCATAGAAATAGCTTTAAACTCAAAGGTGGATGTCGCGGTCGGCAGTGATAAGAGACAGGCTTTTTCCAACTTCTTCGCAAGTGTTTTCTTGCCCGACGTTCATATTCTATATAAAAAAATCAAAAGAACTGCTGTCAGAACAACCAGTTCGTGTTGATATAAAGAATCGCAAGATGTACTCATAGAATAAGTTCATAGACTAAACCAAAATTCGGCTGTAGGTGTAGAGAACATTCCCGCATGCATCAGGCGATGGACCGTCAACAATATGTTACACATGGTTATTTTGTTTCGGAGTCGTATCGTATCACATGATTCTTGCTTATGTTTAGGTAGGGTACTTTACGCTGACGATCTCAAATTGATATATGGTATATAAGAGATTGTCGGTGCAGTTACTCTTTAGGACATTAACTCAGCGCTCCAAGTCCAACGGAAATATGGGTTCTATTCAACAAGGTGTCTAACCAGCTAGTCCTTTAGTCGTGCTCAAAACCCTCGGCATACGTATGTGCAATACTTCCTAGGAGCAGAACCGATTGCCCGTTTTAATTCGGTTAAAGATGTTGAAGTTCTATTTGACCCGTGACTTACCTTGAACTCGCCGTCGATTCATGTAAAAGACTACTTACCTTAAACCTTTCACTATCCGTAGCGAGCGAGAATTTAAAAAGCCGGCCAAGTGCGAGTCGTACTCGCACACACAGGGTTCGTAGCACCAAACAATATAATTTTAACAATATTTTTAACGCTGAACAGCCAACTGTTGAGTGTCAATTTACATATTATGAATGGCTCTAAATTAGTTTTTCACAGTATGTTAATGAAAAACAAAGTTACTGCTGCAGTTTGACGAAAAAGTCCCATATCTCAAAAACTAAACATCAAATCTTGTTCAAACCAATTTTTGTTGAAAGTTTTTGTTTCGTTCTACAAACTTATTTTTTTTTCAGAATTTTCCTCCTCTTACTTGGAAGTTTAGAGGGGGGGGGGGCACAATTTTTACGACTTTAGAAGCAAATATCTCATCAATCATTGACTTAAAAATATTTAAGATACCTCGATATTATTTTTCAAGAGCTAGCACAGTAATATACCTACGCAGGTATACATATTTGTGGTGCCAACAGTCTCGGAGTAAAATGGCTGTGACATACGGACAGACAAACAGACAGACGGACAAGACAAATCTATAAGGGCTCCGTTTTTGCCAATTGGTAACGGAACCCCAAAAATCACTGCCTATTTAATTAGTTTATATAACTAAGTTAGAAATAAACTAGACAGAGCATTTTTTTTAAATACCAGGCACAGTGTGCACTACTAACTATTATTTGTTACCTATTAGAGAAACCATGGAGTGTTAGCTTGAGTCTGTATGAGGTGGTCATAGCATTTAAAATTCTCTTTATGTAATTCTTTTTACCTATTAATTTTATAAGCATATAAAATTTGTAAGTTTGGGTGTAGCAGGTAATCTCTGAAACTATTCATCCGGTGTCAAATTCTTTCACTGAGGCAAAGCTGCACTATTGTTGAGTGCGATAGAATGTGTATGTCACGCCACGCGGTCGAAGGCGCGGGTAGAAGATAGTTTCTAACAAAGCGAAACTTTGAAATGTGTCAGTCTCAACTACTTTTCGAATTTTGTTTGATTTATCCACTTTATAGGTCGATGCCCACGTATAAACACATCACGGGATCGGCATCGCCAACCCTACATACTCCGCATCGCTTGTTACCTCAGCACCTCCAGAGGCGCTATTGTTGCCGCGCCGGGGCGCCACCTTAGCCCCGCTGTAGACTCTGTGAAGGAGGCGACGACCATGCGATTGAGGCCATGGCACAGGCCATGGATAACGGTAAGCGTGCGGTCGGCCCGCAGTAAGCTTGGTGACTGATGTTTACTACGTGGTCCCGAGCGGCCAACCCGTCGAAATTTATATTTTACGGGTTACGGTTACGGCTACATTTTTATACCTTGCAGTGCTTTTAAGTGTGCCTGACCTAATTTCTTAAGTAATGTAATGGAAAAGTTAATTTCACAAACCGGAAGAAAGAATCGGAAACTTTGACTACTGATAACGAATTGATATTTTTCTAGCAGACTAAGACTGAGACCATTTTCCCAAAAACTGGCAATGTAGATAGATTAATTAAAAAACCTGAGTTCTCATAAGAACCCTCTAAGAGTCCCCATACTTATAACTGGCTATATGCCTAGAACCTCGTCCCAACAATCCATCTTGTACGTCATGTACATACGTATTTGTACGAACGTGTTCGTTTCTCTTTGTTCTCGTAACGAACACTAGGTGGGTACAAAGTACGGTGTGTCAAATTTCCGCTTCGCGTCCTTTCGGCACCTACTCGTTTTGTTCCGAGCA
Source organism: Standfussiana lucernea (assembly GCA_964057025.1). Taxonomy (NCBI): domain Eukaryota; kingdom Metazoa; phylum Arthropoda; class Insecta; order Lepidoptera; family Noctuidae; genus Standfussiana; species Standfussiana lucernea. Next base: position 17,537,279 of record OZ059794.1, read on the forward strand.
ACATAAACATCTCGCCACACTGCGATGAGACGATGACATCATAACTGTAGGTGTATTTTATATAAATTGCGTCACCCACAGATTTTCTTGGAGACACTATTCGAGATTTTAGTTAAGTAGTTGTCCGGTCGGTGGAGGTGCACCTGGGACCTGGGAGGTTCGTACGAGGCGTCAGTAGGTATACGATGTAGTACAGGGGCACGCGTGTTGGTGAGGTGCGCAGGGCCGCTATCAGCTGTGCGCGGTCGGCGGCCCGCGCCCGGGGCAGCCGCGCCGCCCCCCCGCCCGCGACCCGCCGCCTCGCGCTCGCGCGCCGCGCATTCTGTCTTCGCGCGCAGTGGAACCTAACGCGGCTCGTTGTGCGATCGTGTCTCAACGTTATTGTGATTGTGACGTGCGCATTCTGCACGCACGCGAAGAGTGCAGTGCGTCGAGTGGAGAGTGCAAGTGGTCAGTGCTGGTGGTGGTCGCAGGTCGCCGCGCGAGCAGCTGACAGCGGCGCCCGGGAGCCAGGGGGCAGTGACCGCGGACGCGATCTCGGTACGGCCCGGAGATTGCTAGCGACACACTCGCGCGTAACGTACTTCACAGGCTGCTGTTATACCCATATAGGCATAATGTTTTGTCGAATAGACATGTCGTCGCCTACTAGACTAATTAACTAGGTACATAGTTTTGTCTGGTTGCCCGGTTGTGTGCCTATGCGAGTGGTTCTAGAGAGGCAGTAGTGGCGAAGTGGCCACGACATGAATCTTCTGTGTCACTATTTTCGGAAACAGCGTCATTACAAGTAGGTAACTGGCCTCGTGACTCGCGATAGTTGTGATCACATCCGTGACGTGTTGTTTGGGTTGAACAAGTCGGTGCGGACGACGAGCTAGTGAGTGAGTGCACCCGTGCACCGAGTTGGTAATGTTTACATGTGCCGTCTCGGCGCACCGCACACCGGCTGCCGCCGAGGTGACTAGCTAGCTGATAGCAGCACTTGTACCACACAACGCCTTCCTTGCGTTGAACTGCAGCTTGACTGCCAGAGGCTATCCAGCGTCCCGCTTATCATTATCATTGGCGTTGGTGTGTTGCGCAAAATGCACTAGGTATAAGTTAACTTCCGATCTCATCTAATTTCGTGATGAAACATATCCAAATTATCCCAGTAGGAGTATAATTTCATAATTATCTCCACGCCAACATTCCAATATTCCCAACTTTTTCAATTTTTCCATGCCTTGTTCCCACTATGAAGAACATAATATTGTAAAACATCCAGATCATTCCTTATACAGGTTATGTAAATTTATATGCGCAGCTTACGACAAAGGTAGGCAACAAGTGGTACATAAAGAAAAAGAATTCACCACTCAGCATACTCACAACGAGCGATCAAGTAAGTAAAGGCCCATTTAGATGGAGAGAGTTTCTCGGGTCGAAGATACGATTATCGAAAGAATATAAAAAGTTTCTTTGTGTAAAACATTCATGATTGTCGCCCCTCCACGTGGGCGACAATTGCGTCGCAATGAAAATTCATTATCTCCGTGTAAACACAACTTGAAAACAAGAATTGGATTTCGAAGTTTTGTGCCAGTTGCTACCATGAGTGCAGTGCCCGAGGGTGTCTAATTATCTCTGCTCTTTTAAGACAAGAATTAATAAAACGAAAACGGAAAAAAGGTGTTGGGTTTAAAACATATTCAGCCCTAGCGCCGGCACCGGACCCCAAAAATGATTTTACTTTTATCTTTCTTGCAAATATTTACTTCTCATGTTTTTCATTTTTGCTGTTATTCCTTTGGGCTAAATTTCTCAACCTCAGCTTCTCTTGCAAATGCATTTCTTACATCACGATTTTTGTAATGCTCATTCTCCGTATTCCACAAAAAAGTCGTGACTTACATAAAGTTCAATTAATTTAATATTACCATAACTTATATACCTATAATAATTATATAACTTAACATTATCAGGAGATCAAAATTTGAATGATTTTTGTGTCATTTTAGATCAATACCTTAGTACCTAATCACTGAACTCGAACGCGAATGGCAAATTCCGCACTCAAAAACGGTTCAAACCAATTTTTACGATACTCGAATGAATTTGAAAAAAATATATACGAGATCGTGTTTATACAAGTCGAGAACTCGTATGCAAGAATCTTCATACTATAGTGTGAACATAAACAGTCGCAGTAGGAGATAAGTTACTTGCGAATCTCGTGTGACATAATCGCAGGCGAGAATTTAGTTCTTGCCTCTATGTAAACATAATGATACGATATTTTGGCGATTATTGCTTTGTGATACTAGCGTACGATTTCTCGCCACGAAACGTGCGAGAAACTCCCTCCATCTAAATGGGCCTTAAGACCGGATCCTTCGACCTCCCTGTCGTGGTCGGTAGGGCTGTTATGTAGAGAATGTTGTTGTTGCGTCTCTGTCAGACCATTACTGACTAAAATCCCGTCATTACGCCTGCACCGGCCAGTGCCTTTAGAGCCTGCCAACGGTGAAATGCTCCGTTCGTTAGATTAGCAACATGCACGTGTAAACCAATTATAAGATACCCAATACTGGACTAATAATCTAATTAGAACACTAGCCGTGACGTACCGTGTGACACAACATGCGACACTGCGAACAGTTCGGCTAGTGCGCGCAATCAGCGCAATGCACGCAACAGTTCCGCGCGGCCGCTCGCTGTCCGGCGCCTATCTGTTTACCGACGCACTCGCCTGTTCTGATAACTTTAATTGATTATGATAATGATAAGGCTGCTTGTCTTATCAATTAATATCTTTACATGAGGATGTAATGTTTTGTGGTCTCTGGGGCATCACGTATGTACACGGTGCCTTGATCAGTTGGTCACAATCACGAATCTCTATCCACATGTTGAGCGTCTATAACTAAGTACTCTAAGTAGATAGGTACATAGGTATTTGCTCCTAAACTTTTTCATGCATAAAACTTACACTACAATCAACAACAACATATTTTTTCAATGACGCATGTAATAATCCTCCATATTTTTCTTAAACTGCATGGATCGTAATATTTAAACTTGCAGAAGTGAATCAAAAAATATGCAGACGATATAACAATGAGAAACAATATCGTTACATCACGCCAGTAATCACCGAAAGATTAGGCAGAAGTGTACGTACCTAGTACACCCACATGTCGCCCGTTACATTAGTGCCTTATGTCATTCTGTTATTATATAGAAGGCGAGCTTTTTGCCATCAACAAGAGCACAAGTTCTGAGTCCGGGCTGTACTTGCACTTTACCCGACATAGGAATCGAACCAACCAGTAGTGCTCAAGAGCAGACCAACGAGGCTCCAAGGAGACAAAAATGGATCAAGTTAGAAATAAGTATATTAGAAGTTTAAAAGTGGCGTCTGTTACAGGGAAGTTCAACGAACTCTGTTTTGGAATGTGGTATGGAGGGATAAAACCATCTGTGACTAAAAGAGTGATCTTAAATGTTGATGAAAAGGTGTAAATCACAGCTTGACGGTAGACAGCAGAGAATTATCTACATGAATTCTAAAACTAGCAGCTGTACCTCCATAGCTTCGCGGTGCTTTCCCCATCGTGAAGAAAGCGCGTCTTCTCGCGGGCTATCATCACACCGTCACACAGTCACACATCACGCCAAGTGCTTGTGACTGATTCAATGTATCAGCAATATTAACCTGAACAAATGCACATCGTGTGAAGCAGTGTGCAGTGTGTTTCTGACAGTGTGGTTCTGACACCCGTGCGGCGCGCACTCGCGCAGGCGGCCTCGTGCGTTAGCTAATGACGTGTGTAAGAAAGTGATACGCTTGCGTAGCCGCCGACTGTCGCAGACGCACCAAGTCGCAACCTCCTAACTACAACATGAGGACAGAAAATCACAGCTCGGGAATCTCTGACTGACATTTATTTTCAGTATTCCAATTTTGCACTAGTAAGATCATAGTTATTCCAACAACAATGAGATGAAGCTGTGAGCGTGTTTTCGTGTGCTGAGTGCTGGATTACTTATAAACCCTCTCCGGGTCCCTAGAACTGGATTATTGTCATCTGGAACGAGAAGGTGGTGCGTCGTGCGACGCCTTAATCCGGCAAAACTGCAAATTACTTAATCTTGTTTTGTCATTTTAATATATTTTAAAAATATTATTTCTTGAAGTCCTTATTGACATGATGTTTAAGTAACTTCGTGCACGAGTAAAAGTCTTGCTTGAATCCTAAACGTTCTCAACTTATTGGGATTGCAATTAGCAAGCTGTATTGATGGTCGTCTGTACCGTGCAGTCGGCAGTCGTGTAGCGAGGGCTGACTAGAGCATGCCCTCCAGACGTCTACAAGGGGAGGCGCGGAGGTCGTCGCCCGCAGAGGACTCACAAAATGAGTTTTGCTGTCTGAAAGCCGTTTCAGGGCGCGTCTGTCGACCTCAACACCCCGCGCGCGTCTCATACCGCCCGCGCTCTGCCGCCGTCTTTGTGCTCCACACGAGACACATTCATGATTCATGAGAACGGTGTCTTCAGCTGCACGAGATGGGTACATGCCGCCCAGGTAAATGCCAACGCACGCCGCCGCCGTCAGCCGCGTTTTGGGACATGCATGACATAAAAACACATCATTAGTTTGTATTTTTAGCTTTCCTTAAGCACTCCGTCTAGTCTTGTCAAGTGCAATTAGACAAAAAGGTGGAACGAAGTTTATAGTTTATAGTAGTCGGTTTTTAATTTTTTTATGAGTCCCAGAGGCGTAGAGAAATAGAAAAAACAAATTGTTTCTTGGTTTAGGCCAATTCTTGGAACTGGATTTTAAAACAGTTATCCCCAACTGATACAGCTGAAATTTTGCATACACGTTTAGTTTGGATGACAATACATTTTTAGGGTCCCGTAGCCAAATGGCTGAAATGGAACCCTTATAGATTCGCCCTGTCCGTCTGTCTGTTCGTCCGTATGTTAGTTTTACTCCGAAACTGTTAGCACCACAGATGAAATTTGGGGAGTAGGTGTCTTCTATGAACCGCTATACTTACAAAAGTGATGTGAAATCATGAAAAAATAAAATAGGGGTGACTTTCTATACATGTAACTGAGGGTTAAAAATATATAAATTAAATGTATTAATTATGTAGGGTGTCTGTCGGCAGAGCCTCTTAGAAAAATATATATCTAGGTTCCCACAACACTTTTTTTTCTTAAGTCAGTGATTGATGAGATATTTGCTTCTAAAGCCGGAAAAATTGTGCCTCTAATTTCTGAAGCAAGAAGAGGAAAAATCTGAAAAAATGTAGGTTTATATAAAGTAAAAAAAAACTGACTTGACCCTGCAGCCAGGATCGTCTCCTCACGAGAAAACTCCTCAACGGTAAATAGCACGGATACAAAAATTTGTAAGCGCGTTCATATTTGATAGAAAAAAATGATTTCTATCATACCCTTATCCTGCAGCCAGGATCGTCTTCTCAAAAGGGAACTCCTCAACAGTTAATAGCACGGATACGAAAATTTGTATACGCGTTCAATTTTCAAAGATAATCATGATTTCTATAATGACCCCTTCCTGCAACCAAGATCGTCTCCTCAAGAGGGAACTTTCCAACAGTTAATAGAACAGACACGAAACTTTGTACAGGTACACGTTTAATTTTGATAGATAAACATGGTTTCCATAACGACCTCACCCTGGAACCAGGATCGTCTCCTCAAAAGCGAATTCCTCAATGGTTAATAGCACAGATACTAAACTTTGTATGGTACGCGTTCAATATTAATGAATAAACATAATTTCTATCGTTACCTGATCCTACAGCCTACGTGTTCGATCATGACCTCATCCTGCAGCGAGGATCGTCTTCTCAAGAGGGAACTCATCAACGGTTAATAGCTTGGATACGTTCATTTGTATAGGCGTCCAATTTTTATTAATAAAAATAATTTCAATCGCCACCTCATCATTAGAAAATATTTTTTAATAAGCTTGTCGGATTGTCAGGATTTATGCCGATAGACTCGAGCACTTATGAGGCAGAAGATGGGTTTCGTGCAACGGAACGACCCGCCCGCCCCGGCTTCGTACGGGACCACGGGTAGCACTAATCTATGTATCGCTGATGACTTCTGGAAGATGGATGGGGGCGGTCATGTGACATAGTTTTAGCAGATAGGTATCTTTAGGGTGGGCAGCAGATCAGACTTTACTTTGTTTCATGCATCATAAGCCCTAAAGATAAACACGCTCCTACCATAACAGTGTAGACTTGAGTAATTTGTATGTTTGAACTCACTTATCTCAGAAACAAATCATGGACTTTATCGACTTGCTCATTTGTTTGCGACAAAAAGGCCTGTTCTGGACTAACTATGTCAATTTGTTCTGAATATCCGGATCCTTTCAATCAATTCCAATATATTTGGTAGCGAAACAAAGTTATTCGTAAGATTTACTTTTTTTTCCTTTATTTATTTTTATTACTTACTAATTACATTTTTAAATATTCCTATATAAAATTCAAAATAAAAAAAAAAAACATTTAAAAATATAAAAAATAGTAGTTCACCGGTATTGGGAACAGGGTCCAAGCTACCGGCGGTCAGGGCTCCAGAGAGAGGAACCTCCTAACAATACGAGCCGTGTCCAGGAGTACCGCTTTCTGAATCAAGCCCTTGACCCAGCCGCCTAACGAGAGCCTCCTCAGGTATTGGTCGAGGCTCTTGGCAATTAAGCCATGGGCTGAAACGACTATCGGCACAATGATCGCCGTGTCCACTTCCCACATGTCGACAAGCTCGCGAGCCAAGTCAAGATACTTGATTTGTTTATCTTTCTCGGCTTTCACGAGGTTCCCGTCATGCGGGACCGTTATGTCAACAATCATTGCGCGCCGCTCTGATCGATCCACCACCACTATATCAGGCTTGTTGGCCACAATAGTCCTGTCAGTGATGATGGATTGATCCCAGTACAGTGTGGTATTGCCATTTTCGAGAACTGGGTCGGGCACATACCTATAGTACGGCACTTCCGATTCCACAAGGTTGTATTTTAGAGCAAGTTGCTGATGAATAATCCTTTTTTTTTTTGGGTGGGAAATCATCAAATGGCCTCTCCCGCTCTGGGTGGAGCGAGAGGGCGTGTCAGACTCTTACTGACTAAATCCCACCCGTGTTCCTTCACTTGCCTGTGCCAAGTTGCCAAGGGTCACGGTAACTCTTTCGAACAAATCCGCAACCCTGGCAGGCATCGGTCCTAATGGACCCCGTCAGTTTGTGATGGCATCTCTTTGAGGCGCGCGTGGAACACAACGCGCCATCGACCCGGGCCTGGTCCTTACCGGACGGCGAGCTACCCATTGCTCGCCGTCCGCAAGCCCGCGCCTACGGTGGCCGGGAATCTCCTTGTGATTCCCGACGCCCGGGGCGTCTCCTGCGGCGGCTAGGGGCGTGAGGGCGCAGAGATTGCCTCTCCCTCACGCGTTCCGCCTCCTCCTTTGCGAGCATTACTGCTTCGCAGAAGGAGGTGAACTGGTCGCCGCCCCAAGGAACGCGCCCACACCGGTGCCCCGTACAGGGCCATGGACCGCACGACCCCCGCGTAGAGCCTCCGGCAGGAGGCGTTTGAGCTTCAAAATAAGATAGATAGATTATATATTATATTATAGATTTACTTTATCATTACTTGTTTAAACTTCGCTTTTTTTTTGTTTATCTACTATGGTCCCCCTTCTGAGCAAACACCTCCCTGAATTCCTCCTAAGAACACTTTTCCTGCGCCACCTCGAACTCTGTCTTGTCTTTTTAAACCCAATATGCTGCGTTCCATTGCTACATTGCCCTTCGGCAATCTCCAAGGACCTAAGCCTCACAGGTCGACCTTCGAAATTAAGCAACGATTTCCGAGATGCGGTCCGTGGATGGGTGGTCATACATTTCATATCGAGGTCCCTCCGTTTCTCGGAAAGCGCGTCACGCTGTTGGTCTCAGCTGCCTTTTGAAGATCTCTAACAGTAGGGAATTACAGGCCCGAAAGTGTCTGACAACCATAATTATTAACCGTATCAAGGCGTATCGTATTACCAAGTAACTGGGTTGAGGAGGTCTGATAAGCTCGATGTAAAATACTGGCATTCACTGCACCTGACTGAAAGCCGCCCCAACATAGCTGCTGGGAAAATGCAGGCAAATGGATGATACCATGACCTTGCTCGTGATTCGCCAGTCCCTATAAAAGTAATTCAAGAAGTATTAAACTAATTCATTAGCACATTGTATATTGTCTTGTCCGGAAGGAATTCTCGTAATAGTTTGAAGTACCAATTTTGTTATATATTCAAAGATGCACTGACTTCCTTAAGTCAAAGTCAAGAGCTTGGATATCTGGTTGATGGTAATAGGCTTATCCTCTATTACATGGGACTTAAACATTACTGGCAAAATGTGGGTGTACCTAATGGTACCTACCTACACCTCTGCCTAACCCTTCTGGGAAATACAGAAGAAATGTAATGATATACAGTAAAATAATATGTTGTTGATTGGCTGTACATCATGTGGCAGCTTCAGATAGCTCATTATCCCATCGAGAGCCAAGTGTCTTCTAATGTACCCTCGTCGAGAGTCTTCTAATGTACCCTCGTCGAGAGTCTTCTAATGTACCCTCGTCGTCGTTAAGATATTATTTTGTTGCGCGAGTTATTTGCATTCTGTGATATTTCCCAAGATATTATCTGATTTGACGACCCGAATGGCGCAGCGGTGGTGAGGCTGCCTTACGTTCATAGGGTTCCGGGTTCGAATCCCGGTAGGAGCAAGTGTTTATGTGATAAGCATGGACATTTGTTACCGAGTCATGGATGTTTATATGTATAATAAGTATGTATTTACAAACAAAAAAGTATCTATGTAGTATATCAACTATCTAGTGTCCACGACACAAGCCTCGTTGCTTAGTGTGGCACTAGATGGCGCTGTGTGTAATGTCCAGCGATATTTATTTATTTATTTATTTATTTTTATTTATTTAAATGGGGTCAATTTTGGTCACAATTAAACGATAAAGATGCATATTTATTTTGATAAGGATTAGTACTATGTCAGTAAAAACACCTTCACAAATAAAATAAGTATTATTTTTGACCAAATTTTAAAATCGTAAAAATGGTTATTGTGAGTCAACCTTAAAAGATAGACTTTTTTTTAACTTTTTACGAAGAATAATTCCTTAAGTAATACATTATTTTTGTGTAACTTGTATTATTTAGGCAGCGCGCATCTCGAAAGCGTTCGCCCGCGACCGTTCGCCTGCGACATCGTCGACAAAAATTGTGATATCTCAGCTAATAAGTAAAAAATTTTTAGAATCGGACCAGTAGTTCCGAAGATTACCCCCTACATACAAACTTACAAACAAATGAGATGTAACAATTTCGGCCATGAGATGTAAATTTATCAAAAAAGAGGAAAAAACCCCATAAATTGAGGAAAAATATTTGTACATGATTATGTTGTTTTGTTTGTGCCTGATTTCTTGTGCACAAAAAGTAATCGATTTTCAATTATTGCCATATTTTATTCAACATGGCGTCTCTTATTTTGCATTTTGATTTCGTTCTGGAATCATGTCACATCAAAGCATAAATAACGTAGACGTTAAATGTGAAATATAAGCGTGTGTGTGCTCTTGTACTACACTACTACATCTTACACAATACTACATCTTTTTCGACTAATTATAAGCATATGTGACGATTTCATCGCAAAAAAAAACTCATTTATTTTACTATTCTGAAGTGTACTCATTATATTACTTTACTCTATGTGTTCTGAACGAATAATTCAAAATGACATTTGTTTACCAGTATATGAGTTTACCGTTCTAGTGTCAGTCAGTCTCGTTCATCTCGACCATAGACATAAAATAATATGGACTGGAAATACCTACAAAATAAGACGTGTTATCGATAGTAAATTATATCACATTTTACACAATTGCCTACTATGTTACAGGCTGAGTTCGTGGATGGCACGACTAACCAATCATAGTGTATCGAGTAAAATGGTGGGGAGAACGCCAGTTTTGGTGGTCGTGCCAAGGGGGTGGCAAGTTCTATATATTTTAATTTCTTGCTATTCAGCGCCATCTGCCTATTAGGACATAAATTTAAACTAAACAGTGTTGCCAGCTTTTATCCACGAAGCAATTAGTAGTATATTTTAGTTGATGGGGAAGCGTATAAACTTTTATTTTGATATATTGCGGGTTAGTATTAATAGTTAGTTATTAATTTAAAAATTACCAAAAATAGTAATTTTTGGTTATTTTTTATTTATTTAGTTTATGTTTTATTTATGTTTTGTTCATATCGATCACAAAAGAAACTAATAATAGAATTTAGAAATATGAAATGGCTTTACAGACCACGGAGACATTTGACATATTTTTACATTAGTATGGCTGCGGTTGCGCATATTTTGTAATTCTTCCGTTTGTTTCCTGATTTTGAGTGTAATTTATGTCGAGTTCAGTTCGCTACACCGTATTTACCGAAAATTTTGGAAGATAAACGACTAAGGCAAACTGGCACTGCAGTTAATGTTTAGTTTTTAAGTTAACTAATGTTTTGTTTTGCCCAATAATAATGAACACACAAAATTGGTATTTGTTTTATTATCCTTGAAACAACAAGTTTAGTGTAAGTAATAACGAATTAGCTTTACCGAGCAGAATAATGTAGAATGGTTGAAAATTCTGTTGTACCTAGTTAAACTAAACCCATGAAATATTCAAGTCTAGTTCCTATAATTCTAGTTTAGTAACTAATTTTGATATATTTTATTTTTTTAAACCTAAATAAACCTTAACTAGCTTTAAAAACAACTGAATTTTCAATCATTCTACATTATTCTACTCTGTACAGTAAAAATAATTTAAATATCCATAGTACCTAATACGTAGGTATATGTTTAGTGTATGTCCTGGTAACTAGATGGCGCTGCCCAAAAATGCTGAAGTTGCCAGTCTATTTCAGTAATAATTATACAAGTTGCTGCTTTGCATCCTCGTCAAATTCAAGGAGGTAATTATGCTAATGATTCTCGACCCGAATCAATAATAAAATGGGTAGGTAATTTTTTATATTTATTTCTTAATATCGGAAATCGGTAAGTGTACACCACCCGTATTAAAACGCGGCCCGTCTAATACTAGCCCTATAACCGCACTTTCACACACACAAACAAACGCAGATGTTTATTCGATAAACGGGTGATTCTCCTCTTTTGAAAAGGGCTTCATTCTGAAATAGTGTCAAATTAAAACAACAACAAAAAGCAGCGTTTATTATTATTGACCAGGTACCGTAATTTATATTGACTACTAGCTGAGCCGCGCAACTTCATCTGTGTTACATTTTTTATTACTGCTCCGCTCCTATTGGTCGCAGCGTGATGTTATATAGCCTTCCTCGATAAAGGGCTATCCGACACTAAAAGAATGATTCAATTAGAACCAGCAGTTCTTGAGATTACCGCGTTCAACCAAACACACAAACGAACTTTTCAACTTTATAATATTTGAATCAAATACTTTTACAAGAACAATTTAACTTTTTTAGACCACAGTTTTAGATATATAGATATATATATATATATATAGATATCAAATATGAAAAACCCGATAAGTCGATTTGAAGTTATCTTGTGAGCACTTCATCTTTATTCAGTAGTACCAGTTTGATTCAATAGATGTCGTTGCATGTATCTTACGCAAAGGCGATAAGTTCTTCTTGAACACAACAAATTCATATATTTTTTGATAGAGAGCACGGATTGCAATGAAACAAAAACTAATATGTACCTTCTCTAAGTTACGCACAATACTTATGCATTGAAACTAACCACATTGGTTTTGTAATTTTAACGTGATACTTAAACAAATAAACATAGCGAAGACTCACAGACTGCAGACAAACAGACAAAAATTCTAAAAATAGTAGCAATGGGTTCTGTTTGCTATCCTTTAATACCCCTGCTATTTTTTTCCTAAATGTTTCCAATGTACAGAAACGCCACGTCTACAGATTTATTATATGTGACGGCGTAAGCGATGGCTGAGCGATAGCGCCGTTGTCATTAGGGTTCGGTGGTACCGGGTTCATGATGAAATGTTAAAATAATAGTTTCGGTTTCGGTACACAAAAATCACAGTTTATTATTTAACACAAATTTACATTAAATAACACTAACAAATAATCTCCACAAAATGGGCAAACCGACAGTTTCGTTCTGAAGGAGTGACTTGGTTGGAGTTCCGAGCAAAAGTGATCTCGGCACAATCCCCACTCTACAAAACGACTCTGTCCACGTGCCGCCATTAAAACAACATCTGACGTCACGGCGTTTACCCCTACTACAATGGTCAAATCAGCAACTTGATGTTTAAAAGTTATCGCTTTCTCCGACACGGCCAGCCTGACAAGTTACACGTCCTCGTGAGTACCTGTAACCAAACAGTCAAATTTGGAGCAACAGTACAGGCTCGGTCAACCTGACCACAATTTTATGGAAAAGCATAACTTGAAAATAACAGTTGTCAAACAAAAGGTTCCTCTAAGTCTCAATCATATTTACTCAGCAACTAAATCAACTTCGATCACATACAACGCTCATGGCCCAGCTGCCGCAGCAGCTAGTGACACTTATGCCACCCATATCGTCATCACCTCATGTGATACGACCACATACATCACATAGAGTCTGCGACTCCCAGGTCAGTACAAGACCAAAACAACAATAGTCTCCATTGAGACCCAGGTCCCCGCCGTACCACCAGCTGCCCATCGCCCCCTGAACAGCTCACAAGTGAGCTGCAGTTACGACTACAGACTAGTGCGTACGGTGCGACCAAATAGCCATGGTATGTGTCTACTACTCGGTGGAGGTACTTTCATCACCGTCCTCTACGTTTAACTCATTAGGAACACTACTTAGAGGCATCTTTCGTATACGATCGTGAGCGTACTTGTAGGTTCTATTACCATTCAAAGATTTTAAAAGATAACGATCACCGTCAAGTACTTCTACAACTTTAAACGGTCCCTTATATTTGGGGTCTAATTTAGTCTGATTCCGTTCTTCATTTTGAATTAAAACCAAATCACCAACATCAAATTTTACCAACTTAGCTTTACCTTTATCAAATCGAAATTTTTCATAATTTTCATTTTTGTCAATATTTATTACCGCTTGCTCTCTCGTCTCGTGAAGGTTAATCTCCGTTTCGGTATCGTCTAACGTTAAAAGATTTAGGGGTCTAGCTACGCGGCCTATCAAAAGTTCGAGAGGGCTTGCTTTTATGACACGGTGGACAGAACAATTTAATGCAAGTTGGACGTCTTCTAGTGCATCTTGCCAAGATCGATCGGATGTCTCTACCGTAGTCAACATGCCTTTGAGTGTACTCATAATCCTTTCGACTTGACCATTCGCGCGACTAGATCTCGTAGCAATTAAATGCAAGGAAATGTTGTGTGAATCGCAAAACTCCTTCAACACTTTGTTGGCAAAGGAACGACCTTGGTCGGCGATTATACGACTAGGAGAGCCAAATAAAGTAACGCTGGACTTCAAAGCTTTAATAGTGCTGGCTGCTCAAGGAGACGTAAGCCTATGTGGGCGACGTTGTACCGTACATGCTGGATCCACTAATCGAATGTTTAATTCACCCGTAGTCACTCGAGTTAACGGTAAACCATTGATAAAAGCATTCGAATACTCATTCAAAAGGGACGTCAACCGGTCCTTGTTTTCGTTTGAAATATCAGAATCAACATTGTAAAGATCAATTACGGGAGGTAAATCGCAACAACCTACATTTGTGACTTTCGAAATACGTAGGGTAGATTCAGTTAAATGTACCGTATAGCCAAGTGTCAAAATATCGCGTCCGATCATAACATCGTATTTCATACAATCGTCGGGTAGTACGTAAAATAAAATTGACAGTTCGTTATTGTCGACCACAACATCACTAAGAATTTGTTCAGTGCTAAAAACATTCGAATTATTACCGATACCAATTACTTGCACGGTTGAAAGTGAACGTTTGCCCGAGAATCTATAAGCTACACTTTGTTTAACGAGAGAACACTCGGCGCAGGAATCAAAACAAAATGAAAACGACTCACCGGATTGTTCCAATTGCCCGCAAACACCTGCTATTTCGCAGCTATCGACGCGTCGCTCCGCCGTTGCGTTGGCAGCGCTGCCCGCCGACGATGACGCGCCACCCGCACTGCCGCGTTGGCAGTTCGTAGAGATGTGTCCGGCTTCTCCACAACGGAAACACGTTATTCTTTTGCTGGAACCCGATGAAGTCGCCGCCGGTGTAGTTTTCTGGGCGTTAGCTCCAGCAGGCTTCATAAACTTCGAACGACAGTTCACCGCTTTGTGTCCCGGTTTTCCGCACTTATGGCACGTGAACATAGTGGAAGTTTGTGGCTTTAAACGCTTTGCATCAGTGGCGCCATCACCGGTACTGCGATCGAACTTCCGCTTCAGACTTGCACTCGCCTTAATCTCCTGCAGTAACTTGTTGCGTGACGTTATTTCGCTAGTAAACGCCAAGCGATTAAGCCGAGAGTCGAACTGAGAGACATGAGCGAGCACATACGACGTGGCTATTTCTTCATGGCTTCGATTCTTCCATCGAGCCAACAGGGTAGTCATTAGGCGGCTGGCGTACGCTGCGAGACATTCGCCCTCCTTCGGCCGGCCGTTGTGGATGTTAACAAGCGATGCAGCAAGAGTTTCAGTGGATGCATAACGCGCAAGGAATAAGTCGCGGAAATGCTGCCACGTCATGCCTGCATGCGAAATCTGCGACAGCCACGATGACGCATTACCTTTCAGGGCTTTGCTCAGAGCTATAATAAGCGATGCACCCTCCAGTGGACGTTCGTCGAGGCAAATATCGATAGTATCGCACCAAGCACGTGGATCGGTACCTGGTAGCTCCGGATTAATTTCTGGCAGCATGATCTGAGGTGCCACTGTTGGTGTCCTGATGGCTTCGATCAGCTGCATCATGTTCTTCTGCTGCATCTCGAACATAGCACGCCAGTGGGAATCGAGTCCAGATCCCAATTCTGATGACGGCGTAAGCGATGGTTGAGCGATAGCGCCGTTGTCATTAGGGTTCGGTGGTACCGGGTTCATGATGAAATGTTAAAATAATAGTTTCGGTTTCGGTACACAAAAATCACAGTTTATTATTTAACACAAATTTACATTAAATAACACTAACAAATAATCTCCACAAAATGGGCAAACCGACAGTTTCGTTCTGAAGGAGTGACTTGGTTGGAGTTCCGAGCAAAAGTGATCTCGGCACAATCCCCACTCTACAAAACGACTCTGTCCACGTGCCGCCATTAAAACAACATCTGACGTCACGGCGTTTACCCCTACTACAATGGTCAAATCAGCAACTTGATGTTTAAAAGTTATCGCTTTCTCCGACATATGTATAGATAGAAGATTTACGTCTTCTATGACAACCTCTTGAATTTAGACGAGGTTGCAAAACTACACCTTGTATAGCATCTTGCATCCTTGCATCTTGTCTATTGTGCCAATGCCAATCCTGCGAGGACAGTCGTAGTCGTAGATCAGACGTCGAGTAAGCGACTAATACATATAATTATGTAGCTCCAGTTGTGTTTTTAGACTACCGTATTGATTGTAAAGTGTATTTGATTTTGTGTATTGGAAAAATTTAAGTAAGTACATGAATAAGTGTCTATTATTTCCATACCTTATTTTTAAAAGTCATGGACCTGAGTAACGGTTAATTTTCATATTTAAACTATCACTAGATTCTCGGTAAGGGTACGGAATCTACAAACGTGTATACCTACAACTCATCATGTCTCATAAAATAGCTGTCATTTCATGCTGGGGTTAGGGTTAGTCATGAAGTTATAGATTTAAAAAATATCTTTTATCTATAACTTATTTTTTTTTCATCTATAGCTTCATGGGGTTAGTGCCATTGCTAGGGTTTTGTGTCAATCAAGGAAAATAGAGTTACTATAGCGAGTATCGATAATAGATACGAGTCTTACTAAATGTCACGTTTGGAATTATATGATACACGTTGTATACATGTTTTTTGTTGGTATTTCCAGGCCATATGAATAACGGGGCGCCTCCATATTTTTCTACCTCAAAGGTTAAACGTCATATAGCTACAAACTGTCACGATAAAAGACAAACATTTTAAATTTTTATTGTGCTTAAAAAACACTTTTTAATAAGGAAAAAAAATAATTTATTCTATTCAGGGGTTACTATCCCAGCTTTCCTAAAAGGTACAGGTTATGGCCGGAGTCCCAAAAAAGGTTACAAAAAAAATACAATTTAACACAACAACACTGCGCACAATGAACCGGGTATAGTTCCGGGACATCTTGATTTCGCTGCGATCAGACACGTGTCTTCCTCGCCACGAGTTTAAAACATCACGACTCGTCCCACATGTGCTCGATTGTATTCAAGTCCGGACTGTTTGCTGGACTCAAATTCGAAAACTCAACTCCGCGTGCTGTGCGAATGGGATCACATGAGGCCTGATGACTTCCTCAATGTAACGCTAAGCAGTTACCTACGGAACCCTCATTTAAAATAGCGAGCTCAGTTTTGCAGTGTAAGCTAATCCCACCCCAACCACCCCTACCACTTTTGTATAGCGGTTCATAGAAGACACCTACTCTCCAAACAACTGTATGGATGGTGCCAACAGTCTCTGAGTAAAATGGCTGTGACATATAGACGGAGAGGCAGACAGACGGCCAAGGCGAATCAATAAGGGTTCTGTTTTACACTTTTGGCGACGGAACCCTAAAAATGTTTTAGGAACCTCGATGACATTTTTTAAGGCCTGCGATAGACACCCTATACGGTTATATACATTGAAATATATTTTTTCTAGACCTCGCAGGAGTGTCTTTGTTTTAAATGGCGGCCATTTTAATTTTATTTTTTACTGTTTACGAGTGGGTTAATTTATTTTGCAATATATTTTGCGATGTAGAGGTTCTACGGGCATAAGTGGTTTCGTTCGACAGCTACAAAAGTAGAGCACTTAGTTTACGTTTACAATACGTTGACACTAAACGGCTCATCAAAAACTCCCATCAAAACCATAAAAAAACTACTTGAAACTAATTAGTGCTCATTTACGGAGACGCGGCGCGTGGAGCCGTGCCCGCCAATTTGTCGATTTATTAAAAAAAATCGATCTCTGGTTCGAAACTCTGATTTGTCACATAGGTACATTCCTACTTTTGTACTAGATGAGAGGGGAAAACCTATCTATATCGCAATTCGGGTTAGGATAGGAATTATTGTATATCGGGTCAGGTTCGGAAGAGGGTTAGGTTCAGAACAAAATATACAATATTTTTTTTCAAGTTCCTAACCTAGCCCGCGACCAGTTTCGGATCAGGTTCGGAATAATCGATACTATTTGGTGTGGCAATAGTTTGTTATATAGAATATTGTAAAAGTTAGACAAACGAAAGAAAACAAACGAGTTTCGGGCACAGCCGTATGTTCGTATACGCGTGTGATGCCGCGTGCGACGCGGCGGGCAACGCACAACGCTCAAACGCGCGTAAAGTCGCTTCTCCGTAAATGCTCCTTTAGTGTTGTCCTCTATGACGAAATTTAAATCCCAGAACCAAACATTAACATTTTAATCTATATATATAAAAATGAATTGCTGTTCGTTAGTCTCGTTAAAACTCGAGAACGGCTGAACGGATTTATCTAATCTTGGTTTTGAAATGTTCGTGGAGGTCTAGGGAAGGTTTAAAAGTTGAGAAAAAATCGAATAATTGCCGGGAGAACCCTCAAAACAGCACTTTTCTATTTCCCATACAAACGTTTTCTAAATAAAATGGAGAGCCAATTTGTAATTTATTACCGCTGCATAAAGTTCAAATTCGCGTGCGCGTTGGAGGATCTAATGTCGCGTTCCGAAACTGAACAAAAGTGCGAAGAGCTACCTCACGTGCTAACCGCACTGATGACCAGAGTAGGATAGGTAGGTAGGTACTAGGAGAGTACGATAGGTAGGCAGGTAATAGGAGAATAGGATATGTAGGTAGGTACTAGGAGAGTACGATAGGTAGGCAGGTAATAGGAGAATAGAATATGTAGGTAGGTACTAGGAGAGTACGATAGGTAGGCAGGTAATAGGAGAATAGGATATGTAGGTAGGTACTAGGAGAGTACGATAGGTAGGCAGGTAATAGGAGAATAGAATATGTAGGTAGGTACTAGGAGAGTACGATAGGTAGGCAGGTAATAGGAGAATAGAATATGTAGGTAGGTACTAGGAGGGTAGAATAGGTAGGCAGGTACTAGGAGAATAGGATATGTAGGTAGGTACTAGGAGGGTAGAATAGGTAGGCAGGTACTAGGAGAATAGGATATGTAGGTAGGTACTAGGAGGGTAGAATAGGTAGGCAGGTACTAGGAGAATAGGATATGTAGGTAGGTACTAGGAGGGTAGAATAGGTAGGCAGGTACTAGGAGAATAGGATATGTAGGTAGGTACTAGGAGGGTAGGATAGGTAGGTAGGTACATAATAAAATAGTAATAATTAAAACTAAAGAATTTTTTTCTTATAAATAACGGGTGATTTTTTTGCTGGTATCTTTTTGGCAAGACTGTTTTTGACAGATCACGCGTGAATCGTGTCTTGTATCATTGTCAAACTTGTTCAGTTTGGTCTATAATTTAACCATGAATCGATTTACGAACGAACAACGCTTGCAAATTATTGAATTTTACTATCAAAATGCATGCTCGGTTAAGAGAGTGCATCGCGCACTTCTTCCAATTTATGGGCAGTTTGGTCGGCCTACTGAGGCAGCTATTCGGAAGCTTGTGCCTAAATTTCGAACCCAGTTTACATTATTGGACACACGCATACGTAGAGTGAGGACCGAAGAAAATATTGCGGCTGTATCCGCCAGTGTTAGTGATGACCGTGAAATGTCGATTCGCCTCCGTTCGCAGCAATTGGGCCTCTGTTACTCCACTACGTGGAAAATTTTGCGAAAGGATTTGGGTGTAAAACCTTACAAGATACAGCTGGTGCAAGAATTGAAGCCACACGACCTCCCACAACGTCTAACATTTGGTGAATGGGCATTGGCAAAGTTGGAGGAAGATCCACTTTTTTATCGAAAAATTGTGTACAGCGACGAAGCTCATTTCTGGTTGAATGGATATGTCAATAAGCATAATTGCCGCATCTGGAGTGAAGACCAGCCAGAAGCATTGCAAGAGCTACCACTGCATCCCGAAAAATGTACTGTTTGGTGTGGATTATGGGCCGGTGGCATCATCGGGCCGTACTTTTTCAAAGACGACAATGGCCGAAACGTTACTGTGAATGGCGAGCGCTACCGTGTGATGATTGGCGATTTTTTTTTTTGCCCAAAATGGAAGAATTGGACATGCCTGACATGTGGTTTCAACAAGACGGTGCCATATGCCACACGGCACGCGAAACAATGGCCCAATTGAGAGCCGCCTTCGGTGAACAGTTTATCTCACGTTTTGGGCCCGTCAATTGGCCGCCTAGATCGTGTGATCTAACGCCTTTGGACTATTTCTTGTGGGGCCATGTTAAGGCTCATGTCTACAGGGATAAACCAGCAACGATTGACGCACTGGGAGCCAATATTGAAGCATTTATTCGTGATATACCGGCTGATATGTTGGAGAGAGTGTGCCGAAATTGGGCCTTGCGAATGGGCCATCTAAACCGGAGCCGCGGCCAGCATTTGCATGAAATCATCTTCAAACATTAAATTATATTGATCGTTCTATCGATTCCAATAAAGATTTCATCAAATTTTTCAATTTTTTTGTGTTTTTTTTTGAAAATCAAATCCTATACCTCTTAAAAAATCACCCGTTATGTAGAACTGAGAATCACCAATAAGTTTGGACGAATTCATCAGTCTTTTAATTTAGGTAAGTACACAACACGCTCGATATTTTGTCGTTGAACTTTATCAAGAAATATTTTTTACCATCGATCGAGTAATTGGATCACAATTCGTGAAATAGTAATGTTCAATATCTTGTTTTTTTTTCTGACTTCTCGAGTTTTCGACCACTTTTTCCCCGTCTTGAATAAGGCCACATTTCTCAAGAATTCCCGCTTCGAGAAATCTCGATGAGAGTCATTAATCGCAGTAAAAACAAAACCGTTTAGTGTTGGTGATTCTGTTGTTGTTTCGCCACTGAAGTTCAACTCAACTCAATAGAAACTATTCACTATAATTCAGAGTTTGTATGAAATGATTGGTCTGCCAAGTGGGGACCAATGCGGGGTACACCCGCGAGGCGCGTGTAGTATTACCCGTGTTTGATAACATGGCGACGAACAACACCACGACCAACTCGTTTCGCGTGTCGTGTTAGTCGTGTGATCGTGCCAGAACGCGCAGTGCCGCGACACGCAGGTGACAGCGCCATGGCGGAGCTGTGCGACGAGACCCAGGCAAGACGGTTGCTCCGCGCTGCCTGTGCGCGTATCGTGGTGCCGCAGCCGTACTGGCAGCTGTCCTATCAGCGGCTGAGGCGCGGACAGTTCGCGACCTCGCGCACGCTCTCTGAGCTCCTGTCTTCAATTATCATTTACATTATAATTAATAAGTAGAATTTATATTATCGCAAAGGACGGTTATCAGGAGCATTGCAAACAGTCCTGTCTGTTACGATGATTGGATTGCTGCCCCAAAGCGAACTTCATTCGATGAGTCTTACAACAGGCAAAGTCCTGTGATTCCAGTGCAATCATCCGGATTGTCAACTGTTGCCGGTATCAAACGAATTGTGTTGCGTTTACTGTTAGCGTTCCGTAAGTTTATATAGCAACGCAACGATGACGTGTGTGTGACCTGGTGTGGTGTGCTTGCAGAACCGCGGCAGCGCGAGCGCCGCAGCGTGCGGCATGGAGTGCGGCGTGGCGGCGCCGGCGGGGGGCTACCCCGCGCCCGCGCACCCCGCGCTCTCGCCCACCGAGCGCTCGCCCGCCAAGTCCGGCCTGCACGTCAACTTCAGCGACAAGGGAGAGGTATGGTCCACCCACACACCACGACACCCTATACATTTAGCACTAACCTTCCACACCTCACATGCTGATCCTTTCGAAACTTTGGAAGCGTCAAGTACCCTGGTTTAAAAGTAAGGATGGGTGTACCACAAGGCTCGATATTAGGTCCTTTCCTCTTTCTAGTCTATATTAATGATCTACCCCATTTATTTAAAAACCAACCACTCATGGTGTTGTTTGCCGACGATACTTCTTTAATATTTAAGATAAACAGACGTGCCACAAATCTTGACGACGTGAATAGCGCCCCACTGGAGGTCCATAATTGGTTTACCGCGAATAATTTAGTATTAAATGGAAAAAAAAATAAGTACTTAGGTACATAAGATTTGTTCTACCAAATGTCAAAACTAGTGATTGTGACATATATAGTATTGAATCAAGAGAAATTAGAATTCGTTGATGAAACTGTTTTCTTAGGGACCTCGCTCGAGTCAAGGCTACAATGGGGTCCTCATTTAACGTCTCTTACAGGACGGCTGAGTTCAACAGCATATGCCGTTAGAAAAATCCGTCAATTTACTGATGTAGATACCGCGAGGCTAGTCTATTTTAGTTATTTTCATAGTATTATGTCATACGGTATTTTACTATGGGGACGGGCTACAGACATCGAGTCTATATTTATTCTGCAGAAAAGAGCCATCAGAGCCATATATAATCTATGTAGGCGCGATTTTCTAAGAGAACTGTTTAAGGAAATTAACATCATGACAGTACCTTGCCAATACATCTATGAAAACATCATGTACGTTATGAAAAATGTGCATTTATTTAGTAAAAGAGGCGACAGACACCACTATAATACCAGGGACCATCTAGTTCAGCCAGGTTTCAGGCTAACTAAAGTAGACTCATCTTTCATGGGGTACTGTTTAAAGTGTTACAATAAAATACCTCCCGGCATTCTACAACTGAATGAGACGAAATTTAAATCTTGTATAAAACGCACACTATGTAGGCAAGCATACTATAAGTTGGGAGATTACATTGATAATAAAAAAGCTTGGCTCAATGCTGGTCCTGCTCCACAACCATAGGGGCAAAGTTATTGATTACCAAGTGAACTTATTGTGGAAGCTGCAGAAGATTGTAAACTTATCTTTGCATTGTATAGATTCAATCTCTTAGTATTATATAATTGCATAGCACATGTGTGAGTACTATGTACGATAAAGCTACTATTTACATCTTTTATTGACTCGCATTTAACCCTGGTGGTTGAGAGAATGTCATGCTCACTAAAATGTCTCGCTGATGGTGGCGCGTGTGTCGTCTCGTTTAGTTCCCTTCAAAATGGTTGAGTTGAATGATGGCTGATCCATGCGTCATGTTCGTGAACGGGCGCTGTCAGTAGGGACTGGTCATCTCACAGCTGCCATGGATTATTGTATTTTTGAATTGTTGATTTTATCTTTATACTGGACGCTCTTACTCGCACGTCTTTCTACATCGTTCTCACATATATGTTTGTATAATCTCAACATGAACGATGTAATCAAGATTTTGTAAAAACATCTTGGTTTAAAAGAGTGTCCATGGAGTTTCTTGCCCATTCTTCTCCATAGGATCTATGCTTTCGAATGGGCAACTAGAGTACTTTCACAAGTTATTATGCCCTGTGACTGGGACTGTAGCTTAGTTTATTGTTTTGTGTTTGACATTCAAAAGTGCCTGTAATGGTCTAATTGAAATAAATGCTTTGAGTTTGGTACAGTCATCATTCTCCTGCCCTTATCCCAATTTATTTGGAGTCGGCGCAGCATGTTTGCTTCTTCCATACTTCTTTCTATTACTCGTCATCTCAGCAGTTATCTCCTTTTTAGCCATATCATCGTTCACACAGTCCATCCATCGTCTTTTTGATCTTCCTCCACCTTTATACCCATCCACATTCATACTCAAAACTTCCCTCACAACACTGAGAGGGTACAGTAAGTATACTAATTTGTTTAAAAAATTATCTGACGGAGTATCTGGGACTTAATTTATAATTGAACGAAATACCTTTTCTGCAAAATAAAAATTGTCTGAATATCAGCGGCACTGCCTCACAAGATAATACCGTACGACATCACACTGTGGAAAACACTAAAGTAAACTAACGGTCTGTCTTTAAATCAGTTAAACCACGAATTTTTTTAACGGCGTATGCTGCAGAGCTAAGCTTTTTTGTCAATTTATCTATGTGGGCGCCCCACTGAAACCTGGCATCCAAAGTTACACGATAGATAAACCTCCGTTAGCAATTAATGAAAAAAAAATCGGCCCATTTCCCCTATTTAATCCTTAAAAGAAACAAGTAGGTAATTTGAATAAGGTAAGTATTAAGGGGGGGTATGAGGTAGGTATTTATTATTTTGTCAAGATTTCAACTCGAAAGATTTGACTATCTGACACATATGAACACTATGCTTCACTTGACTGAGAAGAAATACCGTAACTAATTAATTAATATTATGAAGCGAATGAGTATGTAAGTAACATGAGTCCCGTGATGGCGCAGGTGAAGGAGCGGCGCGAGAAGTTCCTGACTGCCAAGTACGGCAGCCACCAGATGGCGCTCATCCGCAAGCGCCTCGCCGTCGAGATGTGGCTCTATGACGAGCTACAGAAGCTCTACGACACGGTGAGTGCGCCGAGCGGTGAGAGGGCGTGTGTAGGTGGGCTGCTGGTCGTGGCTTACTGTCCCATGTGTGTTGCAGAAAGAAGCAGGGGCAACGGGGGCAGCAGCAGCGGCAGCGGCCAGCTCGCAGGAAGTGGAGGTGGACATCGATGAGCTGCTGGACATGGACAGCGACGAGCACCGCCGCCGACACCTCACGGTACGCATGACACGCAGGACTCACGAGCTCGCACTCCCCACACACAAACAGGGAGGATGTAAGGGCAATCTGAGAGCCTACTGATCCGATTCCGAGAATTCTTTCACTAATGGGAAGCTACATTACCCACACGAGTGGCATAGGCTATTGAAAATGTTCCCTTGACTTAATTTCCAACCATAAAGTGTGAAAGTTTGATATTATTTTCAGGAATAAAGTTGCCTTTGTCTTGGGCGAGCTTCACTCATAATCTCCCTTGCGGCTGTGTCATAATGGAAGGGGGGGGGCCTCTGGGTAGCCTTCCATAAGCACTGCCTTATCCCCTTGCTGAATAATGAATGTTATGAAGTAGATATAATATGGCCAGGTCATCATGTTCTCTCTCCAACCTAAGATCCTCTTCTGGAGATATCTTCAACGTAACTTCACAATATTGACGTGTTACATTTATTTTCGCAGACGTTACTAGCAGATGCCAAAAAACCTCAAAAAGATGTACATGTGAGTAGTTATTTTAACATTATTATAATTACCAATATACTAGCGACTCGGCCTGGGCCGCCGCGCGCCGGCCGCTTCGCACGGGTGCGATCTACTTCACATCTTGCATTTGCAATAATCATGATTTAGTAGCGGTACGCCACCTATAGTGACAGAGCCCTCATTCTTCCACAGGCTTGGTTCGATTCTTTATTGGACGAAAGACAAACACTTAAATGAATTTTAGAGCAGTTTTAATATGTCGCTCGTGCGTTGTGTCCAGTTCCATATCGTAGTTCTCTCATCCGAACTCCGCGCACCGCTCAGCCCTGCCATGCTGCCACATGCCAGGCATGAACACTCGTGCAGTGTATGCAAAAACTATAATGAAAAAAAACATTACAATTTGTTGTAAAGTTGGCTTATTAAATTAATTAAAGCCGATTTAGAACAAATTAAAATTCCTTAAAATGTTGGTCTGATTTCATTGCTCTGCTGTGTGTGTGGCTGTGGTCGATGTTGGAAAACTTAACTCTAAAAGATATCCACTGAAATCTGGACGTCAATGTAGACTTTATTTATTTATTGGGGACGTCCAACAAAAGGTGTACTATCTACAAAATAGTCTCGTGCGCTCCTTTTACTACGGCAGGCCACAGAACAAGCATGCTCAAATGATAGACTGAATTAACTTAAGACTATATCAGCAAAACATAAAATGGCACAAGTCCGTGCCTCGGTGCGCACGTAAAGGTGTGCGTTACCCCAGCAAAATAATGTCGGAGGAAATGTTTTTGTGAAATAACTAGAAATATAAATAACACTTTAAAATGTGCGCAACAAATACTGAAGCTGGGCAACTAATTATCTATAACATTTAAATGACTATTTTCGTCATTATTTGGCGGGGGTAACGCACACCAGGTACAGCTACTCTTGCATATCTTGCGCCTGATCTCTCGCCGCGACTCCGCGACTGTCGGATTGCCGTGCCATCGGACTTTGAGAGTAAACGAACAGAGGCTGCACCCGTGTGTGCGCACACACTTGTGCACTATCATATCTCCCGGGCCGATGATCTCCGCTGAGACTGCCCCCCCCCCCCCCGCCCGCCGCTGCACCGTGACCGATAACGGTCAGGACTATTTTTCTATACTTTACTATTCAGCCTACAAATTTTAATAAGTTTGTTTTACTTTTCAGAAATTCATAAACGATTTGCTAGAAAAGGCGAAAACACTGTAGAGTATGGAACCAAATCTCACGGATCGAACGCGCGGAGCAGACCCGTCATCGCTCCCCTTAGATGTAATTATTATAATCGTGTGTTAGCTCTTAGATACGTGTGTCGTGTGCCGCGAGCCGCGCGCGCCACGCGCACGTGACATATCACCGCAGGGAGGCGGCCGCGGCAGCGCGCGGCTCTAGCCAGGCGCTGGCGCTGGCGCTGTCACACACCTATAATTGTGCTTATTATTTCAATGTCAATGACTCTGTACCTACCAGTAGGTAATCTAAATGATGATTGGACATCTTGCGTGTGTATTAGATATTGTAAACGGCGATTGAGAAAACAGCTCCCTCCAGGAGTAATTATTTGCCGGGCGATGTAGCGCCCGTTAGCAGGTGTGTCATTATTAGAAACTTATGCTCGTAGAATGATATCACTATGCCGTGCATGTCGTAGGACAATCGACTGATCGGCGTTAGCCTATCAGCACTATAGCTTAGTAGATTACGAAAATCTGCCGAAGATTCCAAATATCTGGTCCTACTAGGTAGGATCAGCTCGCTCTTCATTTGATTATCCTACGGCACAACCTTGTTCAGTTCACTCAAGAAAACGGTTCTCGCAACCGTGTCGCCGCCAGGCTCACTAGGACGCGCGACGCTACCAGTCTACCACACACGCGTCCGCGTCACGGACTCACGGGCCGCTAGCTGATTGTGAACAAGCCTTCCGATTTGCTGCAACAGAATATGTTAGGATGCGTACAGATTAAGTAAAATTTTACAAAACTTCTGCCATACAACACGTCAACATTCTCAATTGAATCATGTTAATATTAATAACATGCAATGTTAGTATGGACGTACCCCAAGGAAGGATATTACTTATAGATGTATAGTTAGCTTTCTATAATATTAGTATAATTACATTAATTGGTCCATGACTACATGTGGTGTCGGCAGACGGCACGTCGAGATCAGTGAGCCGTCAGGCATCGTAGCGACAGTTATGCGAAAAAATTGTTTTAATTTGTAAGAGTATTAAGAGTGCAATATAACGCTTGTTTTATGTATCGGATGAGGCGAAGAGCAATCTGCTGCTGCTAATAATTAATTATTAATGTACATAGTGCGAAACAGCCATCAGATGTGGTCTGTAATGTAATGTAACTACGTAAATATTTGGGAGTCCGTGAGTGGCGCACCAGCACACCAGCTCAGAGCGACGCACAGTCAGGGCTTAAATTAATCCGCCTACATCCTATTGTACACTAGACCTGGGCCCTGTTTAATAAACGTTACAATCCAACAATTTTGTAAATAAGTGACATATTTGTAAAGTTGTGTGACAAGTGCTGTTTAATAAACCTAACAATTATGTTAGAATTTTACAAGTATAAACATTACAAAAATTACCATTACAAATGCTGTTTATTAAACATTTACATGTGAAGAAAACGCCTGTAGATTTCTATAACAATATTGTATCTACAAATTTGTAATTGGAAGTTACAAATTGCATAAAATGTAAGTTTTTGTTGAAAATTCTTAAATCGAGGGTTCAAAAATCTTAGAATTTTAAAATATTTGTAGTAGGTACTTTTCTATTCGTTTGATTCATAACGAAAGTCACGGAGCACAATAACAAAATCACGATTCTGTCTCTAATATATGAGAATTAAAATGTTTTATTCGGTCGGTTCAGTGAAAAACTAACTCACTCTCTGAAAATAAAAAAATGGAAAGACATTGCGGAACAATTTGTTTGCAGTTACATATGTATCGTTCCTTTAGTTACACCATGTGCATCTGCTATAACATGGTATTGTGAGCCACAGCCCATCCAGTGCAATGCACACAACATTTGCTGAGTGGGTGTAAGCGCTGCATTTCACCGTGAATCGTATTTAACATCATGTTCTATTTTCGTTACCAAATATTCGACGGTAGTTTTGCTGACCCGAAATTTTTCGTTGAACGTAAAATCTGTCACATTAAAAGTAAAGTTTAAGTAAACTCATATATTCATCATCACAACTGTCACTACTAGTTGTTAGAACCATTTTTAGGGTTCCGTACCTCGAAAGGAAAAAACGGAACCCTTATAGGATCACTTTGTTGTCTGTCCGTCCGTCTGTCTGTCTGTCTGTCAAGATCCTTTTTCTCACGAACGCGTGGAGGTATCAAGCTGGAATTTATATCAAACTTCTAAGTCAACGCAATCAAAAGATACAGCCGTTTAAGCCGCAAATTTTCGACACTCGCAAGGGAATTAAAACCTACAGGGTACTTCCCGAGAACTCAAAATCTTGAAATTTGGTACGAAGCAACGTCCTAAAGCAAAGATAAAGGAAAAATTCCGAAAATCGTAAATTTTTAGTTACATCAAATAATAATTTTTTTTTTTTTTAAACTTACTACGTTTGTACGGAACCCTCGGTGCGCGAGTCCGCACTTCTTTAATGTATGTATAACAATTAAAGTTCTTCACTTATTAAGTTGAGGTACAAAATTGTAAAGTTTTGACACAAGGCGAGTACACCTGTAATAATCATGCGTTGTAATTACAATTATACGTTCAATAAATCAGTTTTCCCTACAAATATGTAAATTGTCACCTGTAAAGAGAAAACGTTTATTAAACAGAAATATTATGTAAAATTGAAGGTACAATTTTGACAGTTGTCCACCATGATAAATATGTAAGTTGTATTCTTTATTAAACAGAAACTTGTAGAATTGTGACTTGTAAAATACAATTACAATTTGTAACGTTTATTAAACAGGGCCCTGGTAATGTAATATTTATGGGGTTACCTAATTTAATAAAATAAATAGTATTATATAACACTGTATTTCGTGTCGCGCGCAGTCAGGGAAAATTAAGAATGCTCAGGCGTTCAGTAGGATCAGATTTGAAGAAAATTCGCTTACAAAACGCTCGGAAAAATGGTTACCATACGTCCTGATTTTCCGGCTTCTTTCAACCCCGTTGGACTTCTCGATTCAGGGTTTACTTTTAGAAAATAAAAGAGTTAGATTAATACTGGTACATATAAAGAAAGTTCAAACTGGCATTAGTACCGCCTTTGCATTAACAAGCTGAAGGCAGTGCGGCGCTGTCCCTGTCCTGTCACTGTGACGCGAGCGGTGTGCTGGTGCTCACATAAGAGTGGAGCAGTGGCTGTACTGGAGCTAGTCTCCGTCGTGCTCGCGGTCTCCAGATCGAAGCACTTTGTAATAAATAATTTTAATAAACTTGTTCAATTTATTTGATTTCCCTTTGAAGCGCCTCATGTCATCATGTGCGAGCGTCTTCCTGCACGTCGACCTGCAATTTACCTCGCAGTGGGAATAAGACTCCGGAACCTCAGGCTAACCGAGACAGGAACTTTGGACCACCCGAATGGCGCAGCGGTAGTGAGGCTGCCTTACGTTCATAGGGTTCCGGGTTCGAATCCCGGTAGGAGCAAGTGTTTTTGTGATAAGCATAGACATTTGTTACCGAGTCATGGATGTTTATATGTATAATAAGTATGTATTTACAAACAAAAAGTATCTATGTAGTATATCAACTATCTAGTGTCCACGACACAAGCCTCGTTGCTTAGTGTGGCACTAGATGGCGCTGTGTGTAATGTCCAGCGATATTATCATTATATATTATTCCTTTATTTATTTTTCTTACTTACTTATTTACATTTTTAAATATTCCTATAAAAAAAAACATTTAAAAATATAAAAAATAGTAGCCCACCGGTATCGGGAACAGGGTCAAGGCTCCAGAGAGAGGAACCTCCTAACAATACGAGCCGTGTCCAGGAGTACCGCTTTCTGAATCAAGCCCTTGATCCAGCCGCCTAACGAGAGCCTCCTCAGGTATTGGTCGAGGCTCTTGGCAATTAAGCCATGCGCTGAAACGACTATCGGCACAATGATCGCCGTGTCCACTTCCCACATGTCGACAACCTCGCGAGCCAAGTCAAGATACTTGATTTGTTTATCTTTCTCGGCTTTCACGAGGTTCCCGTCATGCGGGACCGTTATGTCAACAATCATTGCGCGCCGCTCTGATCGATCCACCACCACTATGTCAGGCTTGTTGGCCACAATAGTCCTGTCAGTGATGATGGATTGATCCCAGTACAGTGTGATATTGCCATTTTCGAGAACTGGGTCGGGCACATACCTATAGTACGGCACTTCCGATTCCACAAGGTTGTATTTTAGAGCAAGTTGCTGATGGATAATCCTGGCTACAAGGTTGTGTCTATGCAAGTACTCACCGTTAGCTAGACGAGAACACCCGGAGATAATGTGACGAATTGATTCGCCCGGACGGTGGCATGCCCGACATTATGTCAACCGTGCCGTCCTTCACATTATATTAATATTTCCTTTATTTATTTTTCTTACTTACTTATTTACATTTTTAAATATTCCTATAAAAAAAAAAAAAAACATTTAAAAATATAAAAAATAGTAGCCCACCGGTATCGGGAACAGGGTCCAAGCTACCGGCGGTCAGGGCTCCAGAGAGAGGAACCTCCTAACAATACGAGCCGTGTCCAGGAGTACCGCTTTCTGAATCAAGCCCTTGATCCAGCCGCCTAACGAGAGCCTCCTCAGGTATTGGTCGAGGCTCTTGGCAATTAAGCCATGGGCTGAAACGACTATCGGCACAATGATCGCCGTGTCCACTTCCCACATGTCGACAACCTCGCGAGCCAAGTCAAGATACTTGATTTGTTTATCTTTCTCGGCTTTCACGAGGTTCCCGTCATGCGGGACCGTTATGTCAACAATCATTGCGCGCCGCTCTGATCGATCCACCACCACTATGTCAGGCTTGTTGGCCACAATAGTCCTGTCAGTGATGATGGATTGATCCCAGTACAGTGTGATATTGCCATTTTCGAGAACTGGGTCGGGCACATACCTATAGTACGGCACCTCCGATTCCACAAGGTTGTATTTTAGAGCAAGTTGCTGGTGGATAATCCTGGCTACAAGGTTGTGTCTATGCAAGTACTCACCGTTAGCTAGACGAGAACACCCGGAGATAATGTGACGAATTGATTCGCCCGGACGGTGGCATGCATATTAATATTATTATTAACTGTTAACCAGATTCATTTTACAGTTTTTTTGCAAAAAAAAAAAATGTGAAAATAACTTTAAGTTCGGAAGTCGGTGACTTGTTGTTTCTTGTTTTATTTTGCCCTTTTTAGTTGAAGCATTAACTAGAAGATAACTCAAACTACCAAAGCAAAGTTAATAAAATTCACCAAGGCACGGGCTTCCTCTGCCAAATGAAAAATCACGAATCACCATCGGGGATCACGTAAAGCCGACCAGCAATCATGGATAAATAGGTGTTCCCACCCACATACTTACATGAAAAGGAAATGCCGGTCGAATACATAACCTCCTCCTTTTTTAGAAGTCGGTAAAAAAATAAACCGATTAGTTATAGGATAACAAATGTGTGGGGTTGGTACATTATGATCAGCAATCATAATCTCAACATTTAAAATATCAACATCATAATCTCAACTTAAACATCAATCATTTGACTTTTCTCAAACTGTAATTCTAAAATTAGGCCTTAGTTTGGACAGGGCACGCCGCTATTGCTGCGGTAAGACCTGTGACGATGGAGTGGCAGGAGAGGCGGCAAACATAGTTTTAGAGATAAATATTTTAGACGGCTTGATAAAATATTTTTTCATGAAAATAGAAGTATTTCATAACGAAAAGCTCCAGCGTCCACTGGGGGGCGGTACCGCCCCCGTTGTTGGGAACCTATGCTCTATTGCAATCGGCTACTGCATTCGATCTGGCAGTAACCAACACTTGGTCCTAAAAAGCCAATGGACACCTTATAACATACCTATAAAATTGGAACGCATTACACGCAAATCGACTGCTTCCTCGTCAGACGCAACAACCTAAAGCACATGGCACATCAACGACTATTAAGTGCTACCGGGAGAAGACTTGTTCCCACAACATATAGTCGTACAAATAAGTCTTCTTAAACAAAAAGAGCGACCTACTCCTAGAATAAAATGGCATAAGCTAGAGAAGTCTGTTTGTTCGAAGAAATTAACAGAACGAGTGGTGGATAAAATGATAGACGGGTGACATGAATGATCAAAGCGTAAATGAATGATGGAATAAGATGGCTCGGTGTATTTGGAGCGCAGCAAAAGGTATTTTGGGAGACACGAAAGGAAGGGGCACGATAGACAGGGATACATGGTGGTGGTCAACAGAGATACCTACAGAATTTGATGAAGTAAAAACTATTTTACAAAAAAAAAACCGACTTCCAAAACAAACACTAAAAAAAGTCAATGAAACAAACAATAGTCACCACTATTGTTTGTTTCATTGACTTTTTTGCCACCGACTTCCGAAAGTAAAGTTATTTTCCACTTTTTTAGTGTTTTTTTTTGGAAGTCGGGTTTTTTTTTGCAAAAAAGTTTTTATTTTACCCTTTTTAGTTATCGTATCACACATAAATCTTTGTCAAGTATCAATTTCGCAATTTCTTTTACTTGGATGACATATTTTTTCCAGCTATTTTGTTTTAATACCAAACTACTGAACCGATGTTGATGAAATTTCTATGGGACCAATCGGGAAGTATATCCTTTCAGATAAAAGAAGATTTTTTTAAATCGTTTCATAAATGACGAAGATATAACATACATAAAAAAAGGTTCCGACTAATTGAGAACCTCCTCCTTTATGAAGTCGGTTAAAAAAAGGAGAAGTTTATAGAATGGCAGAGTGTTGGAAATGAGAGTGCTAGTTTGAAAGCTGTAAATAAGAGTGAGTATGACGCTGTCAAGTCAAAAAACGCCAAGAGAGCTGTGGCTATAGTGAGAGCTAACTAACCGAATAAGCTCTATGACACACTAAATAAGTGAATAGTCCAGCAGGCCAAAAACACCTATACCGGCTTGCTAGAGCTAGAGAGAGAAAGGTGAAGGATTTTTGTCAGGTAAAATGTGTAAAAGACAAAGCTGGAATGGTGATGGTGGAATGAAAGACTGATGAGGAGAATGACTAGAGTGGAGAATGACTGCTTGAAAATAAACCAGTGAATGAGCGACTAGCGAGAAAGGTTAGCGTGGATGAAGTGAGGATTGCAGTAAATGGAATGAAGAGTGGTAAGGCATTAGGACCGGACGGAATACCGGTTGAAGTGTGGAAGTTATTGCGGATGGACGTGGTTAGCTTTGTTCTTCAATAAACTGTTGCTGGAAGAAGCCATACCTGACGAATGGTGTACCTATCAGTTCGCTGGAGCCCATTTTCAAAAACAAAGGCGCTCCAGCACATAAGTACTGGAGTGCAACAATTATAGAGGGATAAAGCTAAATGTCACATAATATGAAAGTTTGGAAGAAAGCTATTGAAAGGCCACTGAGAAAAGAGAGCGAAATTTCACAGAACCAATTCGGTTTTATGCCTGGTCAGGTCAGGGAACGACGGATGCCATTTTCGCTATCCGCTAGCTGTGCGAGAAATACAAAGGTGCACATAAAAACTTGCACATAGTGTTTGTCGACCTCGAAAGGGCATACGACCGGGTACCTCGTGAGGTTCTGTGACCCACTCTTACGAAAGGTGTGCCTGGGAGTATGTGCAGTTTATCTGTGTGATGTACAGTCGATGCAGTACCCAAGTACGGTCTACAGCGGCCACTACCGGCAGCTTCAATGTGGCTGTCGGCTTGCACTCTGTATCGGTTGCGGTCGGCTCTCAGCACTTAATTCCTCCTGATGATATTGG
Source organism: Standfussiana lucernea (assembly GCA_964057025.1). NCBI lineage: Eukaryota > Metazoa > Arthropoda > Insecta > Lepidoptera > Noctuidae > Standfussiana > Standfussiana lucernea. Next base: position 17,570,830 of record OZ059794.1, read on the forward strand.
ACGCTCTCATATCGGACATCCAGGAAGGGGCTCCTTGGTGTATGCTGGTTGCCGATGGCAGCTAAGAGGTCCAGTACAGATTGGAGGTGTGGTGGCAGACTATGAAAGAATGTAAAACATTCCTGCACTAACAGATCATGGTAACCCCCCTGCAATTGAGTTGAACCAAAACAGAATACTTGTTTTGCGATTTCGGCGGTTTCTCCAGTCCTGTGTATATCACTCCTGCCGGAACGCCCATACCGATCTGCTCCGACTTTCGGTACCTCGGGTCGCTTGTCCAAGGGGATGGCGAAGTTGGCCGCGACGTAACGCACCGGATCAACTCGGGATGGATACGTGATTAGGCCTGTCGTACTGTATGGATCAAAATTCTGGGCTGTGAAGAAGATGGATGAAAAACGATTGCATGTAGCGGAGATGAGAATGTTGAGATGGATGTGTGGCGAGTAACAAGAATGGATAAAGTAAGGAATGAGTATATTAGAGGGAGTTTGAAAGTGGCGCCTGTTACAGAAAAATTTAAAGGTCTGTTTTGGGATCGACATGTAATGAGGAGGGATGAAATGCGTGTTACTAAGAGTGAGAGATATTAATGTTGATGGATGGAGAAGGAGAGTACCTAAGGCCAAAGAAAAGATAGAGAATGTAAGAAGAAAACGTGTTGTGCCCACCCCAGGTAGAATGGGACAAGGGCAGGAAGATGATGTCTGTGTTTGGATCGCAGAAATTCATGAGTAGCAATTTCAACTTAGTAAGTACTTTAGAATCACTGTCTTCTGCAGTAAATGGTAACTGGTAGGGTTAGTGATGCAGCTGTTTGGGGTTGACTCCTGCTGAAGAAATTAGGGACAATAATTACTTTTTGTCGGCGCCAGAGTCGGGTTATTTCGTCTTTTAACTTGGTGTATTTCGATAGTTTTCAGCTATTGTAGTCTATACGTTGTGAGTGTTTGGCACGGCTATAACATCTATTAGGAATCCAGTTTGTTTGGATGTCTGGGGGGTTTCATTTCATATTTGGTTGTAGAAAATATTACTATATCAGAGAGTAAAGGAAGTTCTGGGGACGAATCTCAACACGTCAATCAGATCCATGACGAATTGCCAAAAACTTCAGCAGGAATGTCTTTGTCACCTACATTAGATCCAGATGCTTCTACGCCTGATTTATCATTCACACAGACACCAGAAGCGAAGGGAGAAAATGTAGGTTATGTGCACGAGTGTTATAACTTTTCATTTGGCATAGCTAAGGCTTTAAGTAAGTTGAGTGAGGAGAGAGGCCATGAAGCTATGCATACGATATTACATATTGTCATGGAGAGTACACGGCAGCAAAACTGTGGCGACCACGAGAATCAAAACTAATCAATTTTAAGGTTTCATTAAATGCTGGTGTATTATTTGATTTTAAATTACTACACATACACAAACTGAACACGCACACAAACATACATTCACTAACACACACACACGTGTGTACCTGCACTTCTACATACTTCACTCGTTAGATTCATTCAATACCTGAGAATACATAATAGTACAAGTACAGAAGATTCTCTCCGCAAAATGGATTAAATAAATAGCGACTTTTCCCACGACACAATTATGTGCTTAATAGGTACTGCATTTTTGTGAGCCAATTACGTTTCAAATAAACCTAGGCTCGGTGCTTACTTAGTAGTATGTAGATCAGAAAACTATTATACATACATATTTTACAATGTCTGTATGGGTAGGTACATTAACCCAAGAAGATAGGCATTCAGCATACGTTAGTGAGCACCTACATTATCTATGAAATGAAATATCTTCTTTTAGGTAGTTACGAGGTAATACGTTTCAAATCTGGAATGACATACGATGCGAACAAGATCGTCCAGGAGCCAACATCCAAAAATGATAGTGTTAGTTCTCAATCTCAACTATCTAGTTTAGCGCAAACTATAGGTAACACCTACGGGCTACCACTACGCATTCAACTTAATAAATCTTACTCCTTAATGTTTAGTTAAAATACTATTTTAATGCACTTTATGTTGTACCATATAACTGTACCCTTTGTAAACATTTTACTGGAAATAAACATATATATTATATTACTTATGTAAGAAGTGTTTGCTCAGGGGTTGTATTTGGGCTTTTTCAATAAAGTTCACAACGTTAAACGGTAAACAGTATATAATGTAAACGGTAAAACACAGTGTATGGCACAAACAGGTAAACAATTGAAAGAATAATAACTTTAGCTGAGAGCGTTTCGCGAGCGTGACTTCAGCACTCACGATTTTGAGTCCACTAGCGGTTGGCTTGGCGCGTCTTGGAGTCGTGGGCGGTGTTGCCAGTTCTAAGATGCGTTTTCACAAAAAAATATTTAAAGGTAGTGCTACATCCTCCCCCTCTGACCCAGACATGCGCCCACGCGTCTGAGTCAGTCAAGCTAACGTTTGGGTCTACCGCGCCGGCGCTTTTCGTTGACTGGGACTGGCGCTACGTCGCCTACGAATGGAGTCAACTGAGAGACGTGGTACTTTCCTAACGTTTCACCACTACTAACCCTTTCCAACAAATAAGTAGTTGCGCTTAAGGGCTCCTTAACACGGTATGGGCCATCTCTCCTCGGTATGAACTTTGGCGTTTGCCCGCGTGTCGTGTCGTTACTCCCTTGGGTCTTCAAAAGCACCAGATCACCGATCGAGTAATCAGGCGCAGGGCTACGCCCCTCGTCGGCGTAGCGCTTCTGATTCGCTTGTACCTTTTCATGCACATCTCTAGCTTTAAATAGAACGGTTGACATCCTCTGAAGGTAAGGGGTAAGGCTTGTCACGACGTTGTCGCTCTCTACAATGGTGCGCATATCAGCGATGACGTCGGCCGGTGCACGCATCTCTCGTCCGAACGTCAGGTAAGCCGGTGAGAATCCAGTGCTGCTGGTCACTGCAGAGTTCATCGCGAAGCGTATCGCGGATAAGTGGGTGTCCCAGGTGTTGTGATCCTTCCCTACCAGAATAGCAAGTTGCGGTTTGAGATCGCGGTTCTTTCTTTCCACCGGGTTCGCTTGAGGATGGTATACTGGTGTCAGCGACTGAGTAATGCCAAACGTATGGCAAGCTTGCTGCATTACCTCGCTTATGAACTGTACACCATTGTCACTCAAGACCCGTCTAGGTACACCATATCTCAGGAAAACCTCTGAGATCAGGATCTTGGAACAGTTCAAGCTTGTAGCATCCTGTAGGGCAAACAGCTCTACCCATCGTGAGCAGGTGTCTTCTACGATAAGAATCCACTTGTTCTTATCAGCGGTCTCCGGTAACGGACCGAAAAGGTCCACGGCAATCACTTCGAAACGGCGATTAGTTGCGGGAGTCTGCAGTAGTCCGGCCGGTTTCCTATTATCGGCTTTGTATCTCTGACAGTCTACACACTTTTTCAAGTATCCAACGATGTATTGCCGCATACCAGGCCAGTAATACTTCGACTTCATTCGATCCAGTGTGCGCTCTACTCCGCAATGTCCAGCCGTCGGTGCGTCGTGATATTCTGCCATGACTTTATCGCGTTCGTGCTCCGGTATAACAAGACATCCCGTCTCTTCTTCACATTCGTCAGGTCCGTATCTATATAGAACACCGTCTGACATGGTAAAGCCGCGGTCAGACCAACTTCTCCCCCTAAACGGATCGTCGGCTGATTCAAGGTCTTCGATGATCTTTCGCACGTCAGGGTCCTTTAGCTGATTCTCACGAACGTCTTTTGGGCTTCTCGATGGGAAATCCACCTCGGCGTAGCGAATATCGCTATCTGTTTCCTCAGCACAAGGTGGTCGCGAGAGAGTATCAGCGACGACGTTTGACTTGCCGGGTGTATACTCTATACGGAGGTTGTACTCCTGGAGGGTAAGGGCCCACCTTGCCAAACGACCACTTGGTGATTTGACAGTCATGAGCCATCGCAAAGGTTGGTGGTCACTCTTTATCACAACCTCTGATCCTTCGATGTATGCGCGGAACTTTGTAACCGCCCACACAACTGCTAGCGCCTCTCTTTCCGTTGTGTTATAGTTCTTTTCAGCACTATTCAACAAACGGCTGGCGTATTCCACTGGTCTTTCCTCGGGCCCCTCCCCCTGCATCAGTACAGCTCCGAGGCCATATCCGCTGCTGTCGGTCCTCAACGAAAACGGCATCGATTCGTCAGCCTGACGCAGAATTGGAGCGGAGATTAACTTTCTCTTGATGCAATCGAAGGCATCTTGTTGCTTCGAGGTCCAGGTCCATTTGCTATCCTTTTTGAGGAGATCCGTCAGAGGTTTAGCAACATCGGCGTAATTGGGAATGAAGCGCCGGAACCAACTTGACGTCTGCAAAAATGTCTTCACGTGTTTCGCGTTCTCAGGAGGGGACATGTTAGCGATAGCTGCTGTCTTATCAGGGTCTGCCTTCACCCCGCCTGGCACGATAACGTGGCCCAAAAACTTAACAGATTCGCGAGCAAAGCAACTTTTTTCACGGTTCACTCGTAGGTTGTACATCTCTAGCCGGTTGAAGATAGCATTCAGGTCTTCCAGGTGCTTGGGAAACGACTCGGACAGGACGATGACGTCATCTAAATACGTTAGCATGCAAACATCGGCCAATTCCTTGCCAGATCTAAATCGGTCCATAAGCCGCTGGAAAGTCGCTCCTGAATTCCTCAAACCCATTGGCATCCTTTTGAACCTAAAACAACCGAGCGGGCTTACGAATGCAGTCTTATCGCGGTCGTCCGGTTCCACAGCGATTTGAAAGTAACCTGATCGCAGGTCGCAGGTTGTCATAAAACTGGTGTTCTTAGCTGCGTGGAGAATGTCTTCGATGCGCGGAAGTGGGTAGCGATCAGGCTCAGTTACAGCATTCAGCTTCCTGTAATCTACACAAAGCCGAACCCCTCCATCTTTCTTCGTCACGAGGACCACGTTGGCGGCCCAAGGAGACTCGCATTCTTCTATGACATCAGTATCCAGCAACTTCTGCAACTCCTGTTCCAGCAGAGCTTTCTTACCAGGAGACATCCGGTAAGGTGGTGAGGCGATGGGTTCCTGATGTGGGTCAATCTTCAACCGGTGCGTGGCGTATTCTGTTGGTGGCCCACCCCTTTCAAAGCGGTCGGACCTCTTCAACAGAAACGCATTCAGTTGTATCCTTTGATCGGCTGTCAACTTGGTGCCTTCATCATCCCGCAGCACAAGGTTCGAAGCTTCCACCTTCATCAGCTCCATTTGGCCGCCGGTAGATAAGTCGAAACTAGTAATGAAAGGATGCCAGCATCCCGGGTTGTTGTTAAAACACCAGCTGCTCTGAGGTAAATCTAACATGATCCCCGCTTTCAGAATAAAGTCCCTGCCTAATAATGTACGGGTTTGCGCGTCTGGTAATACAATGAACATAGTAGATACGACGCGTCCCTGTAATATTACGTCAGTGGTGCACTCGAGCACAGTACCTACTTGCTGCGATCCGTCAGCAAGCCCTATGGTGCGTGAATTTTCCTTAAAAACAACGCCGGCTTTCAAAAGTAAATTGTAAAGCATGGGTCCCGCAATAGAATGAGTAGCCCCAGTGTCCAAGATAGCGACTCCCTTGCGATTCACGACCTGAATTTCCACCAGTGGCCGCGGATCGTCACCGTCGGCTACCCGAGCGCTACAAAAATCCGACTTTTTTGAAGACGTCGCATCTTTGCAGTTACTGCATTTCGAACGTACCACTCCCAGCTGACCACATCCGTAACAACGCAACTCGGAACTTTTGCTCGATTTATCAGGAGGGTCGATGACCTTGCCCTCCTTCGCTTTGTTACGGCAATTTTCAACGGAATGACCGAAAAACCGGCAATAAGTACATTTCGGTCTAGCGCGCTTTTTCCCATCGCTATCGTTATTTTTTTTAACGGATTCGGACTTAACGATGTTTACGTTGTTATCAGGGATAGGGATAGAAGCACTTACCTCCGCCAACGACTCCTCGACAAACCTGGCCTTCGCTAATAGCTGTTCCAAATCGTTCACCTCGTCGCGAGACACTCGCTTCCTTATCCTACGGTGTAACAATCCGTAAACAATGTCTATTAGCATCACTTCCGGCACAACATACGGCAATTTAGAGATTAAAGCGCGCACTTTACAAATGAATACGTCGGCCCGTTCACTATCTTGTTCTGTACGAAAAATGTCGCGAAACAATTTGTAACCCGGTCGCGGCACTCCGTACATGCCTCGAAGACGTTGCAGCGCGCCGGACCACGACGTTATCGACGACTTCACTCCCTGCCACCAGATGGCGGCCTCGTCGACTAACAGCATAGGCAGTCCCCGCAGCGCGTGCTCGTCGCTGATGTTGGTGCAGTCGCGGTACACTTCAATTGCGTCGATGAATGCTTCGAGCTCCTCCGCGTTCTTTGAAGATCCGTCAAAGCGCGCCGTGCACTTTGCGAAATTGCCCGCGCGCCGCGTGGTATTATCACGCGCGTCAGGTACCCGTGGAGGTGAAGTGCATGGTTCATGATCTCTGTTCGTCAAAACGCTTTCTATTAAAATGCGATTTGCTTCCGCTTGGCTTCTCGTGATGTTGCACACAAGGGTCTGAAGCATCTCTTCAGACATGATGATATTCGGTGATGATGGTACACGTACCACCGACCTGTTCACTTCCGCGTCCGTGTCAGATTCCGATCCAGCATCTCTTCCTGTTGGTTTTCTGGGTTGCTTCGGCGGCATAGTAACAGGGCACTAGCTCGTCTGTTTCTCGCTCGAACAACCAGATCAACACGGGTGATGGTTATGGACGGTACGAGAGTAACGAAATACGTATTCGTTAATTCTCGTTGCACAACTCGAACCGTTGAGTTTGGGTATTATTCGCGCCGAAACACTGTGCGCGGCGTAGGTACTTTCCCGCGCGTCGCGCGTCGGTTACAATGTTGGCGGGAAGAATGGACTCGCCCAAAGTTTTGCAGTTTGTTTTTGCACTGTTTGGAGATTTATCACTATCGGAAAGGGTTCACAGTTTGTGTTAGCACGATAGTAATAAGCACTTATAGTCACTGTTATAGTTTTTACGAATTTTCACTGAGTTAACGTTGGCCACGAGTTGGGCGTCACTGTAAGAAGTGTTTGCTCAGGGGTTGTATTTGGGCTTTTTCAATAAAGTTCACAACGTTAAACGGTAAACAGTATATAATGTAAACGGTAAAACACAGTGTATGGCACAAACAGGTAAACAATTGAAAGAATAATAACTTTAGCTGAGAGCGTTTCGCGAGCGTGACTTCAGCACTCACGATTTTGAGTCCACTAGCGGTTGGCTTGGCGCGTCTTGGAGTCGTGGGCGGTGTTGCCAGTTCTAAGATGCGTTTTCACAAAAAAATATTTAAAGGTAGTGCTACACTTATATATATTATTTAAATAGGTAGGTACTATCCGACCTGTTGGTACTTATCAAATCTAAACCTAACCTTGTAAATAGAACTTGAAAGTACCTCAATATATTTTCGGAAATTGTATAAATTATTAACTTCCTGCTTAATCACTCAACATGTGAAACTAACCTTTACGAGGTAGAATGCTAAAACGTTCAAGCTCGCTTCGCTCGCTAATGCATTCTATTCCCTTTTTTAATTCTGTATAAGTTGAAGGATTTACTTTTATTCTCATCTCTGTACGAATGAACAATAAGAACCTGATATCCGGGGCGAGGGCGGGCTGCTTAAATTTTAAACCTCTCTTAGCTCTCGAGGTCCGGCTCGCTTCGCTTGCTCTTGCGTTGTCTTCATTTTAAAACTCTTACTCATCCGGGCCGGGTCGTAGGTCGGGTTTCGAGGTTCAAACCCGGGAGGGGTTTTGACATCTAAATCGACCTCTAAATATCGGACAACTATAAAAAAATCAACCGATCCGAGGCGGAATGCAAAAATTTTATAGCTCGCTACGCTCGCTAACACATACCCGTGTGTAAGACTGCTGCAATAAAACTCACTTTAAATCACACAAGAATTTTATTCCACTGACTTTCTTGCCACACCGTTAACAACAACATACCGATTCAAGAGTTAGGTACACCGACAAACCGACAAAAGTGGGGAATGGATGTAGCGCGCCAACTCGGTCGGTAAAACAGTATTACTCTAGGTTTTAAATAATACAATCGCAAACAATTCCACATTAACTTTAAATATTAGATTTAACATTACAATTATACAGGGATTAATTAAAGCATATTTTTAATGTATACTCTATTTTTGACTAAATTGATAAACCGTAAACATATCCAAAGTAACGCTATATAGAGACAGAGAGTATAGAGTATTAGATGACGGTCTTATTAACTTACAAAAATGACCGTCATCATAACCATACCAATGACTAACAGGAAATACATACTTACCAAAATTAGCAACATAAACTATACTCGTAAAGTTCTAACATTCGGTCATCCGCATAACTTACACGTCCTCGCGTATTTATACGAATTGCGTTATTTACAACAAACACAATAATTACGTGTCTAAATCAACTATAACGGCAACAATTGCAATTATCAAAACTTCAATAGATATTTTAATTAATCCTGACTATTAAAATAATACAAAATAATTTCTTTACTAGTGGTACAAGGCGCTACTACCTTGCACCGACTATCATTCGGCTATCCACGTAACTTACGCGTCCTACCAAAATTAGCAACTTAAACTATAAAGTTCTAACACGTGTTATCATAATCAATTGAATGAGCAATGAGTAAGTAGGAATTTTGTCTTTATCTATCTATATATACTCGTATAAAAATGAATCCCTATTTCCCTTGGTCCCGGCATCACGCGTGAACGGCTGGACCGATTTCGCTAATTCTTTTTTGTTGTTTTTATTGTCAGGAGAGGGTTCTTATGAAAGAAAAAAATAAGAAAGTTGAGATAGTAGTAGGTAGGCAGGAGGTTGGTAGGGAAAAGTGCATTGCAGCGCATGCAGGGTACAGCTAGTTTTATTATAAACTAGCTGTCCCGGCGAACTTCGTACCGCCTAACAGTCAATGAATCCTACCCCGCCTACCCTACCTGCCCCACCTACCTTACCTACTCTACCCACCCTACCTACCCTGTCTACCCCACCTACTCTACTTACCCTATCTACCTACTTCCTAGTATCTGCCAACCTATCCTACTCTCCTAGTACCTACCTACCTATCCTACTCTCCTAGTACCTACCTATCCTACCCTCCTAGTACCTATCTACATATCCCATTCTCTTAGTACCTACCTACCTATAGTACCTATCCTACCCTCCTAGTACCATCTACATATCCTATTCTCCTAGTACCTACCTACCTATCCTACTCTAATAGTACCTACCTACCTATCCTACCCTCCTAGTACCTACCTACATATCCTATTCTCCTAGTACCTGCCTACCTATTCTACCCTCTTAGTACCTACCTACATATCCTACCCTCCTAGTACCTATCTACATATCCTACTCTCCTAGTACCTACCTACCCTACTCTCCTAGTACCTACCTACCTATCCTACTCTCCTAGTACCTGCCTACCTATTCTACCCTCCTAGTACCTATCTACATATCCTATTCTCCTAGTAGTACCTGCCTACCTATCCTACTCTCCTAGTACCTACCTACCCTACTCTCCTAGTACCTACCTACCTATCCTACTCTCCTAGTACCTGCCTTCCTATTCTACCCTCCTAGTACCTATCTACCTATCCTACTCTCCTAGTACCTACCTACCCTACTCTCCTAGTACCTACCTACCTATCCTACTTTCCTAGCACCTACCTACCTATCCTACCCTCCTAGTACCTATCTACATATCCTATCCTCAATTTTGTCGCGTTCGCGATTCACTTTTGTTGAGTTTCGGAACGCGACATTAGATCCTCCACCGCGCATGCGAATTTGAACTTTATGCAGCGGTAATAAATTACAAATTGACTCTCCATTTTATTTAGAAAACGTTTGTATGGGAAATAGAAAAGTGCTGTTTTGAGGGTTTTCCCGGCAATTATTCGAATCTTTCTCAACTTTTAAACCTTCCCTAGACCTCCACGAACATTTCAAAACCAAGATAAGATAAATCCGTTCAGCCGTTCTCGAGTTTTAGCGAGACTAACGAACAGCAATTCATTTTTATATATATAGATAGATAGATGTCGTTTGAAATAAGACATTAATTAAAACTTTACAGTACGTTCAACCGATTTTGACTTCTATTCCGTAGGAATACGGATGCCTTTAAAAGACGTGAAGGCGTTGGACGACTGTAAGTATGTATAGGACTATGACACAAATAAGGTTAAATGTAATGAATGAGTGTTTTACGATAATAACAAAAATGAAATTTTTGGACAGCTTATCGCTGAAGAATTTAAATTCATTGCCAGCCAAAGCAACCTGTCTGCGCACCAAATGTTGTACCTGCTTATAGAAATGTTAAAATATTATTTGCAAAAGGCCATCATTTGAACAAAGTAAGGACAGGGGGGGATAGCCAAATAAAAAGAGTAAATTTCCATTTTATTTCAAAGTAATCAGCTATCATAACACAAAACAGATTTATTGGTTGCATAATGGCACCCCCGCCCCACCCCCGACAAGGAAACCCGCGAAATTCAAATCTTATTACGTTTTTTGCTAATTGCAGCTCCAGCAGCTCCGTAATAGATCAGGTACCTAGTATGTTTGTCAAAATGTGATTCGCTGAAGAAATAGTAGTATATTTACTGATTTATAATGAAATAAATCATCAACATATTTCTCTTAGTTATATTGGATAGGAAATTTGACTATTTCATGATTATTTATTATTAATCAGTTATTATACTATCATTCCTATCGCGAATCACATTTTGGCAAACATACGACATGACCTATAACTATGCTGCAATTAGCAAAAAATCATAATACAATTTGAGTTTCGCGAGCTACCTTGACGGTTCCCCCTTAGGCCGGTTACAGGGTTCGACCGACCGTCGTCGGTGCATACGTGATTCACGCTTATCTTTTCTATGAAAATTCATAAATCGTTACCGTAAATTATAATATTCTTTTACTGCTCATGTCCGTAAAGATTTACCCTGCCTTGTTAGCCGCGTATGATTTTTGTACAGTACGCGTGTCCGCCCCACAAGTAGGCAGGTGTTCAGCTCGGACATAAGGTTGAATTTTAGGGGCTTATTATTATTAATTGCGTGGGGGACGTGGTACGTCAGATACAAATCGAGCTGATGAGACATTTACTATGCCAAAGAAAAAACTCATACAAATAGAAATAAGCCAACAAGTGTAGAAGCTGAAAGAGCCTTTTCAGCCGCAGACTATGTTGCTCCATTAGAAGTCGATTGGCAGATGACAAAATGATTAGTACTATTTATTTCAACGATCGCTTTTTCTAAACCAAGTGATATTTTCATAATGTATTTACTTTACAAACATTCAAAAGTCCAAACTCAAGATCAGCCAACGTGCAATGGAGCGCAGAATCCTAGGCGTCAAACCGTCATACTTACCTACCTACCATGTACGCTAATAATTATTATCCACTAGCTTATGCAAACGACTTCGCCCGCGGGGAGCTCGGTTATTGTCCCACGGGATTGTTGGGAATCGCACCCAACAAACTCGCAGACAGCACGCGCAGGCTACGTGACCAAGCTACGCGTCATCAGCGTCATCAGCGAGCAAGCGGAGGTGCGGGCGGGTGAGCCGGCCGGGCCGGCGGCCACTCGCTTTCGCAGAGACCACCGCGACGGACGACACTCTCAAGCGCCAACTTAATCCATGTTTGTCCGGGACCCTTACAATTGTTAATTTAATCGGCAATATACCACGCCTTTATACAGTCCACTTTTATTTTATATCCCCAACGAGCAGTACGAACATTGGTCCTTCTAGGATCTCGCCGGTTTTTTTTTTTTTCAAAAAGTAACGGTCTTGGACGATTCAAGAAGTAACGGTCTCAGAAGAAAACTTCAGACTCGAAGCTCTTCGGTTGCGGTCTTCAGCGGCGACAGTTCTTGCAGGAGTCATCAATTTCCTGTCGAAGAAACTACGCATTGCTCCCGCACATGCCCAGAGAAGAAGTCGTCTAGAGGTCGGCCGTACAACGGACTTTGGACTCATCGAAAGTTCGAGTCATCGTCAAGGACAAAGAAGGACTTGCAACATCATCGATTATCCTGTGGATGGTTTAAACATTCTGTGAGTTCGTTCCAATTTGTCCCTTATATCTTTTCCTATTTTCATGTTTAAATAGCAATATTTAAGTGAGTGCTTTCAATTATTTTCACTTTAAGTTGTTTAGTGACAAATCATTCTTATTCAAAGCCTTGCATTTCCTAAAACTCAATAATTCTGCTTACAACGCATCTGTATAGCTATTACATTACATTGCCCCATCTGGTTACGTTTACTTCGCTTCTTATCTATAACAGCTGATCGCTCGGTGACACTCACCTGCGCGTCACATGTTTTTTTTAGTTCGCACTGTTGAATCATACCTCATTAGCTAGCTACGTTTTTTTTCTTCGCATTTTATAAACCAGTTTCTTATCTTACAATAGTTCGTTTGTGATTTATTGCTTGTGTTTCTATCGCTATGGCTGACGAAAAAGTTGAAAAACTCGTTAAAAAACGCAGCTGTATGAAATCTAAGCTTACTATTTTTAGCAACCACCTTCACATGCTTGAAAGTTGCGAAGAACTAAGCAGCTTACAACTTTTAGATTTAGAAACTAGATTTAATAAATTTAATAGTTTATATGAGAATTACGACAAATTACAGTGTGACATCGAGATGTTGTCGGAGCACCCCGACGACGAGTGCAAGGAGCGTGAGCAGTTCGAGAACCAGTATTATAGACTGGTGACGACGGCGCGGAGCCTGCTTGGTGCTCGTCCTCCCCAGTCTGGCAGTCAACAGGATGGTTACGTAACGGGTGACGAGGATATGCAGGCAGGTGGCTTTAAATCAAATAGTGTAAGGTTGCCAAAAATAAATTTACCAGTTTTTCATGGACATTATCAGCACTGGCTTGAATTTAGGGAAACTTATATCTCACTTATTCATTCACGAAAGGACATGGACAACGTTAATAAGTTGCACTACTTGCGTGCTTCTCTCAAGGGCAGTGCGTTACTAGTTATTGATAACTTAGATTTTAGAGCTCAGAATTATGAGTCCGCTTGGAATTTATTGTGTACAAGATACGACAATAAAAGATTGCTCGTTAATAATCATGTTCGTGCATTATTTAGCGTTGAATATATGCAGAGTGAATCATGTTCGTCTATTCGTAACCTTATTGATGTCACTAATAAAAATCTTCGTGCTTTGACAACGTTAGGTCAGGACACCGAATTTAACTTACGGGATACCCTCATAATCCACATGATGTCCGAAAAACTTGACAGTGTCACACGTAGGGAATGGGAAGAACATCGAAACACATTGGACAATCCACCTTCGTTAGATTTTTTTTTAAAGTTCCTTAGAAACAGAGCTGACTTATTAGAAAATTTACAAGAACATAAAATAAATATTAATAAAGTACAACAAGCAGACATTTGCAAACATAATTCTAATCTACTTACAGCTACAAAATCTGATCAAAAAACAAATGAGAGCAACAATCAAAATAAAAAATACAATAACAATAATAAAAAGAAATGGACATGTCCCATGTGCAGTCAGACTCATTTTTTATTCAATTGTGATGCTTTTAGAGCCCTGTCTGTTGAAGCTCGTATGCAAAAGGCCAAAGAGGCAAAGGTCTGTCTTAATTGTCTGCGACCAGGGCACGTAGAATCAAGGTGCAATCTTGTACCATGCAAATATTGCAAGAAAAAGCACAGCACTCTGCTTCATTCACATGAGGCAGAAACAACTTCTACTCCTGAGCCAGTCATTCCCGTCAATAACTTTGCCGGCTCAACGAATGTTCAGCAGTTTACTACTCCTCCGAATGTTTTGCTTTCCACAGCGATCGTGAGAGTGGTTGACAGCAAGGGTGACGTGCACACTGCCCGAGCACTCCTCGACAACGGTAGTACGGGTAACTTCGTAGATGAGTCACTGTGCGGTAAGCTGGGTTTGTCTCGACGTAATGCGAGTGCCACCGTGACAGGTATAAATAATAATGCTTCTTATTGTGCACATTCTTGCAGCCTTACTATAATGTCCTATTATGATGACAACTGTAAATTTACTGTAGACTGTCATATTTTACCTCAGATCACTAGAGCTTTGCCGTCTTCATTCATAAACATCGATTATATTCCTCTTCCATTGGGAATACAACTAGCTGACCCAACATTTAATATACCGTCAGCTATAGACATCCTAGTTGGGGCCGAAGTATTTTGGTCCGTCTTATGCAATAATTCCATAGACTTAGGTAAAAATCAGCCTAAGTTGTATGAAACGAAATTGGGTTGGTTAGTGTCAGGGTACGTTGCCCGTCATAAGTCACGCTCTTCTTCTCCCGTTTGTCATTTTTTAAACGAGGACCCAGACTTATCTCGTTTTTGGGAATTAGATACCATTGCAGCTAAGCACTCCTTATCTCCTGAGGAGCGTGCCTGTGAGCAGAGCTTTAAGAAACATACCACTCGTAAAGACGACGGACGCTTTGTCGTAACCATGCCACTGAAGAAAGATCCTTCAGTCTTAGGCAATTCCCTTTCAAAGGCAAAGTGTCGGTTCATGTCACTAGAGCGTAAGTTTCTTAGAGACCCTGCCTTTAAAAGCAGGTATGTTGAGTTCATGCAAGAGTATGAACGCCTAGGTCACATGACTGAAGCTAAGGAGTCTTCGCTGGGCTGTCTTCAGGAAAGTAGTTATTTTTTACCTCACCACGGCGTCATCCGTGAGTCAAGTACAACTACCAAACTTCGTACAGTTTTCGATGCATCGGCCACCACTATAATAGTACTGGTGTGTCACTAAATGACATCCAAATGGTTGGTCCGACTGTACAAGAAGATATCATTTCGATACTGCTACGCTTTCGCCAGCATAAATATGTTGTAACTGGTGACGTAGAGAAAATGTACAGAGCGATTGAACTTCATCCTTCTCAACGCTCCCTACAAAAAATCATCTTCCGCTCTGATTCTAAAGAGCCTCTAAAAACATACACACACAACACAGTGACTTATGGCATGGCAAGTGCGCCTTACTTAGCCACCAAATGTTTGGTTAGTTTAGCTTCCAGTGCCCCCGATGATGACGTCAAACAATCAATTCAAAGAGACTTTTATGTTGACGATTATCTGGGTGGCTCTGATTGTATAAATAAAACAATCAATATCGCTCAGGGAGTCATATCTACTTTAGAATCAGCCCAATTAAAATTAAGAAAATTAAAATCAAATAATAAATTTATATTAACCCAAATTTCGCCTTCTTGTAATAATACAGAGGATAATATTTTAGATTTTTCACAAAGTAATATGGATGTTTCATCAAAAACTCTTGGTCTGAACTGGATTTGTGATTCGGACACTTTGTCGTTTTCAATTAATATAAAGTTAAATAAAAAAGTTACAAAACGACACATACTTTCTGTTATAAGTCAGATCTTTGACCCATTAGGACTCGTCGGCCCGTGTATTGTCGAAGCCAAATTCATCATGCAAAGATTGTGGATCGATCAATATTCATGGGATGATGAGGTCTCACAAGACACCAAACATTTATGGTTTGCATTTGCTGACACTTTACCTTTTCTGAATCACTTAAGAATTCCTCGATGGGTTCTTAGTGATAGCTCAGGGATTCATGAAATTCATGTTTTTTCAGATGCTTCAGAGCGAGCGTACGGCGCTTGTCTGTACATTCGTTCTGTGGATCAATCAGGTTTAGCAAGGATACACCTCTTAACCTCCAAAAGTAGGGTAGCGCCGATAAAGCCTACGACGATACCTCGACTAAAGCTATGCGGAGCCTTGTTGGCTGCAAGGTTGTGTACAAAAGTTTTAACCTCTCTTACTCTAAAGGTAAGCAAATGTAGATTTTGGTGTGATTCGACTATAGTTCTAGGGTGGTTATCTACACCCCCACTGCAACTAAAAAATTTCGTTCGCAACCGAATCCACGAAATTCAAGAGAGCACAGAGGGTCACGTGTGGGGCTACGTACCGTCGAAAGACAATCCGGCGGATCTTATCTCTCGCGGGCTGAAGGCTGATTCCATCAGTGGTTCTTCCTTGCGGTGGTCTGGTCCCGTTTTCTTAGAGAAAGATGAAAGTGTATGGCCACGAATGCCCAACCACAACGAGAGACACGATCTACCAGAATTGGTTTCTTGTTCTGTCGTAGTAACTAACAGTCCTTCTAATGTAGATTCTATTAGTAGTTTGATTAACAATAGATCTAACTTAATTCATTTACAAAGCTCAATAGCATATTTACAAAGGTTTGTACACAATTGTCGAAACAAAACCAACAAACTTACTGGTCCATTTTCAGTTGTCGAACTTAAAAATTCTTTAAATTTAATATTGCACAAAGTTCAGTTGGAAATGTTTCCTGACGAATATACTATTCTCAAAACGGCAAAAGCATTGCATAAAAAGAATAGACTTAGTTCCTTGTCCCCATTTCTAGACCCCAATAACCTACTGCGTGTCGGTGGTAGATTAGACAATTCCCCATACACGTACGATACAAAGCATCCTATCTTGTTGTGTAGCAAGCATCATTTTACTAAGATACTATTTGAGCATCTACATTTAAAATATTTACATGCTGGTCCCCAGCTCTTATTAGCGAACGTTAGGCAAATTTATTGGCCCTTAGGTGGCAGAAGCTTAGCCAAAGCCATAGTAAATAAGTGTGTTCGATGTTGTCGGTACAAGGCGGAATCGGCGCAACCAATTATGGGACAGTTACCGACAACTCGAACTGAATTAGAGTACCCTTTCTTACATTGTAGTGTCGATTACGCAGGGCCAGTGATGATAGCGGACAGGAGGGGCAGAGGTTGCAGACTTATTAAATCGTTTTTGGCAATCTTCATCTGTAACTCGACCAAGGCCTGTCATATCGAGCTCGTTACTGCACTATCCAGTGAAGCTTATTTAGCCGCTCTTAATCGTTTTGTGTCACGTCGGGGGAAACCGCAAAGTATTACGTCCGATAATGGCACTAACTTTGTCGGCACTTACAATGAGCTATCAAAGTTTCTTGTACAATCAGACCTTGAGGGTCAAATATCTCAAGAAGGTATAGAATTTAAATTTGTACCTGCATATAGTCCCCACTTCAACGGCTTAGCCGAAGCAGCAGTTCGTTCCACAAAACACCATCTTAAAAGGTTATTGCAATCCACTCATCTCACCTACGAGGAAATGGCTACGTGCCTCACTCAAATAGAAGCTGTTTTGAACTCCCGTCCTCTTACTCCTCTCTCCTCAGAACCCCTTGACTTTTCCGCTCTGACACCTTCTCATTTTCTAATTGGACGGCCACTTAATGCTATACCTCATCCACAGGTCTCTGATTGTAACATCAATCGTCTGGAGCGCTTCAAGGAATAGAGCACATCAAACAGCACTTTTGGCAACGTTTCACACTCGAATACGTTGCTTTACTGCAGCAGAAGGTGAAGTGGCGCTTTTCGAAGACAGAGCTGAAGCTAGGCTCTCTTGTCCTCATAAAGGATAGAACTCTTCCTCCTCTACTCTGGTCTTTAGGAAGGGTCACAAAGGTTTACCCTGGCAACGACGGCATCGCAAGAGTTGCAGAGGTAAAGACCAAGAGGGGCACCATAAGGAGGGCTTTCAATAATATTTGCCCCCTTCCAGATTTTTGAAGTCTTCCCTTCAACCCGGGCAGCATGTTGGGAATCGCACCCAACAAACTCGCAGACAGCACGCGCAGGCTACGTGACCAAGCTACGCGTCATCAGCGTCATCAGCGAGCAAGCGGAGGTGCGGGCGGGTGAGCCGGCCGGGCCGGCGGCCACTCGCTTTCGCAGAGACCACCGCGACGGACGACACTCTCAAGCGCCAACTTAATCCATGTTTGTCCGGGACCCTTACAATTGTTAATTTAATCGGCAATATACCACGCCTTTATACAGTCCACTTTTATTTTATATCCCCAACGAGCAGTACGAACAGGATCGTACTATCGGGATAAAAAGTAGGTAGCGGTAGCCATTCATTAAAATCCGTTCAGTTGTTTTTTCGTGAAAGAGTAACAAACATCCATACATACAAACTATCGCGTTTATAATATTAGTAAGGATGTATTCATTTCTATGCAATTATACATATTAGGGGTTAAAGTATGAAATTGCCGATTTATACTGCAAAATTAAAACTCGTTTTTTTTCACGATGTCATTATCTGTACATTGCTGCCATCTAATCGGAAGTTCATTTTATGCCTTTGCGATAGAACTCTGGGGATCTAGATTCGACAAACTGTGTGAAAGTATTTTGTACTGCCTCCTGGGAAGATTTTTTTTTTAAATAGTCCAAATTACGAAAAAAATTGTAGTCAGTTGGAGCAAGGTCTACCGAGTACGGAGGATGACGTATGGATTCTAACTGCAAGAGATCCTTACCGCCGGCCTCGACACAATCGAAGCGATCCGGCCAGTACTCGACGACTGGTTCGGGAGGAAGCACGGCTCCCTGACGTTTCGGGCGACGCAGGTGCTCCTCAGGGCACGGCTGCTTCGGGAAGTCGCGCTCGGTGCCATCACTGCGTCCACTGTCTGGAGGACACAGCGCGGCATACGCTGGCCGAATGTGCCGCGTGGGATGAGCCGCGCCGTGCCCTCGTTGCAGAGGTGGGAGGAGACCTGTCGCTGCCGACCGTTGTTCGCTCGATGGTTGGCAGCGCAGAGTCCTGGGATGTGGTGATTTCCTTCTGCGAAACCGTCATGTCGCAAAAGGAACTGCGGAAAGGGAGAGGGAGATGACGAGCTCCCGCCCATCCCGCAGCAGACGCACCGGGTGTCGGCAGAGGGCGGATAACGCCCTCTTGCGGCCCCCCTAAACTGGTCCAGGGGCGACGGATTCGGGGACATCCGTCGCTGCCCATCACACTGGACC
The DNA here is from genome assembly GCA_964057025.1 of Standfussiana lucernea. NCBI lineage: Eukaryota > Metazoa > Arthropoda > Insecta > Lepidoptera > Noctuidae > Standfussiana > Standfussiana lucernea. The sequence goes on from OZ059794.1 coordinate 17,589,943, forward strand.
CGAGACGGTGGCGCATAGTGTTCCATGACGTAACGGGGGGAGTTTTGTACACCTCACTCCCCCCCGGGACGAGGCCCGCAGGTCAAGCGGGCCGACACTAGGCCGCGGCAGCGGAAGTCGCATTAGTTCCCGCTACCCCCCGACGCAAGTGTGCGAGGGAACACCGGTGTGGTTTTAGTCAGTACGAGTCTGACAGACCCCTCCACTCTCCCCAGGGCTGAGGACATCCATTGAGGATTTCCACATCGTGAAAAAAAAATGGTTTCTAACTGCAGCTCCTGTAGTGTTACAACGGTGTCCCGTGCAGTGTGAGGTCTTGCGTTATCACGGCGATAGTATCCTATTCGCCGATGATATTTCTGTTATAGTGCGCAACAAAACTAATAATTCAACACATGTAAATAAAATAAGCGAAGCTGTACAGTCCGTAATAAATTGGCTTGACTATAATAACCTGTGTTAATTTATCTAAAACAAAATTCATTAAATTTAGTACATACAAATGCAAAACACTCTGGTAGTATTAACATTAAAATAAACGATAAAAATATAGAAGAAACAGATAGCATTCAGTTTTTAAGTATAACTTTAGATACATTTTGTAATTGGAAGTGACACATTGCCAGGTGAGAGTCAAAGTGGCGGGTGTACCATAGCGAATCAAATTATACCAATTACCAAAAAAATGTACCTATAATGTACTATTTTGTACCTAGCTCTAAGAAGTCTGTACCTCCTTCAGAACGAAATTATTTCGAAATTAAGGTACACCCGCCATATTGATGTCAATATGGCGGGTGTACCTTAATACTTTATTATTTAACCATTACTCTTAAAATATAATTACATCAAAAAAATGTACCTAAAAAGTACCTCAAGTAAAAAGAAACACACACTTGATCAGTGGGATAGTTCCTGAGAAATGAAATAACCGTGTCTGGTGTATATAAACACGATAATTATCATGATATATTGAAATAGTTATACCAGGCCCCTCAGAAGGTATTGCGATAAATAGTTTTTATATATGGGAGACTGGCCAGTTAGAATATTTTTCGAAAATATGACTACTTGTAAGTAAAAATATGTGTGTTCCATTTTCAAAATTTCCCTCCACATTTTTTGCGAGCCAATTCAAAGTATCGTGTCTTACTAGACTGTCAGTCTTCGCGCGAACTCGGTGACGTTCGGGTGCAGAAAAATGTCTTCCGAAAAGATAAAGTGTATTAAGTGTAACATCGTTATAAACGAGTTATTATGTTTTGTGCAGAACAAAATTGACATAATGGACGAAGAAAGTTTAACTCGGTTGTGTGTAAGCTCATATACGACCGCGGAAATTACCACAGCGAAGGATTTGTTGTTTGAATCAATATCTACGAGTACCCGCAACATTTCGCGACGCAAGAACCGTGAACAAAAAGAGGTGGAAGATATTATCTGCACATTTAAGAGTACAGATCCTGATAAAACCCCTATTTTTGTTGCAAGGGAATTAGAAAAATTACCTCCAGTGTCCTTTGATCACATAGACGTCACGGCCTTACTAAAGGACATCGTCATATTAAAATCGGAGGTCAAGTATTTAAAAGAATCGTGTGCTACGGTTGTCCAACTAAACACAGTGAAAGCAGAGTTAAACGACATGAAATTTGCATCATTGGTAGATGTGGAACGCACTGGCACCGCTAACGTAAACATAAGGCGGGGTGCTTACTTACTGGATAGCGGCCGAGACAGTGGGCCAATCGGTTTGTTAAATATCTCAAACCGAAACAGTAGCAATAGTTCACCTGAGAAAAATTATCTAACTACTGATCAAGTAAATTGGCGATCGCCGGTAGCCCTGCAGACAAAGAACACAGGTAGTGATCGTACTAAAACAGCCGTACTCAGTGCACTCAATAACACGACCACTGTCTACGGAGCCGAGCCCCAGCCCCCGGCAAGCGGTGGGAGCGGAGCGGTCAGCTGTTCGCCGACACACAACGCGATGCCTGTGTCGTCAAACCAGTTTAATAAAGATATATGTATGTATACGGCGCCGGCGGCGAGTAACTTAAGTGTCACGATGGATGTAAACAAAGCGAAATCATTAGCGGAAATAACGCGGGAGGGTGAATGGAAATCGCAGCATCCAAAAAACGAGTGGATTTTAGTGCAGGAGAAAAGACTCAAAAACAGACGTTCAGAGTCTCAATTAGTGAGAGGCAAGGCTCCTTGTATGCCTGGGAATAAGTTTAAGTCCGCAAGTGTGACGATACCCCTGTTTCTCTCTAACGTTCACAAAGATACTTCAGAAAATGATATTGCTCAATACGTACTTTCAATAATAAAGGAAAAGGTAACGGTACAGAAAATCAGAATGAAGACAGAAAAAGAATATAATGCATTTAAAATAATAGTTCCAAAAACTAAACTACTTAGATTTGTTTTTGAGTGGCGAGTCTTGGCCGGCCGATATTACATGCAGACGGTTCAGACCTTATAAAAACCCTCAATCTGTTGGCGAAGAAGAATCCAGAAAACCCTCATAACAACATGCATAAAGTTAATTTCGTAACATACAACTGTAAAAACATTAAGCGGTCTATTGAGGGTATAAAACAGCTTTGCAGCTTTGCGGACATAATCGCGCTGCAAGAGACGTGGTTACAGCCTGATGAGCTACCGTACCTGTCCAGCGTGCACGAGGATTTCGGAAGCACGGGAACGTCTGCTATGGACACCGCTGCCGGCATCATCAGAGGACGGCCCTTCGGTGGAGTTGCGCTATTATGGCGTAGGTCGGTGTTTCCGTGTGTTTCAGTGATTGCGTGTACTAATCCGCGTATTGCGGCAATACGCCTGACGACGAACGACAGGCCATTGCTAGTTGTGAGTGTTTATATGCCAACTGATAGCGTAGAAAACCTAACGGAGTTCACAGATTGTCTTAGTTGTGTAAGTGCCATAATAAGTGACAGTGATATCGAGTCTGTTTTTATTCTTGGTGACTACAACGCGCATCCAGGTGAGCGTTTTTACCGTGAACTAATAGATTTCTCGTTGGAGCAAGATTGGACTTGTGTAGATACTAGTAGGTTGCAACTGTCGTCGGGAACGTTCACATTTGTTAGCGAAGCTCACGGTAGCAGGCGGTGGCTCGACCACTGCGTTGTGACTGACTCGGCTGTGCATTGTATAACAGATGTGTTCGTGAAATACGATGTATATTGGTCTGACCATTTACCGCTAGTTATAACTTGTAATCTTAATGTTGTTAGGCAGAAAACAATTGGGAAAAACACTGCTTGTAATAAAATACAATGGGGCGAGAGGAATGCTGAGCAATGTGTAGTCTATAAAAACATGTGTAATTCACAATTAAAACATGTTGACTTAACAGTAGACTTGCAAAATTGCTGTGGCAAATTTTGTAGTGATCATAGCCATAAAGAGTTAATTAATAATTTATATAATGATATTGTGAAAATTTTATGTTCGTGTGCTACTGCCACATATGAAAGCAGGTGTGGTAAGCGGAAACCTCTGGCGGGCTGGAACAAGCATGTGAGCGAGGCTCATAGGAAGGCCAGGTTGGAGTTCAATATTTGGTGTTGGTACGGTCAACCGTCCACTGGTCCCATTTTTGACGCCATGATGATGGCACGAAAGATCTTTAAGGGAAAGCTTAAGTGGTGCCAAAAACACCAGGAACAAATTAAAATGGATTTATTAGCCAAACACCAAGCTAATTCAAATTTCAAAGGCTTTTGGAGAGCCACTAATAAATTGAATCCTAAACCTGGCATTCCTGTGAGCGTTGACGGGGTTTCCTGCCCTAAGGATATAGCTGAGGTGTTCAAAAAGCAATTTTCTATTAAATCGACACTGGGGCCGCCGTGCGGGGTGTTCGATGCTGGCCCTGAGCGCGAGGAGTTGTCCACTGTAATTCTTGCAAAGGAGATAAGGCACATATTGAAGAAGATGACAAGAGGCAAATCCCCTGGGCATGACGGACTCAGCATTGAGCACCTGCAGCATGCTGGTTCCCACTTACCACGGGTGCTGGCACTATTATTTAATCTATGCCTGTGTCATTCACATCTTCCGCCTGATCTAGTGCGAACTCTGGTGGTGCCAGTGGTCAAAAGCAAGACGGGAGACGTATCGGACAAGTCAAACTACAGGCCTATTTCACTCGCCACCGTCATAGCCAAGGTCCTTGACAGCGTGCTTAACTCACATCTAAATAAGCATGTGCGACTCTGTGATGCTCAGTTTGGATTCCGGCCTGGGCTGTCAACAGAGACTGCTATTGTTAGTTTGAAGCACGCTGTCAGGTATTACACGGATAGGAATACGCCTGTTTATGCGGTTTTCCTAGATTTGTCCAGGGCCTTTGACCTTGTCCCATACGATCTTCTTTGGAAAAAGCTTGAAGAGACAGCGCTGCCGCCGGAGTTTGTATTACTCCTCAAGTATTGGTACCTGAACCAGGACACTCAGGTGCGGTGGGCGGGAGAGCTGTCGGAGCCATGCCGGCCGGAGTGCGGGGTAAGGCAGGGAGGCCTGTCATCGCCTTTGCTCTTCGGTCTGTATGTTAATGCTCTGATTGAGCGACTCAGCAGCGCACGTGTCGGCTGCTACGTGGATGGAGTTTGTTTTAACAACATTAGCTACGCAGACGACATGGTGCTTCTGGCTCCCTCGATCGGTGCTCTCCGAAAGCTACTCAATGTGTGTGAGTCTTATGCCGCGACTCATGGGTTAATTTATAATAGCTGTAAGACAGAATTCATGGTCTTCAGGTCTGGCACCAGGTGTCTCACTAGTGTTCCCCCTCTCCTAATGAAAGGTCACCCGATTAACAGGGTATATAAATTTAAATACCTGGGCCATCTGGTTACTGACGACCTGAAAGATGACATGGATCTAGAGAGGGAGCGCAGAGCATTGTCAGTTAGGGCTAATATGTTGGCCCGCAGATTTTCTCGATGTACAGACGCAATTAAAATAACCCTTTTTAAGGCGTACTGTACAGCACTGTACTCGGGAGCCCTGTGGTTCGCATATACCCAAAAGGCTTACAATGCTCTGCGTATCCAATACAATAACACATTTAGGGTATTGCTGCGATTGCCGCGCTTTTGTAGTGCCTCGGCAATGTTTGCAGACGCACGCACTGACAGCTTTGATGCACTGTGGCGTAAGAAATCTGCTTCGCTACTCCGCAGACTGCGTGGCAGTCCCAACACTATCCTGCAATCAATAGCCGCCCGGGCAGATAGCCCGCTAGTGTGGGCGCTTACGAACCGGACTCGCTCTGTTTTAGTAATTAAGTACTAACATAGGTTAAGTTATTTTGTTATTAACACTATAGACCTTTGTAGTTTGACTAAATAAATATTATTATTATTATTACTGAAAAATGGATCTGCGCCGGGAACATTTTAGAGCTATGATTTTTTACGATTTCAAGTGTCGCCTCAAACCGGATGAATCGTTCGATAGACTTCAAATGGCATTTATGGATGAAGGCCCCTCCAAGGCAACCGTGTATCGTTGGTATGACGAATTTAGGCGCGGTCGACCAACCTTGGGGGATGAAGAAAGAAGCGGTCGCCCTTTGACGGCTATTACGGAAAAAACGTGCTAGCAGTGAAAAATTTAATCCAAGATAATAGGCGAATTACATATCAGGAGATTCAGCACATATTAAAGATTGGATCGAGAAGCGTTCACGAGATTCTACACGGGCATCTTCGCGTGAGGAGGATAGTATCGCGCTGGGTGCCGCACTACCTCACCGACGCTCAGAAGCAGGCCCGGGTGGAATGGTGCCGTGATATGCTGAACAAATTTGAAGCAGGCTCGTCTCGGCGTGTTTACGACATCGTAACAGGTGATGAGTCCTGGATTTATCAATACGATCCAGAAACCGAGCGCCAGTCGACAGTTTGGGTGTTACAAAATGAACCAACGCCTACCAAAGTGAATCGATCTCGAAGCGGGGGGAAGATTTTGATCGCCAGCTTTTTTACTTTGACTGGCCACTTGGCCTCAATTCCCTTACGAGATCAAAGAAGCATCAACGCCGAATGGTATACTACCAAATGTTTACCAGAAGTTTTTTCTGTTGTGAGCAACAAGCGACCAAACACAGGGCTCCGCGGACTACTGCTCCACCACGACAATGCGCCTGCACACACCGCGCTCAAAACGAGGGACTTCCTGGACAGTACACCAGTCAAACTCCTGGGTCACCCTCCTTACAGCCCTGATCTAGCACCGTGTGGCTTCTTTTTATTTCCAAAAAAAAAAAATCTGCTCAAGGGGATACAATTTTCGTCGCCGGAAGATGCGGTGGCTGCGTTCGAGCAGGCTGTAAACGAGGTGTCTGCGGCGGACTGGAAAAAGTGTTTTGAAAACTGGTTCAGACGCATGAATCTTTGTATAGAGGCTGGTGGAGAGTACTTTGAAAAGATTTAATAAAAATATATGTACCTGTAGAACAATTTTTTTTATGTGTGATGTGTCTTTTTACACCGTGTATGTACCTAGATCAATAATATAATTAATCATAAGAACGCGCCAAGAAGGAGGTAGAGGTCTGATAGACATACACAACTTACACAAGAAACAGATACTTTCACTAAGAGCTTACTTTCATAACAAATCCGAAAATTCTTCACTACACAAACATATAACGGAACACGATACGAAACTTATGCCTCTTAACCTACACAATAAGAACACTCAAATTAATGAACAACTCATAAACACGCAAGAAAAAGTTGCCGCGTGGTCAGCCAAAGCCCTTCACGGGAGACACCGAGCCTATCTAAGCCAACCACACGTCGATAAAGCCAAGTCGAACGAATGGCTCAAACGAGGCGAACTGTTTCCCGAGACGGAAGGATTTATTATGGCGATCCAAGACCAAATAATAGCTACTCGTAATTACAGGAAATACATGATTAAAGACCCTCATCAACCGACTGACTTATGCAGACATTGCAACACCGCCTCTGAGACCATACAACATATTACAGGAGCTTGTAAATCACTTGCACAGACTGACTATAAGCATCGACATGACCAAGTTGCCGCTATTATACACCAACAATTAGCATTTAAATATAAAGTCATAAATGAGATGAAACCATATTATAAATATAAACCGGAATTAATACTAGACAATAACAATCAGAAAATCTATTGGGATCAGACGATAATAAAAGACAAAACTATACATTTCAATAGACCAAGATATAACCGTTCACGACAAAGCCAATAAAACAGTTTACTTAATAGATATAGCTATCCCGAACTCACACAACATTCAAACTACAATATCTGAAAAGCTTAGTAAATATCAAGACCTCGCCATAGAAATAAAAACCCAGTAGGAAGCACAAACCGTCCACATCGTCCCTATAGTGCTCTCTTCCACTGGTATCGTACCAAAGTCTCTTATACAAAGCCTTCACACTTTACACATGCCTCCCCACACACTTCAGCTGCTCCAAAAAGCAACAATTCTCAACACCTGTTGCATCACCCGGTAATTCCTTACTTCTTCTACAATATCATCCACATTCACCATTTAAACTCCCCCATACAAACTTGGCTCCCGCCCGTGGGTAGGGTTTTTGTACTCTTTTACGAGAGAAGAACATAAAATAACTTGAAAGAATAATAAACAAAAGTAAACGAGACACGGTTGTTTTATATCTCAGGAACTATCCCACTGATCAAGTGTGTGTTTCTTTTTACTTGAGGTACTTTTTAGGTACATTTTATGATGTAATCATATTTTAAGAGTAATGGTTAAATAATAAAGTATTAAGGTACACCCGCCATATTGACATCAATATGGCGGGTGTACCTTAATTTCGAAATAATTTCGTTCTGAAGGAGGTACATATTTCTTAGAGCTAGGTACAAAATAGTACATTATAGGTACATTTTTTTGGTAATTGGTATAATTTGATTCGCTATGGTACACCCGCCACTTTGACTCTCACATTGCCAGCGTATGCAGTAAACTAAATAGATTTGTATATGCTTTACGGAAACTTCGTATTGTACCCGACGAACAAACTGCTCTCATAGCATACAGTGGATATGTTGAATCCATTTTAAGATACGGACTAATAATGTGGGGCATTCAACAGATTATAAAAAGGCATTTATTGTACAAAAAACATGTGTTCGAGCTATTTGCGGTTTAATCTTGTAGGCCTTTATTTAAAGACTCAAACTACTGACCTTGACCGATGTATTTGTTTGAGGTATCGGTATTTGTAAGAAAACATAGTGATTTTTTTAGATTCAAAGGTGAAAGTTACACTAAGCAGCGGCCAAGAGATCCAACAAAAATTATGATACCATTTTGCAATACAACATTGATAAAAAACAATGTGTATTATATGTGTATATCTATCTTTATTGAGTTACCTAGAAATATTAGAGAGCTCCCATTTAAATATTTTAGAAATAAATTGCATAAATGGTTGACAGAAAATTGTTTCTACAACAATTTAAAAGAATTTCTGCAACACAAAATTTAATGTTAAGGTATCTTTAAGCTTTTATGTGCAATATGTGTTTTTTTTTTGTTTCTTTTTCTTATTTATAATTATTTTTCTTTAAATTAGCTTAAGAAAATATTTGTAATATTCCTTTTAAATACGCATTATATAATAATGTAAAATTACATTTGCATGTCCTAAAAAGGCAAAATATGGTTTGTGCCTAAACCACCAATTTTAACAACTAGTAACACCTGTATTTTAAGCAAATAAAGTATTCTTATTCTGAGACCTCGGTTACCCGGGGGAGGCCTAGCGAGTGACGAGCTCCTGTATCAAGCGACGAGGCGCATCTGTCTGCGACAGTTTGTACAGCAGACCGGCGTACCAGACGCGGCCAAAGGCTTTTTCCATGTCGAGGAATACTGCAACTGCGTGCTCCTTCTTGTTCAGCGTCGCTGACAGCAGGTGCAGTACCCTCGACAGCTGGAGCGTCGTGGAGTGTTCACCGAGAAACCCAAACTGTTCGGGGCGAGGCGTGATGTACTCGGAGGTGTCTCAGCAGGAGTTGCAAACACCTTGGAGACGGTGGAGAGGAGAGTGATCGGCCGGTAGCTCTCCGGCTTCAGCACGTTCTTGTGCGTCGTGGGCAGCATGATGACGCGCCCTTCCTTCCACACGGCCGGGAAGACCCCTGTGCGCAGTACTCCCGTGTACAAGCGCGCCAGTGCCGCCACCGTACGGTACGGCAAATATTGGTGATACCGTCCGCTCTTGGGGCTTTTTTCGGCTTGGTTTTGATAATGGGCGACTACTGAGCGCAAATGGCCGGCGCAGTGAAATATAGTCCTTTTATTTAATTCATTAAAAACTAACAGTAGCGATTTAAAAATAAAATAATACTATAGTTTAAGCAAATGTTGAAGATTATTTTGGTATAAATATTACGCCAAAATGATGTACAATTTCGGAAACATCGGGGCTTGTTTTGAAGTCTTTTCGGTCAATAATTGAATAAGGTTAATATTTTTTTTTCTTTACAATAAAGGCACATAACGAAAATGTATTTTATCATTATTAAAGTTGAGGATATTTGTGAGTTGAAAAAAAAAAATATTTTGATGGTCTATATTCAATTTTACAAACTCCCAAATCACGTCTCCTTCAGTTTTTGTCTAAACGTGCATCGGGAGAATGATTAATACTGAATAAATTAATAATTTATGTTAAATTCGCTTCATTATTATTGTAGTAGAGGAAACGAACTATTTTTAACAAGTTGTTATTTCATACAACGAACGGATAACATACAATTTCAACGAGGAAACCTTGCAATTTCGCGTTTTTTTGTAATACGCCTCTTAATCGAAATATATCGTGGTACGTTCACACATTTTGATCAATTGATCATTATCTCATTTGCGCCATTTGGTGATCTAATACTATATGCTTGAACTTTTAATAAAACAATTCTTTATTTGTGTTAAAAGTTTATTTTATTCATTAATGCTTATTTCCTAGAACAATTACATAAGTTATAGTACGCCTTAGAACAGGCTCATCATGGTCTTTTATTAGCTATACATACGGAATACAGAAACTTGTTGATAAGTCCAGTCATCCCGCGATCATGGCGGTTGCAACAGCGTCGCAATATCGGGAGCTCACAATATTTAATGATCATGGAATTACTTCAGTAAACGAATTATTCCTACTATACAATTTCAGTTTTTTTTTACATTTGAAAAATACAGACGTCAGAAGTCGTCGACGTAACAATCATTTGTATGCACAGTTGATTGAATTACAAATATGCTCCATTCGACGAGTACCTGAGTGTGATCACGTGGCATAATGCGGCACGTGAAGCAGCTCGGCACCCGGAGGCGCGGGCGCGGGCGCGTGCAGCGGCTGCAGCGCGTCACGCAGCTCCACGTAGCGGCGCTTGAACTGCAGCCCACAGCCGCGCGAGCGCCGGAACTCCAGCAGCGTGCGCGCGCCGCCGCAGCGCATCGCCCACGCGCGCATCTTCAGCTCGGTGCCGCACTCTATCGCCATCTGCAGCACACGGGAGCGGTCAGCGGGTCCGCGAGCCGGCGGCGGGCGCGGGCGCAGGCGAGGGGCGCGACTCACCAGGCGCGGGTGCAGTTGGCGCCACGCGTAGCCGCGCGAGCGCAGCGCGTCGGCCAGCGCCGCCATGGCCTGCGCCTCGTCGGCGCGCAGCCACACGCGCGTCATGCGGCGCCCGAGCGGCGCCAGCGCGGCGTCGGCCGGCGAGGCCAGCAGCAGGTCGTCGGCGTGCGCGGGCTGCGAGTAGCTGATGAGCGCGTCCATGTCGGCGACCGACAGCTCGGCGGCCGCCTCGGCCGCGGTCGGCTGCGAGCGCCAGGCGCGCGTCTCGCTCTCTGTCGACGGGAAAGGTCGGGAAATTCGTCTCGGTTTCGATTCCGGCGACGGGACATCGATATTTTGGGAAAACATTTTAAATAACTACCCAAAACAAATATTTATGTTTACTTCGTTTAAAAATAAAACGTAAACGTATTACTTCATATACATGTAAGGTTTTTTAGATGTATCGTTTGCCTTGTTAAACCAAAGCTCAATTCAAAGTCAAACTAAATTAGCGAGAACAACTCCGCAGTCGGATGAATATCAATCTAAACAAGTTAGTGCACGTTTTATGCCTAGTGCAAATTTTGCGAACTGCACATTACACGACGGAGCCGATATAAAACATAAGATTATTTTTTGTTTAAATATTCATATCAGGGTTATTGCGAATATCAGCATTGTTTTTTGCAGCAACAATCGATACTGACATTCAAGTCGTAACGTGTTCGTTGAAAGGGGTTAATCACCAACTCGACACGAAAGACTGGTCACACGTGTGTCCAGTTAGTGAAATTCAAAATAAGTATTCCTTATTATTTTGTCATCTGGACACGCAAAAATTTTTACGCGTGTCCAATTAGTGAAACTTAAATATTACCATTTTTATGTTTTCGCCAACTGGACACACGTTCGGATTTGACCCGAATTCATGACAAAGTACAGTCACTTAAATTAATGTTTTGTGTCACAATCATCATAGGCCACTAAACGTCCCACTGCTGGGAGCGGGTAATTTTGTATATCACTGTATAATTATTCACTATTTGTGAATTTATAAAGAATTTATTTTTGACTCTGGTATTCGAGTCACCATCTCTGTTTGTCTATCTTCAACATGTAACTAGTTTTATTACACTTTTTTGTATTCCCGGCGGCCGCTGACTAACAATGACATAGTCTGCTCTGATTACTTGAAGCAGGTAATAAATCTCCACCCGGTAACCCTTTGGTTATAATTCGTTATCAATTTAATTCGTTTCATGTGTGCATTAAGTGCAGTAATTGTATCATATAAAAGTGACGTGGATTTTAATATAGTTAGGTAAGTCCTCAGTCTTGTATTTGGTGGTGTTCGACATCAGTTTGGTCATTGATATGTTCATCGCCAGACCAACCTCAAGGCTTGCATTACTGAGTTGGTTTAACATAACCTTTCATTACATTAAATCTTTCTTTGTCACTCAATCGAAAAAAGATGGATATGTGCATTCCTCCCATTTTGACCTATGGATCTCAGACTTGCGAAACGTTCAGAAGTCCAAACTCAAGGTCTGCCAACGTGCAATGGAGCGCAGTATCCTAGGCGTCAAACTAACCGACCATGTATGCAACACCACACTGCGCTCCAAAGCACAAATTACTGACGTTGCTCAAAACGCCGGTAAGTGGGACTGGGCTGGCCATGTCTGCTGTATGCCCGACGAGATGTGGGCCAAAATAACTATCCATAAATCAATTTATATAATAGTACCTTTTCCTTTACCTTTTAGTACTTATTATGAAGTTTTCGTTGGCATAAAGAAATAAAGCATATTTCGTTATATTTGCTGAAAGTAATCCTCCCTAGCCGCGCCACAGTCTGCGTCAGGATGGCTGGACCAAGAGAGATTTTAGAGGTTTGAACAATACCAAGCTTTTATACCTATTTTATACTATTTGGTACCAGACATAAAAAAACTAGTACCTCGCTAAAGAGGGAAAACTATTACGAGGAAAGTGGCCAGCCATTCTGACTTCAGAATGGCTGGACCAAACTGGTTTCACCTAGTTGTAGGCGTTATAACTAGTTCATCTTTTCGTTAAAATATAGTACCTCATCAGTACCTCAACATATATTTTTCTTATATTTTTAGGGTTCCGTACCTCAAAAGGAAAAAACGGAACCCTTATAAGATCACTTTGTTTCCGTCCGTCTGTCAAGACCGTTTTTCTCAGGAACGCGTGGAGGTATCAAACTGAAATTTCTATATGATACTTAGTTCTACTGTCCCTGGAAGCTGTAGAAAAATCAACCTTCTAAGTCAACGCAATCAAAAGATACAGCCACTTAGGCCGCAAATTTTCGAAACTCGCACGGGAATCAAAACCTACAGGGTACTTCCCGTGAACTTAGAATCTTGAAATTTTGTACGAAGTCACGTCTTATAGTACAGATATAGGAAAAATTACGAAAACCGTAAATTTTTAGTTTCGTCATATAAAAAAAAGTTATATACCCACAGGTTTGTACGGAACCCTCGGTGCGCGAGTCCAACTCGCACTTGACCGGTTTTTCGATAAGCCATAAATAAGTTACACCTACAACAAGAAGAACACGCAAGTGCGTGCCCGGTTTTTTTAAAGCCCGTAGATACTTTATAACGAAACTAAATATGTTTAAAATAAATAAATAGGATAAATACAACAAAAATAAAAACCGGCCAAGTACTTATGAGTCGAAATCGCGCACGAAGGGTTCTATACCATTATCTATAAAAAACTGCAAAAAAAATCACGTTTGTTGTATGGGAGCCCCCTTAAATATTTGTTTTATTTTAGTTAAAAAAAAAACAAATATTTTCCAACAAACAAATACAAATCACACATATATATTGACATTACAAATCACATTGCCGCAGAGGGTCCAAATGGCAATGTTACGATGACATGTCAAGTAGAATCACAATTAGTAAAAACAAAATGTTTGCTCACTGTTATTTATATGCAAAAAAATATTAATGAGTCAAACAATGATTAAATATACGTAATATTTATGTGTGATATGATTTGTTTTCGGTAATTTTCTTTGTACAAAAATAAACATAATTACCTACCCACTACCTACCTTTTACCTACCTACTACCTGCCTACTACCTACTTACTACCTACCTACCTTCTTACCTACCTACTACCTACCTACCACCTACATAGTCGTCAAGTTTTCTTAAATGTAATTTCTATTTCTGACCGCACGCATAAAATGTTTGATAGGTAGTGTAACGTGTTTTTTAAACTGTTACATGCTTTTCATATTTTAGTCGATTTCGGAACGATTTTTATACTGTCTTTTATTGTCTATGGTTCAGTTCGGCAACTGTCATTTTTTGACGTTTCACTTTACGACCTAATTTCGTCATCGAGGCATTTATCTCGCCAAATTAATTTTACAAATCCGGTATAATCACGGATATTTTTAGGCCAAATGATGCCATAATCGCTGCCTTAAACACCCAGGACGAGGTGTTCAGAAGGAGGGATCCCTAATTTCTTCGGTAAGATTTATTTCTACCAGACCAATATGTGGTCATCATTTTAGGTTCGTGTTTTAAGTCAAATTGATGTTTCAGGATTTCAATATTGGACGATGCTCTAGTGTGATTTTCACCTACTTTGGATTTATCGGTGCACACGGGAAAAGTCATTTATTAACGGAAAAACGGTAAGTTCCTTCTTGGGACGCCATGCTCCCCACGTGTTGAAATTCTAATAGACTTGTGTATTAACCTTTTAAAATTTTGTTACAGCCCTGCTGTGGCGTTTTTCTTCTACTTTTTCTTCTACTTTTTCTTTTTCTCTCGTCTGATTATAATTTTCCATTTCATGGATTCTGGATTCTCTCATCTTCGACGCCGAAATCTTGAGGTCTAATTTAACATTTTTTTAGCCAGACATCTGGCCCAAACTTAATTTACTTTCTTCATATAAAGATGCAACAATAAGGATAATCTCAAATTAGTAATTTAATATTTAAAATAAAAGGAAGCTACTGACATAATAAAGAAGGTATTAACAAAGGTATTTCCATTGTTCCTATAATCCTAGTTTAGTCACCCCCGGAAGATTAGAAGTTCGACTCTACAAATGGTGTTATCTGGCAAGTATTTTTTTAAATGTAGTGTGCGTTCCCAAGGCGCCCGAAATTCTTTTATTGTTACACATACATCTTTTTTTTTATTTTTTAATAGGAGAACACACACACACACATTCTTTTTTTTGCTCTTGTATGATTTCTTACATAGGATCTTACACTTGATCCCACACACACCCCGGGTCTGTTACAGTTTGGCGCCCGAACAGGGACTTGAAGTAGCTTCCTTATCTTGTTAGTTATTGTTGCATCTTATAATTTGTAGTATTGTTTACAGAACACATTATATAGTTTCTGTAAAACATTATTGTTTATTGTTGTAATTCACAACTTGAATTTTTTTTGATGTTTCCTTGTAAGTAAACAATATTTCCTAGTAACATTATTGTACTATTGTGTATGTTTAACTTTTATGGTTACAGCATTACCCATTTACTCTTGCAAAACCAACATTTGTATGGTAAGACAGTTTTGTTTTGTATAAGTAACTCAACATTGTAAAACTAAGTGCGGTGTAATTTGATTTCATATTTAATTTTAAGTGAACTTTGGTTTAACTTAATAATCATACTTTATGTGACTTGAACTTATATTGTAAATTATTGCTGCATCTTTTCATTGCTAAACACTTTGATATTTTCATAAAAAACAACTTGTAACTTTAAAAATATTTCAACTTAACCTCAAATATTTTATAACTTTTGAAGTCTTGCATTTTGCTTTGCTCATCAATTATAATCATATTGTTTGTTCAAAATGGATAAAGAAGTTCAGTCTTCTCTGCCTCTTGCTAAAATAACATAGAAACTGATGGTGCATGCACAGTTCCTAATGTTGCACCTTTTGTTCCTGACATGATTAATTTGACAGATGTACCACATTCTTTTGATCATAATGACAGGATTGCACACTCTTCCTAAGCTTTTGCGACGAACGCTTTGCCTTCATTTAATTCAATTAATGTTTTGGTTAGTGAACAATTAAAAAGAATTTTCCTTCTGCAATTAAGTTGCCCGATTTAAAAAAGAGTAGAATTAAATTCGATGGGAAATCTTGTGTTAGAGAATTTATTACTGAAGTTGAAGAATATTTTTATACAAAAATTTTGATGAAATTTTGTTGGTTGGTTCATTTACGGACTTGCTTAGTGGTATTGCTCTGAAATGGTTTCGCACAGTTCGCTTTCGTATTCCATCCTGGCACGAGCTTAAACTTGCTTTACTTAAACGTTTTGACAGGCCGGATTTTGACTATTTTCTGGAACATGACCTTCGTACGAGGAAACAGAAGAGTTCTGAATCTCTTTCAGATTTCATTACAGAAATAATGGACATGGCTAGTCGTCTTTCTTTGCCATTGTTTGATGCGGTTTTGATTGACATTATTGAACATAACATGTTGCCTATTTACACACCTTTTATATTTGGTAAGCCTATTGATTCTGTAGAACAATTTCTTGTTCTTGCAATAAAACTTTAGAGTAGAAAATAACACCTTATATTAATTTTGTAAAAGTATGATCCTAATAGTAATCTTAATTGGAAAATAGTTATTCCTATAGAACATATTTTAGATACAATTCGTTCTAATCATGATTTCATTAATTCTGGATTCAAATAGTCATGAAAAATTTTCACAGTTAGGTTATAAAATAAATTCTGTTTCTATTGCTGCTTATACAGCTGATGGTTCTTCACAGACAATTATTGGTACACAATTTACTTCTAAACATTTCGTAGAATTTTTGAAAGGTTTTAATATCACTAAAATATTTTATAATACTTTATACACGCCTCAAAACAATACAGTTGAGAGATACAATAAAACTGTTGAAACTTGCATAGCTTGTTTTGTTAAAGAAGATCATAGAACTTGGTCTAAGTATTTATCTAATGTTCAATTAGCTTTGAATAATGGTGTTGATCTAGCTACAGATTTCACCCCTGATTTTTTGATGTTTGGTAGAGAGCTTATTTTTGATGCTTCTTTGCATCGTTTTATAACTTGAGTGAACTGGAAGTTTCCAATAGAACTCACTATGCTGATTCTCTTAACTCACTTAGTGATATTTTTGTTAAAGTTCAAACTCATTTATTAAAAGCTTATCAGCTTATCTATTATATTAAGGGTCGTAAAGTCATTTCTTTTGATGTGAGGAATGTTGTGTGGAGAAGAAGTTTTGTTCAAACTCTTGCACCTACTTATTTTTCGGCAAAACTTGCTCCTAAGTTTATTAAATGTAAAATTATTGAAAAGATCTCTGATAATGTTTATATTCTGAAAGACCTTAATAAGGGTACCGCTGGTCGTTATCATGTTAAGGATATAATAAAATTTTAATTTGGTTTCAAAGTGTTGGTCTTGATTTTAATGATTTTGTTTGAAGGGTGCTTTTGTTAGTGTGATGTACGGTGGGATGGATGATAGGTTAATGGCACTTTAAATGAAGATGTATGTTAGGTAACTTCTTATAAATTTATTGAATTTGAGACCTTAACATTCTAAAACACAACTTAGGACCTTTTAATAACCTGTTCTACCCACACGACTACATTTTTCATATCGAAAGATCTTATTATTATTTCTAAGTATTGTTATTTTTTTTATGCAGTCTTGTATGCAATTTTTTTTGTACATTCTTGTATACAATTTCTGCATTGGTACCTACTACTTTTGTACACTCTGTTCTCACTTGTAGAGGTTTACCTATCTTTTTTTTTTTTTACGGATCTCGGTATAATTTTTTCCTTGATTTCGTTGTTTTTTTTGCTTCTGTGCTCGGAAGATTGGTGGTGTTATGCCGATCACAGAATGCATGTCTTTTTTTGCTTCTGTGCTCGGAAGATTGGTGGTGTTGTGCCGATCACAGAATGCATTTCTTTTTTTGCTATTGTGCTCGGGAAGTTGGTAGTGTTGAGCCGATCACAATATGCGTTTATTTTCGAAGGTGTTTGTGCTCGGAAGATTGGTGGAGTTGTGCCGATCACAACATTCTTCTTTATTTTTTTGCATCTTTAGAGATGTGGAGATTTTAAACTGTGTCTCACAGTTGTAATTCGTTCTTGCTAGTCAGTGGCGATGGTGCCTAACTGTACTCATATAGACATTTTTGGATTATTCTTGTTAGACAGCGGCAATTGCGCCTAACTGTACTTTTAATTTAATATTTTTCCTATTATATACTTGTTAGTCGGTGGCTATGGTGCCTAACCGAACTCATATTAGTATTTTTGTTGTATTCTTATACATATTGTTCAGCGACTACTACGCTTAACTGTACTTGTAATATTTCTTGGATTTAACTTGTTAGTCAGTGGCGAAGGTGCTTAACTGTACTCATGTGGTTCTTTTTGTATTATAGGTCGGTTGTGCATGTAGCTTGACTGCACTTATTGTTTTTTTTTTGTTTTGTTTCTTTTCCAGGATCTTTTTGGAAACGTTTTATTGGAATTTATATTTCCTGTCTTTTTTTTAAAAAAGGTTTTTTTACCTTGTTTGTTTTTAGCATAAAAGAAATTGCTTTCTTTTATTTTTTCGGGGAGGGATGTAATGTAACGTGTTTTTTAAACTGTTACATGCTTTTCATATTTTAGTCGATTTCGGAACGATTTTTATACTGTCTTTTATTGTCTATGGTTCAGTTCGGCAACTGTCATTTTTTGACGTTTCACTTTACGACCTAATTTCGTCATCGAGGCATTTATCTCGCCAAATTAATTTTACAAATCCGGTATAATCACGGATATTTTTAGGCCAAATGATGCCATAATCGCTGCCTTAAACACCCAGGACGAGGTGTTCAGAAGGAGGGATCCCTAATTTCTTCGGTAAGATTTATTTCTACCAGACCAATATGTGGTCATCATTTTAGGTTCGTGTTTTAAGTCAAATTGATGTTTCAGGATTTCAATATTGGACGATGCTCTAGTGTGATTTTCACCTACTTTGGATTTATCGGTGCACACGGGAAAAGTCATTTATTAACGGAAAAACGGTAAGTTCCTTCTTGGGACGCCATGCTCCCCACGTGTTGAAATTCTAATAGACTTGTGTATTAACCTTTTAAAATTTTGTTACAGCCCTGCTGTGGCGTTTTTCTTCTACTTTTTCTTCTACTTTTTCTTTTTCTCTCGTCTGATTATAATTTTCCATTTCATGGATTCTGGATTCTCTCATCTTCGACGCCGAAATCTTGAGGTCTAATTTAACATTTTTTTAGCCAGACATCTGGCCCAAACTTAATTTACTTTCTTCATATAAAGATGCAACAATAAGGATAATCTCAAATTAGTAATTTAATATTTAAAATAAAAGGAAGCTACTGACATAATAAAGAAGGTATTAACAAAGGTATTTCCATTGTTCCTATAATCCTAGTTTAGTCACCCCCGGAAGATTAGAAGTTCGACTCTACAAATGGTGTTATCTGGCAAGTATTTTTTTAAATGTAGTGTGCGTTCCCAAGGCGCCCGAAATTCTTTTATTGTTACACATACATCTTTTTTTTTATTTTTTAATAGGAGAACACACACACACACATTCTTTTTTTTGCTCTTGTATGATTTCTTACATAGGATCTTACACTTGATCCCACACACACCCCGGGTCTGTTACAGTAGGACCAGTTTGTATGGAAAAATAAAATTGTTACTATTTCGATTTTATTTGGATTTTCCATGCAATTTCACAATAATTTTTAATTACTGGCTTAAATAACACTCCTTTTGGACTTCGCCGCAGTCGCAGTCGGGTAGAAAAACCGGCCAAGTGCGAGTTCTTCTTGTTGTAGGTGTAACTTATTTATGGCTTATCGAAAAAATATAAGAAAAATATATGTTGAGGTACTGATGAGGTACTATATTTTAACGAAAAGATGAACTAGTTATAACGCCTACAACTAGGTGAAACTAGTTTGGTCCAGCCATTCTGAAGTCAGAATGGCTGGCCACTTTCCTCGTAATAGTTTTCCCTCTTTAGCGAGGTACTAGTTTTTTTATGTCTGGTACCAAATAGTATAAAATAGGTATAAAAGCTTGGTATTGCTTAAACCTCTAAAATCTCTCTTGGTCCAGCCATCCTGACACAGACGCGCCACATACTTTAAAGATTAATTAATCAAAATGAATAGTTTCTTGAGAGAAAAAAGTATCACCGAAGGTAGAGAAAAGTTACTATTATATAAATTGATTTATGGATAGTTAATATTAAATATTGCAAAATTGACTTGCTGCAGAGTATACCTACCAGCCGGACCACACCCTACGACCAATAACTCCTTAACTAAAGGGGTTTATTGGACCATATTTGTCGTATGCAAGGTACTCTTTAGGTAGTTTTTTTCGGGATATTGATTTATTAATAGTTCATTATACTCTATTTAATTTGAGGTGGCGCGGCCAGAGAGCACTGCCTGTCGGCCGGACCACATAAATTGTTCTTCTAATCTTGAGGTACTAAAAATATATATATATATTCCGATGAAAGTAGACTTTAGGTAGGTATTATTTCGAACTATAGCATCCGAGTACTAAACTGTGGTCCGGCCACAGAGGAACACACGGTTGGACGCTAGTGAATTATCATGTGACGTATTTTATTCAAAATCTTATATCACATTTACTAACAATTCTGTAGTATATTTTTTATTTAAGAAATTTATCAATATCAGCATCAGCTGATATTGATCTGGAAAAATCAGCATCCGCTGATACAGTAAAAACCGGCATCAGCAACAACCCTAATTCATACATTCATCACGTCTGATTGATAATAATATCTAAACACCATAACATTTTCTCATAATTAAAGGAACTACGGAGAAAAACAGTCAGGTCTTTGTCTTTTATCTAATCTAAAGCATTTATTTCAAACTATCTGTTGCCCGCGTCAAATTATAAAAAATGTTACATCCCTATTTAAATCGGATTTTGTTGACAATTTCAAGGATTTTAATTATTTTTGCACGGGACCCCAATCCTTTTTCTAAAATAAGCACCAAACAATATAATAACAATATTTTTAACGCTCATTCATATGTAAATTTATACTCAACAGCAAAACTAAATTTGTTTTTCATAGTATGTTAATGAAAAACAAAGTTACTGCTGCAGTTTAATAAGTCCCATATCTCACAAACTTAATATCAAATCTTATTCAAACCAATTTTGAAAGTTTTTTTACGTTTTACAACAAACCTACACTTTGTCAGAATTTTCCTCCTCTAACTTTAGAAATTAGAGGGGGCACAATTTTTACGTCTTAAGAAACAAATATCTTATTAACCATTGACTTAAAAAAATATATTTAAGGAACCTCGATATCATTTTTCAAGAGCTATCGATAACCACAGTTATATCTGTAGAAATTTATCTTAACAACCCTCAGTTACATGTATGGAGAACCTCCCCTATAATTTTGTTTAAAATAATTTCTCTTCAGTTTTATGTAGCAGTTCAGAAGGCACCTACTCTCCAAATTTCAACTGTGTGCTGCCAATAGTTTCGGAGTAAAAGGATGTCACATACGGACAGGCCGAAGCTATAAAGGGTTCCGTCTTTGCCATTTGGCAACAGAGACCTAAAAAATTCAGCAGTCCCAGCCACGCGGCATGTATGTGAAAGGACTGCAGTTGCCTATTCAACACGTAGATCTTTATAAATAAGCCGTGGCAGATAACAGATGATGAGACCACTGACAGGCAGTCCTACTGAGCTCCGCTCACGAACATGAGTCATGGATGAGTTTTAAGGGGAACTAAATGGATTGTGTATAAATATCGATATCCATCATCTGAGGAGTTTTGCTAGCCAATTTAATTTCACCTTGTGTATACTTAGTAAGCACAGCAATATTACTCAAGAAACTGTCATCATCTTGAAATAGTTTCTTGAGACATCAAGAAACTATTTTCGCACTATATTGATAAAGTTTAGAACGTCATGAATAGAGCCAGGATTATATGCATTTGCATATTTTGAAATTTTTTGAGGTTTTTGCATATTTTAGCGAGACTCGGCGGATCGTGCGTTATTTGAGCATGTTTTTTTTATACTGATGTGTCAGAGGTCATACCGGCAAGTGAGTTCAGTGGATGTAGAACGATGTTTTAAAATTGTAAACATTTTTCGATTATTAAAATTTTCAAGACCAAATTATCCTTGGACATATGGTAGATGTAACACAATATGATTTAAATAAAGAGTTCATAATAACAAGACAGATGAAGACGAAGACGCAGACAAATACCCGGAGCCGATGCGTGGATATTGCGACGGCGCGGTGCTTTGGTAATCTAGCTTTATGAGCATTAGTCACGTCACGGAGCTAAATCGCCAAAGCGCCGAGCCGCAGCGAGTCGTCGACGAGGCGCCGCGCTAGCGCTGACGACTGTTGACCGAGGCGCGACTGCTGAGCGAGGCGCGACTGCTGAGCGAGGCGCGACTGCTGAGCGAGGCGCGGCCGTGCTGAGGCACCAGGCGGCTCCGAGACCGGACCCACTCAGAGTCACCTAGTACCTGACACGGCCGCGCGCCTGGGGCGGCGGGCGGCGCTGCGGGCGGGCGGCACTCACCGGTGGGCACGCGCATCCACGGCTGCTCCAGCAGCGACGGCAGCGGCGCGCGGCGCTCGGCGTCCGGCAGCAGCGCGCGCCGCAGCAGCGCCAGCGCCGGCGCGCTCAGCTTGCGCCACGGCCCGCGCGGCGCCGCGCCCACGCCGGCCCACGCGCTCCACGCCGCGTAGCGCTCGTCCGTGTCGCACGCTCGCTCCCACGGCAACTCTTCGGACACACAGCACGATAGGTTAGGAATGGGACTGGCGGTGCACACCGACAGAAAATGATCGATGCAAGCTGCTCACCCGACGACGACGAACATCCCGAACGAAGGTGCGTGCGCCGCGACTCGTAACTTCGGTACCATAACTTTAGGGTCTGCGAACACGCCTACAGCTAGGATACCAAAGAGACGAGCCGCGACGGGTAGCGGTCGGGGCGAAGGCGACGCAGCGGCGCGGCGGACTGTGGAGCGAGGCCGGAGGCGCTAGGTCAGTACTCACCGCCGGCCAGCATGGCGAGCAGCACGAGCGCGGCGGCCCACAGGTCGGCCGGGGGCGCGCGGTAGGCCCGCTCGGGCGCGCGCAGCACCTCGGGCGCGGCGTACGGCGCGGTGCCGCACACGCGCGACAGTAGCCGCTCCCGTGCGCCGTGCCTGGAACACGTGACCGCCCGCTTCCGTCACTACTACCCTTACTTTACCGTGCATGCAGCCTGAACGAACTTGTAGTCCAATGGAAGAACTGTTCTTTTTTTTAATATATGAATGACGTCGTATCGATAATATATGTTTTTCGATTTCCGTTCCATACAATAAAAAATTATCAATTTGGCTATTGTCACACTATTTGAGTCAAAGGTTTATGACATGGTTTTGGTTACAACTGCAGTATGTCTTTTTGAGAAATATTATGTAGTTTTTTCATAGATTAAAATAATATCCTCTATTTTTTTCTTTCATTGCTATTTTAAGAAATGATTCCTTGCAAAATCAATACGATTAGGAGCATTAAAACTATGCTTTCGGAAGTTTGCAAACCTGCGGGCGCCGGCCTTAGTTTTGTGTACCCTAAACCTCGTTAGGGGTTATTGTACTCATCTCATGAACACATGACTCGTAACAAAAATTGCCACTTTAAAGCGTAACATTTAGCAAACGAATACCTGAACCTAAAAATAATCTTTATAAAAAAAACCTTTGTGACATTCTGAACAATGGAACAGACGAGAAAAAAACATTCCCCACTTTAGTAAGGTACACAACTTTTTTTTTAAGATCTTATTTCACTATTTTGTAGGGTTGATTAATATGCATCATCGATTTATAGTACAGTATCTGAGTTAAACTGCATACACAGTCGAACTTGTTTCACTACGAAACTCTGAAAATAAAAACAATATGCGTTCAAAAGTAATGTCAGTTATAACTTCAAAAAGTCTACATAAATAAATTAATTACTGTTTCTAATGTTCCGCAGTAAGATTGCGTCTCCTACCTATTAAAATATTTTTATAATCTGTTATATTGTGGTATGGGACTGGACTGGAAAAATAAGACACCAAAATCAGAAAAATAACAGAAGCAACGAATTTTCTGAGCTAAGTCCAAAAACTCAAATAGAAGTGGGCAGACCATGTGGCAAGACGACGGACCAGAGATGTACTGCTAGAACTACACTGTGGAGCGGTCCACTAGGTAAATGCAGAAGAGGTAGACCATTGACAAGCTGGGAAGATAACATGAATAAAATAGCTGGCCCATTGTGGACGTAGCACAAGACCGAAACATGTGCGTCTTTGGAGGAGGCCTTTACCCGTACAGGGGTACCTGCAGACTAAGATAGTGTCATTTACAAATAAAAACTGAATTAGTAAATACTAACAATACTAATATCGTTTATTTCAAAAACTAACCAGATTATAAAAAAGAAACAACACTAACATTAAAAGTATGTACTGAACTATAATTATTAGGATAAGTTTGCAGGAAATAAATGGTTTTTATTTGTTTATTTTCCTAATTATGTTAATGTGTATACATTTATGGGTTTTCTAGTTTTCTTTGATACAATAACTATTATGGGAAACCACAACAACCCAATTATGTACGCTCTGGCAAGTTTGGTTAATTAAGCAATATAATATATAACTTGAAAAAATGCCAAAATATCCAGTATGTATAAATTCAGTATCTAGTTAGACTTACTTTATCACGATTGAACAAATCATTCATAGTCAAGGCAATCATTTAGTCACTAATTATTTGGTTGTTAGTGTTAAAACACAAAAAAAAGACTTAAAAACGCATGAGTTGATGTCAAAAGACAGATGCACTGATAAACTTGTGATTTTATCCTCTAAGAACTATCGAGTGCACACACAGCAAGGTCTTATTTTTATCATATAAATAAATATGACCTGACCAAATTATTTTATTTATTCCGGTTGGATAGAAAATTCAATACTTTGATGAAATAATACTGATAGGCAAATGAAATGGTGAGGTTGTAAGATATGTAGCATTCTGATCTGCACAGCCATCAGAGTAGCATATAAAAAGTAGCTCACCTGAAGAGCGTCGCCATGCCGAAGTCGGAGATCTTGAGCTGGTCGCGGTTGTCGAGCAGCAGGTTCTCGGGCTTGATGTCGCGGTGCGCCACTCCGCGGCCGTGCAGGTACTGGAGGCCGCCCAGCAGCTGGCACCAGTAGCGCCGCGCCTCGTCCTCGCGCATGCCCACGTCCGGCTCTGCACACAGTCGCGGTCAGACAGGCTCGCGCGCGCGCTCACCCGCCCTCGCCCGCGCGCTCACCGATGCGGTCGAACAGCTCGCCGCCCGGCGCGTACTCCAGGAACATGTAGTGCAGGCCCTGGTGCGTGCGCTCGCCCAGGCAGCGCAACACGTGCGGGTGGCGCAGCGCGCGGTGCAGCGCGGCCTCGCGCGCCGCCGCGCTCCCCGCGCCCTCTCCGCGCACCACCTTCAGCGCCACGGCGGCGCCGCTGCGCGCGTGCACCAGCAACCGCACTCTGCCACGCGACAACAGACATCAACTTCAGACGAAGCCCGCAACAGCCTTTTACTGCGAGTTTCACGCGAGTGCGAACGCAATGTGCTATTGTGCAAACTTCTGCGCCGAAAATACAAGGTTGTCATAGAACAACGCCCGGCGGAGGCGGCGGCGGCGGCGACAGTGACCGCGCGAGGT
>OZ059794.1:17615658-17825174 GCA_964057025.1 Standfussiana lucernea
GTATTTGGTGGTGTTCGACATCAGTTTGGTCTTTGATATGTTCATCGCCAGACCAACCTCAAGGCTTGCATTACTGAGTTGGTTTAACATAACCTTTCATTACATTAAATCTTTCTTTGTCACTCAATCGAAAAAAGATGGATATGTGCATTCCTCCCATTTTGACCTATGGATCTCAGACTTGCGAAACGTTCAGAAGTCCAAACTCAAGGTCTGCCAACGTGCAATGGAGCGCAGTATCCTAGGCGTCAAACTAACCGACCATGTATGCAACACCACACTGCGCTCCAAAGCACAAATTACTGACGTTGCTCAAAACGCCGGTAAGTGGGACTGGGCTGGCCATGTCTGCTGTATGCCCGACGAGATGTGGGCCAAAATAACTATCCATAAATCAATTTATATAATAGTACCTTTTCCTTTACCTTTTAGTACTTATTATGAAGTTTTCGTTGGCATAAAGAAATAAAGCATATTTCGTTATATTTGCTGAAAGTAATCCTCCCTAGCCGCGCCACATACTTTAAAGATTAATTAATCAAAATGAATAGTTTCTTGAGAGAAAAAAGTATCACCGAAGGTAGAGAAAAGTTACTATTATATAAATTGATTTATGGATAGTTAATATTAAATATTGCAAAATTGACTTGCTGCAGAGTATACCTACCAGCCGGACCACACCCTACGACCAATAACTCCTTAACTAAAGGGGTTTATTGGACCATATTTGTCGTATGCAAGGTACTCTTTAGGTAGTTTTTTTCGGGATATTGATTTATTAATAGTTCATTATACTCTATTTAATTTGAGGTGGCGCGGCCAGAGAGCACTGCCTGTCGGCCGGACCACATAAATTGTTCTTCTAATCTTGAGGTACTAAAAATATATATATATATTCCGATGAAAGTAGACTTTAGGTAGGTATTATTTCGAACTATAGCATCTGAGTACTAAACTGTGGTCCGGCCACAGAGGAACACACGGTTGGACGCTAGTGAATTATCATGTGACGTATTTTATTCAAAATCTTATATCACATTTACTAACAATTCTGTAGTATATTTTTTATTTAAGAAATTTATCAATATCAGCATCAGCTGATATTGATCTGGAAAAATCAGCATCCGCTGATACAGTAAAAACCGGCATCAGCAACAACCCTAATTCATACATTCATCACGTCTGATTGATAATAATATCTAAACACCATAACATTTTCTCATAATTAAAGGAACTACGGAGAAAAACAGTCAGGTCTTTGTCTTTTATCTAATCTAAAGCATTTATTTCAAACTATCTGTTGCCCGCGTCAAATTATAAAAAATGTTACATCCCTATTTAAATCGGATTTTGTTGACAATTTCAAGGATTTTAATTATTTTTGCACGGGACCCCAATCCTTTTTCTAAAATAAGCACCAAACAATATAATAACAATATTTTTAACGCTCATTCATATGTAAATTTATACTCAACAGCAAAACTAAATTTGTTTTTCATAGTATGTTAATGAAAAACAAAGTTACTGCTGCAGTTTAATAAGTCCCATATCTCACAAACTTAATATCAAATCTTATTCAAACCAATTTTGAAAGTTTTTTTACGTTTTACAACAAACCTACACTTTGTCAGAATTTTCCTCCTCTAACTTTAGAAATTAGAGGGGGCACAATTTTTACGTCTTAAGAAACAAATATCTTATTAACCATTGACTTAAAAAAATATATTTAAGGAACCTCGATATCATTTTTCAAGAGCTATCGATAACCACAGTTATATCTGTAGAAATTTATCTTAACAACCCTCAGTTACATGTATGGAGAACCTCCCCTATAATTTTGTTTAAAATAATTTCTCTTCAGTTTTATGTAGCAGTTCAGAAGGCACCTACTCTCCAAATTTCAACTGTGTGCTGCCAATAGTTTCGGAGTAAAAGGATGTCACATACGGACAGGCCGAAGCTATAAAGGGTTCCGTCTTTGCCATTTGGCAACAGAGACCTAAAAAATTCAGCAGTCCCAGCCACGCGGCATGTATGTGAAAGGACTGCAGTTGCCTATTCAACACGTAGATCTTTATAAATAAGCCGTGGCAGATAACAGATGATGAGACCACTGACAGGCAGTCCTACTGAGCTCCGCTCACGAACATGAGTCATGGATGAGTTTTAAGGGGAACTAAATGGATTGTGTATAAATATCGATATCCATCATCTGAGGAGTTTTGCTAGCCAATTTAATTTCACCTTGTGTATACTTAGTAAGCACAGCAATATTACTCAAGAAACTGTCATCATCTTGAAATAGTTTCTTGAGACATCAAGAAACTATTTTCGCACTATATTGATAAAGTTTAGAACGTCATGAATAGAGCCAGGATTATATGCATTTGCATATTTTGAAATTTTTTGAGGTTTTTGCATATTTTAGCGAGAATCGGCGGATCGTGCGTTATTTGAGCATGTTTTTTTTTATACTGATGTGTCAGAGGTCATACCGGCAAGTGAGTTCAGTGGATGTAGAACGATGTTTTAAAATTGTAAACATTTTTCGATTATTAAAATTTTCAAGACCAAATTATCCTTGGACATATGGTAGATGTAACACAATATGATTTAAATAAAGAGTTCATAATAACAAGACAGATGAAGACGAAGACGCAGACAAATACCCGGAGCCGATGCGTGGATATTGCGACGGCGCGGTGCTTTGGTAATCTAGCTTTATGAGCATTAGTCACGTCACGGAGCTAAATCGCCAAAGCGCCGAGCCGCAGCGAGTCGTCGACGAGGCGCCGCGCTAGCGCTGACGACTGTTGACCGAGGCGCGACTGCTGAGCGAGGCGCGACTGCTGAGCGAGGCGCGACTGCTGAGCGAGGCGCGACTGCTGAGCGAGGCGCGGCCGTGCTGAGGCACCAGGCGGCTCCGAGACCGGACCCACTCAGAGTCACCTAGTACCTGACACGGCCGCGCGCCTGGGGCGGCGGGCGGCGCTGCGGGCGGGCGGCACTCACCGGTGGGCACGCGCATCCACGGCTGCTCCAGCAGCGACGGCAGCGGCGCGCGGCGCTCGGCGTCCGGCAGCAGCGCGCGCCGCAGCAGCGCCAGCGCCGGCGCGCTCAGCTTGCGCCACGGCCCGCGCGGCGCCGCGCCCACGCCGGCCCACGCGCTCCACGCCGCGTAGCGCTCGTCCGTGTCGCACGCTCGCTCCCACGGCAACTCTTCGGACACACAGCACGATAGGTTAGGAATGGGACTGGCGGTGCACACCGACAGAAAATGATCGATGCAAGCTGCTCACCCGACGACGACGAACATCCCGAACGAAGGTGCGTGCGCCGCGACTCGTAACTTCGGTACCATAACTTTAGGGTCTGCGAACACGCCTACAGCTAGGATACCAAAGAGACGAGCCGCGACGGGTAGCGGTCGGGGCGAAGGCGACGCAGCGGCGCGGCGGACTGTGGAGCGAGGCCGGAGGCGCTAGGTCAGTACTCACCGCCGGCCAGCATGGCGAGCAGCACGAGCGCGGCGGCCCACAGGTCGGCCGGGGGCGCGCGGTAGGCCCGCTCGGGCGCGCGCAGCACCTCGGGCGCGGCGTACGGCGCGGTGCCGCACACGCGCGACAGTAGCCGCTCCCGTGCGCCGTGCCTGGAACACGTGACCGCCCGCTTCCGTCACTACTACCCTTACTTTACCGTGCATGCAGCCTGAACGAACTTGTAGTCCAATGGAAGAACTGTTCTTTTTTTTAATATATGAATGACGTCGTATCGATAATATATGTTTTTCGATTTCCGTTCCATACAATAAAAAATTATCAATTTGGCTATTGTCACACTATTTGAGTCAAAGGTTTATGACATGGTTTTGGTTACAACTGCAGTATGTCTTTTTGAGAAATATTATGTAGTTTTTTCATAGATTAAAATAATATCCTCTATTTTTTTCTTTCATTGCTATTTTAAGAAATGATTCCTTGCAAAATCAATACGATTAGGAGCATTAAAACTATGCTTTCGGAAGTTTGCAAACCTGCGGGCGCCGGCCTTAGTTTTGTGTACCCTAAACCTCGTTAGGGGTTATTGTACTCATCTCATGAACACATGACTCGTAACAAAAATTGCCACTTTAAAGCGTAACATTTAGCAAACGAATACCTGAACCTAAAAATAATCTTT
Source organism: Standfussiana lucernea (assembly GCA_964057025.1). NCBI lineage: Eukaryota > Metazoa > Arthropoda > Insecta > Lepidoptera > Noctuidae > Standfussiana > Standfussiana lucernea. Next base: position 17,619,838 of record OZ059794.1, read on the forward strand.
ATAAAAAAAACCTTTGTGACATTCTGAACAATGGAACAGACGAGAAAAAAACATTCCCCACTTTAGTAAGGTACACAACTTTTTTTTTTAAGATCTTATTTCACTATTTTGTAGGGTTGATTAATATGCATCATCGATTTATAGTACAGTATCTGAGTTAAACTGCATACACAGTCGAACTTGTTTCACTACGAAACTCTGAAAATAAAAACAATATGCGTTCAAAAGTAATGTCAGTTATAACTTCAAAAAGTCTACATAAATAAATTAATTACTGTTTCTAATGTTCCGCAGTAAGATTGCGTCTCCTACCTATTAAAATATTTTTATAATCTGTTATATTGTTATATTGTGGTATGGGACTGGACTGGAAAAATAAGACACCAAAATCAGAAAAATAACAGAAGCAACGAATTTTCTGAGCTAAGTCCAAAAACTCAAATAGAAGTGGGCAGACCATGTGGCAAGACGACGGACCAGAGATGTACTGCTAGAACTACACTGTGGAGCGGTCCACTAGGTAAATGCAGAAGAGGTAGACCATTGACAAGCTGGGAAGATAACATGAATAAAATAGCTGGCCCATTGTGGACGTAGCACAAGACCGAAACATGTGCGTCTTTGGAGGAGGCCTTTACCCGTACAGGGGTACCTGCAGACTAAGATAGTGTCATTTACAAATAAAAACTGAATTAGTAAATACTAACAATACTAATATCGTTTATTTCAAAAACTAACCAGATTATAAAAAAGAAACAACACTAACATTAAAAGTATGTACTGAACTATAATTATTAGGATAAGTTTGCAGGAAATAAATGGTTTTTATTTGTTTATTTTCCTAATTATGTTAATGTGTATACATTTATGGGTTTTCTAGTTTTCTTTGATACAATAACTATTATGGGAAACCACAACAACCCAATTATGTACGCTCTGGCAAGTTTGGTTAATTAAGCAATATAATATATAACTTGAAAAAATGCCAAAATATCCAGTATGTATAAATTCAGTATCTAGTTAGACTTACTTTATCACGATTGAACAAATCATTCATAGTCAAGGCAATCATTTAGTCACTAATTATTTGGTTGTTAGTGTTAAAACACAAAAAAAAGACTTAAAAACGCATGAGTTGATGTCAAAAGACAGATGCACTGATAAACTTGTGATTTTATCCTCTAAGAACTATCGAGTGCACACACAGCAAGGTCTTATTTTTATCATATAAATAAATATGACCTGACCAAATTATTTTATTTATTCCGGTTGGATAGAAAATTCAATATTTTGATGAAATAATACTGATAGGCAAATGAAATGGTGAGGTTGTAAGATATGTAGCATTCTGATCTGCACAGCCATCAGAGTAGCATATAAAAAGTAGCTCACCTGAAGAGCGTCGCCATGCCGAAGTCGGAGATCTTGAGCTGGTCGCGGTTGTCGAGCAGCAGGTTCTCGGGCTTGATGTCGCGGTGCGCCACTCCGCGGCCGTGCAGGTACTGGAGGCCGCCCAGCAGCTGGCACCAGTAGCGCCGCGCCTCGTCCTCGCGCATGCCCACGTCCGGCTCTGCACACAGTCGCGGTCAGGCAGGCTCGCGCGCGCGCTCACCCGCCCTCGCCCGCGCGCTCACCGATGCGGTCGAACAGCTCGCCGCCCGGCGCGTACTCCAGGAACATGTAGTGCAGGCCCTGGTGCGTGCGCTCGCCCAGGCAGCGCAACACGTGCGGGTGGCGCAGCGCGCGGTGCAGCGCGGCCTCGCGCGCCGCCGCGCTCCCCGCGCCCTCTCCGCGCACCACCTTCAGCGCCACGGCGGCGCCGCTGCGCGCGTGCACCAGCAACCGCACTCTGCCACGCGACAACAGACATCAACTTCAGACGAAGCCCGCAACAGCCTTTTACTGCGAGTTTCACGCGAGTGCGAACGCAATGTGCTATTGTGCAAACTTCTGCGCCGAAAATACAAGGTTGTCATAGAACAACGCCCGGCGGAGGCGGCGGCGGCGGCGACAGTGACCGCGCGAGGTGGATAAACTTTCAAGGATGCGCCGAGCCGCCGTGACTCGCTCGCGTCGTGTTTTTTCTCTTACCCAAATTGCAGTGTCGATCTAGTTCCGTGTTCACTACCGCACAACACAGGGCAGTAGTGAAAATCTATACTGATATATTTTGATGAAATATTTTTCCCTTGAGACGAAATTATATTTGTTTTATCCCCATTTGCAAAAAAAAAGGACAAAACCATTCCAGCCGACAGCCTCACGTTAGTTACTCCTAGAAATAAGCAGCTGTGACAGACGCACGGATAGACCGACGAAGTATTGCGCATCATCAAGTGTGTGTCCGATTAGAAACGATCATCCTTTTGTCCCTCATTTCCTCCTCCCACTCCACCCTCTAGACGTGGAGACGCGTTCATCCAGCAAAATCAACGCGACGATTTATTATAATGAAAATACCTTAGCCTTTGTGGAGGTCTTAAGTTATCCCCCAGAAAGGTACTACTGGGATAAATAATAGCTGTGTCCTAAATTCCGTCAGCTGTTAATGAGGTGTGACTGATAAACCAACATACAGACTCTCAGGCGATAAGTTCAAGTCAGCTGTGGGACAGATCAACAGGCATCACTGCATGTTTCTGCTTACTTTTACATATATACATAAACTCACACCTTTGGCAGAAACCACAGAACGTCACCTGCTGCTTAAATACTCCTTTTGCCTCGACCACGTTCATGCAAGGAACTGTATTTACTGAAAGTTTACTTCTGAATACACACATGTGCACAAAACTTGACCCTCTTCTGAGACAATATTAGAAAAAAAAATACTGTGTAAAAATACATAAGTCTAATCAAGTTAATTTTAAAATTCTCTACTCTGATAAAAGGAATATTCTTGAAAAGATCAGCTTGATTCTGAAGATGTCCATCCATTAACTAATTTGCTCACATAAGCTGTATGACTTTATTTTGCAGAAAAGGTTTACAAAAGCTTACTTTTGTTTGTTAATTGATCATTTAACTGAGTTTGTAACTTATGGAGGTTTTGTGTTCAACCAAATAATATTTTCTTAACTTAAGCTACACACTTACATTGTCATAACAATGACAATGTAAGTGTGTAGCGTGTGTAGTAACAACTATAATAGTGATTTTCATCTTGTTACATGTGTTCATTATTGAACTAAAATTCATTATGAATATCAAAGCATTTATTTCAAGTAAGCCAATTACAGGCACTTTTGAATTGACGAAACAAAGACAGCAATAAAAATGAAGCTACAGTCCTAGTCACAGACAGACATAATAATAATTATGCCGATATTCATTTCAGCCAATGACTTAATTGCCAAGAGTCTTGACCAATACCTGAGGAGGCTCTCTCGTTAGGCAGCTGGATCAAGGGCTTGATTCAGAAAGCGGTACTCCTGGACATGGCTCCTATTGTTAGGAGGTTCCTCTCTCTGAGCCCTGACCGCTGGTAGCTTGGACCCTGTTCCCGATACCAGTGGGCTACTATTTTTTATATTTTTAAATGTTTTTTTATTTTATATAGGATTATTTAACAATGTAATCAATAAGTTAGAAAAATAAATAAAGTAGATCATAATTGTGAAAGTACTGTAGTTGCCTGTTCCAAAGCATCTCTATGGAGAAGAATAGGCAAGAAACTCCATGGACACTTTTCTTTCGCTTTCTTCTTCTTCTAATTCTTTTGCTTTCGAAGTTTCAATAATATTGTTTAAACAAATTTATAAAGTATTGATCAGAAAAAAAGCTGAAATAAGCAATTCCTGGTAATTGGTGCGATCTCAGATCTAAACATGTAAGTCTAACTGTCATAAATCCTATGGTTCAATTAAATAAGGCAAACATTAATTCAAACATCAAAATATAGTTAATTTGTTGTTGCAGATTGAAATAATTAGTGCAAAACAAAGAGTTTCAGAGGTAAGGTGATCATAAATATGACCAAAAGTAGGTACTGAACTAATAGTTAGGTTTCTAAAAAATATTGAAGGTCTTTCAGACGAGAACTGCTCATAAAAGATAGGTAGGTATGTAAGTATCTTAAAGAATGATTCGTGGCTACAATTGTTCCAACTTTACGTGTTATGTTATTGTATTTAGTTAATGCCTTCTCTAGGATGGAAGCGCCATGGTACAACGCGAAATTGCGGATCCTCCATAATACTAAAGCAGGCCAAATACTGTGGTGTACATAGCGTAACAATAGGTACTCTTATTTTTGGATAATTTCCCTATGTTTCGCGGTTGAATGAAGACATACTTAAAACAAATCCACTTACTCGCCATAAGCACCTTCCCCCAACACTTGGGCGACCAGCCAGCCCTCGACGAACTCGGCGCCGGCAGCCATCGCCCCGCCTCGCGCTGTCACCTGCAACATAACGCACTGTCAGCACCAGCGGGCGCGCCCTCACTCACATGCTATGATGCTACTGCACCGCTGAAGCCTACACGCCGCTTACCGCTGCTACTGCACCCAATGTTGCCGCCGAACACGACCACGCCGCCGGGTTGCGGCTTTATTATTTTCCGCCATCGATTGATTCAAATACTTGAAAATACGTAATCGTAAGATCGTATCCTTGAGTTTCAATCTATTTGGCGATAAAAATTCGTAAGATTTGCACCAATCTGCCGATAAATGCACTCTAAATGGCGGAAGGCACGTGGAGATGAGTGAACAAAGCGAAAGCCGAACGGCGCCGTCGCCTGTCTGTCGACGACTTGCCACACAATGCGATAACGGTAATCGTTTCCGAAATTGCAAAAATTAGCGCTAGGTTTAAAGAATTCTTTTGTACCAAATTATAACTACGTGCGACGTAAATAATATTTTCTTCTAAACACTAACCTTCTAAAAAAGATCAATGGATCACACCATTTTGCCATTTTCTTTTCTTCAACGCCCGTCCGTTCACCAACCAATCGCCATTCGCTCGCTTGCTGATTGTCGCTGATTCGCCGACTGCGCCGGCCGAATATCCGACCGACGACAGAACATCCACGAACAGCACCACTTCACGAATTCCCGTTCGGATAAATTAATAAAAAAAAATTAAAATAAATGTTTTTGCACTAACTTATAGTAATTACAACAAAACAAAAATACAACACAAAGTTCAATGAAATAATTTAATTTCCAATAGTTTATTACATTTTTGGTTAGTAAATATTAGTTCCATGGTAACTTAGTTAGACGGAGTACAGGCTGTTGGCGGTGACAGAGTTCGAAAGCGCTAGAGTAGCCCGCGAAGTTCAAATTTTACTTAATTTACAGCTGATTAGCAGAATCCGAACTGTACTTAAAATCATCAATACAACTTGGCTATTGGTCGCAACCGTCATGTTTTCAGGATGTATTTTTTTATTTATTTGAGTCTATATTGCAGCATGGTTCCTTTGGTTTTGATTTTTATATCTATGGCGCTGATGCTGATGGTAAACATTTCAAGAATTGCCTGTGGAATTTATAGTGACAAAACAAGATTGTAGCGTTAGTGCCGGCTATGGCCACGCCAAAAGAACCATGCAGCACTATAACTTCTTCTTCTTTATCTTGTGGTTAGTACCTAACCTGGTGTCAGAGTTTTTTATGCAGCCCATGGGCCTCTGACTTGGCTTTATATACCGTCGAGAAATATCTCTCAGGTATGCTGGTTTCCTCACGATGTTTTCCTTCACCGAAGCAAGTGATAATTATTCAATACTATAACTTGAAACATAAGAGGTTTAAGCATAGAAGATAAATCTATCATCAGGGTATTCATTTAGAAGAGTCCCGTATTTTAGAGCGTGTAGTATAAAAATGAATATGAAACAAAAAATCAGCTACAACAGTTTACGTTGGGCGAGTGTGTTCATTGATGACACGTTTTTGCCGTTTGCGGCACATCGTACTTCATTCTCTGACTAATATATAGTTATCTGTGTACTTCATCAAAGTAAAGATGCTGTCCGTAAACACCGATCACACGCTGGCAGAGTGTTGCCCACGAAATTCAAATTTTCTGTTTTTTTTTTACTTGTAGGACAAAGGTTGTTTGTTAATGATTAATTAATTTGTGAACGTAAAATGTGTTTACATAATAAAATTGTAACGAGGCCAAATCTATACATTGAATATTTTTGACCTCTATTTTCTCCTTCTGGTGGAAGCGCCAGGGTAGCCACCGTAATTCAAATTTTTGTTTTTTTTTTTTTGTAATTTATAGGGGGTCTACTAAAATGGCCGCTTTAGCAGAATCATAATAGGATAATAATATGAATCTCTTTAACATAATCTCGTCAACATATTTTAAGCAGACGCAGTTAATATTATGAATTGTTACTTCGTAACGTAGGTAATTCATTCAACAGTATTACAGTGACTATGTTATACCTATAGGATAAGGTCCTATGCATATTTTCAATTGCATGACGTGTATAATTGTAATAGGTACGAGTAGTTTTATTTGTTGTTCCCATAATAGGTAGTTCTAGTATGCTCGTAAATATTTGAATGTCTTTGTTCTGTTTACATTGAAACTTAAAATTTCCAGCTGTCCTTATTTTTAATTAATTTAGCTTTTATCTTTACGCCCTGAATAAGGGCGAGTTAAAAAACAAGCTAAATTCCTGGTTACAGACATTGACATATAGTGATACCGAAGAGCTTCTAACGGTATACCGCCGTTTACCCGAATTTTATTTGCCCTAATATCATTTGCCATAATAGTCAACAGCCATAATATCATACGACATAATACTCATTTGCCCTACTCTCATTTGCCATATTAGTCACGTGCCAGAATCATTGTTTCCCATAAAGTCACTTACCATAACATCATTTGTCATAATCATTGTAAGCCCTAATTATCACATGCCCTAATTATCACATGCCATAATTATGATATGCCATAACATAATTTGCCATCGACATCGGGTGTGTAACGGTTGTTTATATCAAGAGAAATTGGATGCAATTGGGACTTTAGGGCACCCCGACTCGGACAGGTTAGGTTAGAAGGGGATGGCGGGGTCGTGTGAGCGAGCGAAGCGAGCGAATAGACCCCGCCATCCCCTTCGTGGTTATTTTTTTATAAACCACACAGAAGTAGGAGCTCCGCGAAGCGGGGCTCCGTCGATCTAGCCCACCATCAACCATGCACAGAAAAAAAAACCATGCACAGAATACCCACCAATGTATTTAAAACTAAAGTACATTTTAAAGCGCCTGTAGAAACATCATGAGTAAATGCGTCGCTTGGAAAAAGATTCGAAAACAATTTATTGTGGCGCTTAAATATAATGTCATCATGTGTAATGATTATTAAGGGGCTTAAATATTAGTCTAATACTTGTTATGCCATTTAAATATTATGTCTAATAATTATTATGGCACATAAAAATAAGGCAAACAATACTTATGGCATTCGTATCTTATGGTATCTAAAATTCGGGCAATTAAAAGTATGTCATATGTCTTTTAGGGCAAATGAAACATTCAGGCAAATGAAATTCGGCAAAATGATGATTATGGCATATAATCTTCGGGCAAACAATAGACAACCGCTTCTAACCACTGTACAGTAAAGAGATAGGTCATAACATACAACACAACACACTCACTTACTCATACACACAGGCATGTAAGCACTCCCACATACACACGCATGCGCATACACATAAATACAGCCAAACACACACACACCCACACACACATATTCACCAACACACACCCACACAAACACACACACGTCCATACACTCACAAACACATATACCCACACACACTCATGTTTTTATTTCATCTTTTGTTCTTTTTTTTATACACTAATTTAACATAAGTACTTTGTTCGCCTACTGCACGTACCAAATTTTTTGTAACCGTAATAAGATTCACTGTAAATGGATACTCTTTCCTAAGATACAGACAGATTTTCTGCCTAGTTTAGGAAAGGGAGTCCTATGACCCATTTTATATGACGTGTACTGGTTCTATTTATTTATAACTTCTGATTATATAAGACAACTTTGTATACCATGTACAAACTACTTATTTAATAAATTATTATTATATTATTAAATTATTTCCTTTATTTATTTTTCTTACATATTTTTACATTTTTAAATATCCCTATACAAAATCAGTATAAAAAAAAACATTTAAAATATATAAAATAGTAGCCCACCAGCACCGGGAACAGGGTCCGAGCTACCGGTGGTCAGGGCTCTTGGGAGAGGAACCTCCTAACAATACGCGCCGTGTCCAGAAGTACTGCTTTCTGAATCAAGCCCTTGCTCCAGCCGCCAAGCGAGAGCCTCTTCAGATGTTGGTCGAGGCTCTTGGCTATTAAACCATTGGCTGATACGACTATCGGCACAATGACTGCCGTATTCACGTCCCACATGTCGACAACCTCGCGAGCAAGCTTATTTTTCTCTGTTTTCACGAGGTTCTCGTCATGCGGGACCGTTATATCAACGATCATTGCGCGACGCTCCAATCGATCTATCACCACAATGTCAGGCTTATTAGCAACAATAGTCCTGTCAGTGACGATAGGAAAATATAAATATAAATTATTATTAACTAAACTTTTCTTTTCAACAGAACCCTGTTGCTCTAAGGCAAGCGGCCATTTTAGACCCCCAGGTTAGTGTCAGGTTGTATGTTGATTAAAATATGATTCGTGACTTTAACAAATGTGGCGTTACCGAGCTAAAATCATTAATATCATCAATACAACCCTCTAAGTTCCTTTAATCCCATTGAATGACTTTTTCTTTTTCATACAAACAAAAAAACCCATGAAATTGTAAACAAAATCCAATTTAATTAGGGATAGATATAAATAGTAATATTTTATAATAATATCACGCGGATGAAGATCGGCAACAGCTAGTTAACTGTACCTATAGTTATTTAAATGAATAACTCCATTTGTTTTTTTCAGTTCACTAACTCCCGTTAGCAAGTTAGTTATAAAAATACTAAAACTTTATTGTCAAAAATATTAGGTAGGTACAATAGGTTTTACATTGACATAATAAATAGATCGAGGCTAATGGGAAAAATTAAAACATATTCGGTGGTAAAAACATAAGTTCAAATAATTCTTCTCTAAATTAAAAATAAAACAATAGGACATGGACGTTTAACAATAAAAAAGTCATCTTCAAATTAATTATTATAACATCAAAAAGAAACGATAACACGGGAAAATAACGCAATTCAGTTTAAATATTCCATAGTTTGTTTTATTTCCCAGCCCACACGCATTCAATCATTCATTCGCATTCATTCGTCTTCAATTCTTCATGACTAACATAACACATCATTCTGACGTCGACATAGGCACAAATTGCCATAAAGAAAAATAAAATAGATTGGAATATGGCAGGGCTAATTCCAACAATGTAGTTGGAACTATCGGAGCTAAAAGAACATCCTTGGCGTCAAAAGATTTAAATGTAATAAAATAATGTAATAACTGAATGCATGTTGCTATTTTGATATTTTTATTGACAAAAGACAAACGACATTTTTAGTTCCCATTTTCGCCGCGGGCTAAAAGATCCTTGTTCTCTGTGATTTTCATTGAACATTTGAAGTTTGAACTTTTTGAACGAATGAGAATCTTGATTTGAGTATTTAATTCATGTGTTTGTTGATTATACATACCTGACTAGGTGACTTGTTTATGACTCATAGTCATACATAAAACAATTTATTGTTCTATATTATCGAGAAGACTAAAATAATAAATAACATGGTAAATTAAGGGATATACATTAATGTAGAAGTAATTATAAAAACTATAAAGGTACTTATACTTAAATGTGAATTTTTTACAGGCTGGATATTCAGAAGACCAACTGGCAGGTGAGTCGTCAATATCTGTTATCTGCAAGGTTCGCCACACTGGTGGCTTGCCATGAATGTGAATCGTAAGACCGTGCTGCACTCCAACCACTCGGTGTCTCGTGTGCAGTGAACGCAGAGAGGCGACTTGCGTTGTGACACTCGCGCATAATCCGTGACTCATGTCATGTCAATCAACGTCTTACCGAAAGCGGTGGCTGTTACAAGCGCCCTAGTTTCCTTATAAGGTCTGTATTTTAAGCGATCCAGGTGTGTCGCCTGGCCCGTCGGCCTCGCTCGCGCGCTGGCTCGCTTAGTGGATCGCCACACGCCCTCGCAATATGTTCATGTACGAGCCGCCGACCAAATTGAAGCTCACCTCTGTGGAAGGTATCTTCTATTCCTCGCCATCTGTTTCACGCCCATACTGTTATATTCTTATTATTTATCTCATTAATGAACATTGAATGTTTTTAGAATTCCAGGAAGCATTCCAACTATTTGATTCACGTGGAGATGGCAAGATCCATGTAGCACAGATTGGAGATGCCCTGCGAGCTCTGGGACAGAACCCTACTGAATCTGATGTAAAGAAATGCACCCTACACTTGAAGCCTGATGAAAGAATATCGTTTGAAGTGTTTCTACCCATTTACCAGGTAAAGGCTTGCTGTTTATTCTATAAAAGAATTATTTATTATTAAATTATGTATGTGGGTTAGCAGGAAAAAGAATGCTGATAAACATGTCTGTCACTACCTCCATATACACAATAATATTAATGGTGTCACAAGTAAATGCTGCTATTCTCAAATAATTAACTAAACTCAGTACATTTTTAACAGACTTCTTTGTGCATTCAAGTATATTTATGTAGAATGTGACTATTTTTTCAAGTAGTTAATGTGTTAACTTTTTAAATTATTAAAGCGTAATGTTTATTAATAAAAAAACAATAACATAAACTAAAATAACTTAACTTTGAGTTAGCTGCAATATTAGTTAGCCATTAGTCTACAACGCAATTTTTTATTCTAACCGGGACAAGTGCAACAATAAGTCATACTTTGTTTTGGTTAAGTTGGTTGATCATCCGCCCCGCCAAATACTAATCCTGCCTATGACCCTGCCCAGTAGATAAAAAAATTGACTTGTCTTCGTGTCCAGAAAACATGCATAAAAATCTCTATTTTCAAAACCTTACCTTTGTGAAAAACAATCTTTTTAGACCCAGAACTCCTGAAAATACTTGTCTTGTCATGTAAAATCCATGGTTTACCCTATGTCTATTACAAACTGTCCCCTTCTGCGTTTCAGTATTTATCAGCCCTACTATGGGGTGTCTTGCCTGCTACTTGGCTCTTGTTACTTTGCCTGCTAACTTTAGCCCATAGTTTCATCTTCCTGTGTTCAGACGTTATCTTATTCATTATTATTAAGGCACATATTCAAATACAAAGTCGAATGGCGACTACAGATAGCATGCTAGTAGTGCTACCTGAGGCTGTAGCTGCCACTAACAGATTCGCGAGAGGTAGATTTTGGTTTGACAAAACAGTCTGTTAAACTGAATTTCGAGAAGTGCCACTCATTTGCTCTGCTGCCGACAGCAGTCGCTTACCAAATTTTGTACCCTAACCTTTTCTCTTTACAGTCTTTGTAAACTCAGTGTGTTTTGTAATGAACTGCACAAACAAGATAAACAAGTACATGATGTCATGACTGTATTGTCACACAATAGTAAAATTAAAATGGTACTCACCAATAAGGTGATTGTGTCCATGTACTAAAATGATAATGGTAACTTGTTTCATTTTATCTAGGTAGATGTATACTAGGTTAGAGTGAATCGGTTTCTTCTAGGCAAGCATTCTCCACCCCAGATTGCATCATCGCTTCACATCAGGCGAGTTGCGGCCAAACGCAAGCCTATTTAGTATAAAAAAGTTAGATTTATCATTTTGTAACCAACTTCAAGAAGGTTGCCTTTACTTTATTGGGCATATCTTCGCTAAGTACTATGCACGGATATTATTTTCGTAAATGAAGATCTTTGGAGATGGATAATGCATGCATGTTTTGTGTTTAAATGTATTGTTTCAGAAAAAGGACAAAAACAAAACGAATGCTTTGAAAAACAATAGTGCGACATACGGGGTGGAAGGGACACCGACGCTAAAACGGTAACCACGTATTCAGTACATCATTCTGAACCCCCCTACGAAGAAATTTAGGTCAGTGGGTCATCTTAGGGGCGGATTTTCGTCGGTTATAAAAAAAAAATTGCTGTTTCCTACAACACTGCAATACCTTCACGGTCAAAATGAATGGAACAGCAGTTTTTTTTGTAATAACCGTCAAAAAATTTTATGTAGGGGGTTCAGATTGATATACTGGCATTGGTATGCGTGGTTACCGTTTTAGCGTCGATATCCCTTCCACCTTGTATAATACAGTGCTGCATCGTTCTATTGGCGCCTGTCAATAGAAGAACGATCGCTGCCATCATGGTATTTTCAATACAATTTCACAAATATTTACCAACGAGAAGATGGTCAACGTTCACAAAAACTCGAACTGACTTTTTATTACCGTTAGACTGACTTTGTATTATTTGAAAAATAAGTCTAAAAAATACGGTACCGACGCGTACCTAGCATCAAACAATATAATAACAACATTTTAACGCTCATTCATTTGTAAAACACTCAACAGCAAAACTAAATTAGTTTTTCATAGTATGTTAATGAAAATTAAAGTTACTGCTGCAGTTTAACGAAAAAGTTCCATATCTCGAAAACTAAAAATCTTATCCTTCTTATCCAAACCAATTTTCGTTGAAAGTTTTTTTAACGTTCTACGAACCCAACATTTTTCAGAATTTTCGTCTTCAGAAATTAGAGCGGGGGTCATAATTTTACGGCTAAACAAATATCTAATCAACCATTGACTTAAGGGGGATACGCCAGGGTGAAATTCAAAATTTCTTTGGTTTTTTGCAATTTGTAGGACAGGGTTAGGCTTTTTTATATATTTATTTTATAGCACAAACTGACGGGGTCCATTAGGGCCGATGCCTGCCAGGGTTGCGGATTTGTTCGAAAGAGTTACCGTGGCCCTTGGCACCTTGGCACAGGCAAGTGAAGGAACACGGGTGGGTTTTAGTCAGTAAGAGTCTGACACGCCCTCCCGCTCCACCCAGAGCGGGAGAGGTCATTTGATGATTTCCCACCCAAAAAAAAAAGGGTCTGGCTTTATGTTAAACCAAATATGATTTGCGACTGGGACACGTATGTAATTAAAATCATCAATACAACCCTCTAAGTTCATTTAATCCCATTCAATGACTATTTCATGAAAAAGTCATTCAATGGGATTAAATGATCTTGAGAGGGTTGTATTGATGATTATAACTCTGTACAACAACATTTCTTGCGGTCGCAAATCATATTTGAATCAACATACAACCCGACGTATGGCCTGCAAATTGCAGAGAACGTCAGAAAATTTGAATTTCGCGGCCTACTCTGGTGCTTTTACCTTAATAAAAAGTGTTGTAGGAACCTTGATATAATTTTTTAAGACCTGTCGATAAATACCCCACAAAGTTATATTTGTAGATTTTTTTTCAACCCTCAGTAACATGCATGGAGGACGCTATTTTTTTTTTTTCATAATTACACATCATATTTTGTAGCGCCTCATAAAAGGCACCTACTCGCCAAATTTCAATTGTATAATAATTTATAAGGAGTTGAAAGGCTGTGACATACGGACGTACAGGGCGAATCAATAAGGGTTCCGTTTTAGCTATTTGGCTACGGAACCCTAAAAATGCTTGAATGTAGATTTAGGGTCTTTGAAAAAATCGAATTTTACTCCAAATAAACTTTCCAATTTTACACGACTGCCTAAAAAAAGAGTGTTATGTTTTCAGGGTTCATGTGTATGTGAGTTTTTTATTCCACCATAACTTCTAAACGCCTGAACCGATTACGATGTATGTGGTATCGTTAGAATCTTTGCGTTATCCCGGATAACATAGACTCACAAAAATAATAAAAGGGTGGCTATGGTTTAGGAATAAAAACCGAAATGTTATATATTTTTTAAACTTACACTATCACTTACGGGATATATTCCACGATTATTGTTTATATTGAGCTCCCGATATTTCGACGCTGTTGCAAGCGCCATGATCACGAGATGAATAGAGAATGCGGGTGGATGGTAAAAACTTGTTAGGAGCAGACAAATCTGTCTACCCTCTTTCTTTGTCTTTTGCTACGCGCACTACTGGAACTCGTAAGTGATAGAGTAAGTTATAAACCATGCAGGCTTAAAATAGTGTATATTTTTTTAATTTCACTTATATTTGACGGCGTAAGCGATGGCTGAGCGATAGCGCCGTTGTCATTAGGGTTCGGTGGTACCGGGTTCATGATGAAATGTTAAAATAATAGTTTCGGTTTCGGTACACAAAAATCACAGTTTATTATTTAACACAAATTTACATTAAATAACACTAACAAATAATCTCCACAAAATGGGCAAACCGACAGTTTCGTTCTGAAGGAGTGACTTGGTTGGAGTTCCGAGCAAAAGTGATCTCGGCACAATCCCCACTCTACAAAACGACTCTGTCCACGTGCCGCCATTAAAACAACATCTGACGTCACGGCGTTTACCCCTACTACAATGGTCAAATCAGCAACTTGATGTTTAAAAGTTATCGCTTTCTCCGACACGGCCAGCCTGACAAGTTACACGTCCTCGTGAGTACCTGTAACCAAACAGTCAAATTTGGAGCAACAGTACAGGCTCGGTCAACCTGACCACAACTTTATGGAAAAGCATAACTTGAAAATAACAGTTGTCAAACAAAAAGTTCCTCTAAGTCTCAATCATATTTACTCAGCAACTAAATCAACTTCGATCACATACAACGCTCATGGCCCAGCTGCCGCAGCAGCTAGTGACACTTATGCCACCCATATCGTCATCACCTCATGTGATACGACCACACACATCACATAGAGTCTGCGACTCCCAGGTCAGTACAAGACCAAAACAACAATAGTCTCCATTGAGACCCAGGTCCCCGGCGTACCACCAGCTGCCCATCGCCCCCTGAACAGCTCACAAGTGAGCTGCAGTTACGACTACAGACTAGTGCGTACGGTGCGACCAAATAGCCATGGTATGTGTCTACTACTCGGTGGAGGTACTTTCATCACCGTCCTCTACGTTTAACTCATTAGGAACACTACTTAGAGGCATCTTTCGTATACGATCGTGAGCGTACTTGTAGGTTCTATTACCATTCAAAGATTTTAAAAGATAACGATCACAGTCAAGTACTTCTACAACTTTAAACGGTCCCTTATATTTGGGGTCTAATTTAGTCTGATTCCGTTCTTTATTTTGAATTAAAACCAAATCACCAACTTCAAATTTTACCAACTTAGCTTTACCTTTATCAAATCTAGATTTTTCATAATTTGCATTTTTGTCAATATCTATTACCGCTTGCTCTCTCGTCTCGTGAAGGTTAATCTCCGTTTCGGTATCGTCTAACGTTAAAAGATTTAGGGGTCTAGCTACGCGGCCTATCAAAAGTTCGAGAGCGCTTGCTTTTATGACACGGTGGACAGAACAATTTAATGCAAGTTGGACGTCTTCTAGTGCATCTTGTCAAGATCGATCGGATGTCTCTACCGTAGTCACTCGAGTTAACGGTAAGCCATAGATAAAAGCATTCGAATACTCATTCAAAAGGGACGTCAACCGGTCCTTGTTTTCGTTTGAAATATCAGAATCAACATTGTAAAGATCAATTACGGGAGGTAAATAGCAACAACCTACATTTGTGACTTTCGAAATACGTAGGGTAGATTCAGTTAAATGTACCGTATAGCCAAGTGTCAAAATATCGCGTCCGATCATAACATCGTATTTCATACAATCGTCGGGTAGTAGTAAAATAAAATTGACAGTTCGTTATTGTCGACCACAACATCACTAAGAATTTGTTCAGTGCTAAAAACATTCGAATTATTACCGATACCAATTACTTGCACGGTTGAAAGTGAACGTTTGCCCGAGAATTTATAAGCTACACTTTGTTTAACGAGAGAACACTCGGCGCCGGAATCAAAACAAAATGAAAATGACTCACCGGATTGTTCCAATTGCCCGCAAACACCTGCTATTTCGCAGCTATCGACGCGTCGCTCCGCCGTTGCGTTGGCAGCGCTGCCCGCCGACGATGACGCGCCACCGCACTGCCGCGTTGGCAGTTCGTAGAGATGTGTCCGGCTTCTCCACAACGGAAACACGTTATTCTTTTGCTGGAACCCGATGAAGTCGCCGCCGGTGTAGTTTTCTGGGCGTTAGCTCCAGCAGGCTGCGTAAACTTCGAACGACAGTTCACCGCTTTGTGTCCCGGTTTTCCGCACTTATGGCACGTGAACATAGTGGAAGTTTGTGGCTTTAAACGCTTCGCATCAGTGGCGCCATCACCGGTACTGCGATCGAACTTCCGCTTCAGACTTGCACTCGCCTTAATCTCCTGCAGTAACTTGTTGCGTGACGTTATTTCGCTAGTAAACCCCAAGCGATTAAGCCGAGAGTCGAACTGAGAGACATGAGCGAGCACATACGACGTGGCTATTTCTTCATGGCTTCGATTCTTCCATCGAGCCAACAGGGTAGTCATTAGGCGGCTGGCGTACGCTGCGAGACATTCGCCCTCCTTCGGCCGGCCGTTGTGGATGTTAACAAGCGATGCAGCAAGAGTTTCAGTGGATGCATAACGCGCAAGGAATAAGTCGCGGAAATGCTGCCACGTCATGCCTGCATGCGAAATCTGCGACAGCCACGATGACGCAGTACCTTTCAGGGCTTTGCTCAGAGCTATAATAAGCGATGCACCCTCCAGTGGACGTTCGTCGAGGCAAATATCGATAGTATCGCACCAAGCACGTGGATCGGTATCTGGTAGCTCCGGATTAATTTCTGGCAGCATGATCTGAGGTGCCACTGTTGGTGTCCTGATGGCTTCGATCAGCTGCATCATGTTCTGCTGCATCTCGAACATAGCACGCCAGTGGGAATCGAGTCCAGATCCCAATTCTGATGACGGCGTAAGCGATGGCTGAGCGATAGCGCCGTTGTCATTAGGGTTCGGTGGTACCGGGTTCATGATGAAATGTTAAAATAATAGTTTCGGTTTCGGTACACAAAAATCACAGTTTATTATTTAACACAAATTTACATTAAATAACACTAACAAATAATCTCCACAAAATGGGCAAACCGACAGTTTCGTTCTGAAGGAGTGACTTGGTTGGAGTTCCGAGCAAAAGTGATCTCGGCACAATCCCCACTCTACAAAACGACTCTGTCCACGTGCCGCCATTAAAACAACATCTGACGTCACGGCGTTTACCCCTACTACAATGGTCAAATCAGCAACTTGATGTTTAAAAGTTATCGCTTTCTCCGACATATTCATAACTAGCTGACCCGCGCAACTTCGTCTGCGTTACGTTTTTTATTAATGCTTCGCTCCTATTGGTCGCAGCGTGATGCTTTATAGCCTTCCTCGATAAATGGGCTATCCGACACTAAAATAATGATTCAATCAGAACCAGTAGTTCCTGAGATTAACGCGTTCAACCAAACAAACAAACGAACTTTTCAGCTTTATAACATTAGAACCAAATACTTTTCAACAACAATTTTACTTTTTTAGACCACAGTTTTAGATATATATATACCAATATATATATATCAAATATGAAACTAAATACTTTTACATCTTACTGATGATCCCAACATAGCTTACAATGAATTTATCGACACATTAATTATTTTACGACTTATGCTTTCCTTATAAAGAAATAAAAATTAACATTATAAATAAACCAAAATGGCTATCACATGGCGTTAAATTATGCAGTAGGAAAAAAAGAGAACTTTTATGGCAATCTAGCTTAAAGCCTAACCACGAAAATAAAAAGAAATGTACTACTTATTCTAGACGATATAATAAAATTATTAATTTGACACAAAAAGCTCAAAATAACTGCAAAATACAGCAATCTAAAAATAAATCAAAGACTGCATGGCAAGTCATTAATCAGACAAAGTACAATCTCCCCAAACAACGAATTGAGAAACTTAAAGTTGGTAATAAAATTTTGTATAAACCTTCGGATATTGCTGGGGCTTTTAATGACTTTTTCGTTGACAAAATACACCCAAAAATAGACGCTAAATGTAAGCCAAAATCATGCATATTATTCATGAAACAAAGTTCAATGTTTATGGCACCTAGCACACCACAAGATTTATTTAAAATAATTATGTCCTTAAAAAACACTAGCAGTGTAGGTGTTGATGGAATCGCCACAAATGTACTGAAGTCAGTGTCAGCCGAGATAATGCGGCCATCTAAGTCATATACTCAACCTCATTATCTATGCCGACATATATCCAGATGCTATAAAAACATCCATAATTAAACCTTTATTCAAGAAAGAAGATAGGGAGTTGATGGAATATTATAGCCCAATTTCACTCATACCGCTTATCAAAGATATTTGAGAAATTCATATACAGAGAATTATATAATTACACGGAAAAAAATAATATACTTTGTGAAGAACAGAAAGGATTCAGACAGCACAGAACCAATAATATATATAATAATAATATGGCAATTTATGACTTTTTGTATAATATTATTAGAAACATGGATAAGCGAAACCCCATATGTGATATTTTTTGCGATATGACTCAGGCGTTTGATTATGTCCATTATAATACATTATTAAATAAATTAGAAGTTAACGGCATAAGAGGTAATGTGCTGGAACTTCTCAAATCGTATTTAGAAAATAGAACTCAAATAACCGAAGTTAGCCGCATTAATGTAGTCAAAAAACACGAAGAGATAACAAGATCACGAGAACGTAAAATCTCATACGGTGTACCACAAGGAACCGTTATGGGCCCGTTTTTGTTTATATTATATGTCAATGATATGCCCATTACCCTTGAACAACATATAACAATGTTTGCAGACGATAGCACAATAACGATCCCTTGTAAAAACGCAATGACATATGAAAATGACATTAATAATACTGTTGACTCACTAATTAAATGGCTAGACATGAACAATTTAAATGTAAATTTAGGTAAGACAAAGATAATGCACTTTAGACAGCGAACTCCAGCCGTAACTAATCTTCACATACAATACAAGAATAACAATATGAGGAAGCTGGAGATACAAAATTTTTAGGATTACAAATAGATTACAGCTTAAATTGGAAAGCACATATAGATATTATGTGTAAAAACTCAGTTCATCTGCATATGTTTTATATAGATTATCCTCCATAGTAGATACCAAAACACTACTCACAGCTTACTACGGCATAGTTGAATCCCACTTACGCTGCGGCTTTATTTTCTGGGGGAACTCAACTGATAGAGAGATAGCATTTAAAGCCCAAAAAAGATGTCTCCGATCATTATTTAAACTTAAAACTACAGACAGTTGCCAGCCCTATTTCAAGCAATACAATATCTTGACACTTCCTTGTATTTATATTTTCGAAGTAGCTATGTTTGTGAAGCAAAATCCAAGTCGCTTTGAACGCCTAGCTGATGTATTCGCAAGAAATAGGCGTGGCAACAGCAAACTTTGTCAAATGCCATGTCAAACCACTTTGATGCGCAAAAGTGTTTATTGCATGGCCCCAATTATTTACTAAAATTACCAAGTGGTTGGAAAGATTTCAATACGGTGCTGTTTAAGAGTAGACTTACGTAAATTTTTGACAGAGAAAACGTACTACAGTGTAACTGAATTTCTAATAGAGAAAAATATATTTGTTGAGTAATTGTAATGATAATGATAATTGAGTAGTGCCATCAGAATGGAATTTGGTGTGGACAAATGTGCATCATGCATGTGAAGCGAGGGCAGATTATGGAATCCGTGGGTACTCAACTCTTGGATTCCATACACCTTAGATCCCTCTCCTCAACAGAAACCTACAAGTATTTGGGTATGTCGGAAGCATTAGGCATCAATACTGCCGACATGAAACAATCGTTGAGGGAGCGCTTCTTTGGCCGCCTGAATAAAGTGCTAAGCAGTCTTTTGTCAGGCGGAAACAAGGTGCGCGCCTTCAACGGTTGGGTCATACCGGTTTTGATGAATTCTTTCGGCATACTCAAATGGACTCAGACGGAACTTGATGCCTTGGATAGGAGGGTCCGCACATTGATGACCGTCAATCGGATGCATCACCCACGGTCGTCGGTGATGAGACTGTATATCCCGCGGAAGTGCGGGGGTCGTGGCTTCTTAAATGCTAAGACCCTGCACAACCGTCAGGTATGCACTATGCAGTCTCAGAGAATACTTTCTAGAAGCCGACGTGGGGATGCACCGAGATGTGGTCTCAGTGGACAAGGGCCTTACCCCGCTCTCGCTGGCTAACGAGAACTGGCGCAAACCTATAGTATTAGACACTAATGACCGCAGCTCCCTGCGGTATGGCAGAGCAAGGAGCTTCACGGACGTTTTTACCGGGCCCTACATGGGCCCGATGTAGACTTTATAGCGTCCGTATCCTGGCTGCGTTTCGGTGACCTCTTCGGGGAAACCGAAGGTTTTGTCTGTGCAATAATGGACGAAGTTATGATGACGAATAACTATCGGAAATACATTGTGAAGGATGGCACGGTTGACATATGTCGGGCATGCCACCGTCCGGGAAAATCGATCCGACACATTATTTCTGGGTGTTCTCTTCTGGCTAACGGAGAGTACTTGCACAGACACAACCTCGTTGCTAGGATTATCCACCAGCAACTTGCTTTGAAGTACAACCTTGTGGAATCAGAAGTGCCATACTATAAGTATGCGCCCGACCCAGTTCTCGATGATGGTAATATCACGTTGTATTGGGATCGACCTATCGTCACTGACAGGACTATTGTTGCTAATAAGCCTGACATTGTGGTGATAGATCGATTGGAGCGTCGCGCAATGATCGTTGATATAACGGTCCCGCATGACGAGAACCTCGTGAAAGCAGAGAAAGATAAGCAATTCAAGTATCTTGATCTTGCTCGCGAGGTTGTCGACATGTGGGACGTGAATACAGCAGTCATTGTACCGATAGTCGTATCAGCCAATGGTTTAATAGCCAAGAGCCTCGACCAACATCTGAAGAGGCTCTCGGTTGGCGGCTGGATCAAGGGCTTGATTCAGAAAGCAGTACTTCTGGACACGGCGCGTATTGTTAGGAGGTTCCTCTCTCAAGAGCCCTGACCACCGGTAGCTCGGACCCTGTTCCCGGTGCTGGTGGGCTACTATTTTATATATTTTTAAATGTTTTTTTTTTTTTAAACTGATTTTGTATAATATTTAAAAATGTAAAAATATGTTAGAAAAATAAATAAAGGAACATAACATAGTAATGAAAATGATATTTTATTAATTGAATCTGGTCCTTAAAATGTAAGTAAATGTATCATAAATGTAAATGTTTGCATGCCGAATGGTAAAATATGGCTGAACTCTGATAAGTATAACAACTGTTGTGTATTACCCATATTTGCAATATAAAATTCTATTCTACGAGTATTCTATTTACCAACCGACATCGATGCTGTTTACTCGGCGAGGGTCGTTCTTTCACGGAAAATCTTAACACCGCGATTCAGAAATTGGCGTCAAATGAACAACGCCATCTATCGAGCAAGGAGTGAAAACGCTAAAATTTAATGCATGCAAAGCGATCGAACAAACAGTATAGGCTATGAAGAGTTTTCCAAGCAGCGCCATCTAAAGTACCTTTTGTGATCATAACTTTTTGAAAAACCCGATAAGTCGCTTTAAAGTTATCTTGTGAGCACTTCATCTTTATTCATTAGTACCAGTTTGATTCAATAGATATCGTTGCATGTATCTTACGTAAAGGCGATAAGTTCTTCTTGAACACAATAAATTCATATATCTTTTGATAGAAATCACGGATTGCAATGAAATAAAAACTAATACCTTCTCTAAGTTACGAACAATACTTGCGCATTGAAAATAACCACATTGGTTTTGTAATTTTAACGTGATACTTACACACGTGATACTTACACAAACAAACATAGCTGAAGAGTCACAGACTGCAAACAAACAGACAAAAATTCTAAAAATAGTAGAAATGGGTTCTGTTTGTTATCCTTTAACACCCCTACTATTTTTTTTTCTAAATATTTTCAATGTACAGAAACGCCACGTCTACAGATGTATTGTATGTATATAGATATAGAAGATCATCGCGTAGAACTTGGTAAGCTGATTATTTGCATGAAAAATCTAAAAGCGTTGATCCAATTTATTTGAAACTTGGCAAGAATACCAATCTAGTCATCCACGATTAGAGTCAGGCGGTTCTCTTCTCGAAACTGAGTAAAGAAGGCCTCCTTACCCCCGTCACTCCCAATGACGCTATCAATACAAACACAGTGTTCAACTCCTAGAAAATCTATAGAAATAATACAACAGTTTTCGCTCCTGCTTCGCTGGCGCATCTATTCAATACCTTCACAATTATATTTCGTTTAACAGACTTATACATCTATTGTCATTTCTTTAGAAATTAACAAATAAAACTAATTTTCCTAAGAAGTGGTGCAAAGAATCTCTTGACTCTGATTACTTTTCTGCATTAGTCGACAAAGTTGCTCTTCTAACCTATCCTGGATGGAATGCAAATTTTTGAGCGGTGGAGGTGAAATGTTCCCACTTTTGAGGTCCATCCAGGGACGGTTGTCCAGCGCCTTATTCCCCTCTAGATAATTGTCATTGAGTAGCTTTTAATAATAAAAAGTTTGATAATAACTTGGTTTTTCAAAAATTGTTTCTAATAGCCCCCGGTTAACCAACCCCTTCTGCTTTTTTATTGCTATTATAGTATAGGGGTCGCCCGAAAATTCGTATATATGGCCAGCGCTACCAGCTGAACAAACTGGAACTGGGGAATACCACAATCCGTCTTCGTATAGTTCAATGACAAGGCGAAGCGTGGCAACCCAGTCAATTATGGTATTGAGCCTAGCACTGTTGAATTTGACGTGTTAGGGGGGTCAAGGTAAACTCGTCAAGGTAAAAGCGGTGCAAGCTACCACTCATATTATGTTGGCCCGCATAATCTGTTACTCTTAGTGGGGCATCAGGGGGAGTTCCAGTGATTAAATCTGTAGGCAACCGTAATTCCCTTCCAAAATTTGCGTAGGCTGGTGTCACAGTCGTACTTTCGTGGACTGCACTACGGTAGGACAAGAAACGGCTGTATGTGCTTATTCCAATTCCTTTGCCTGCTTTCCACGACTTTCGCCAGATATCTCTCCAACGTTTGGTTGAATCGTTCCACCATTCCATCAGATTGTGGGTGATAAGAGGTGGTTCTGGTTCTGTGGGTAGCCATCAATTGACAAGTCTCCTGAAATACTTGCGATTCAAAATTCCTCCCTTGATCGCTGTGTATTACTAACTAAGGGTTCTCCAAAACGACAGAAGACTTCCTGAACCAATTTATCTGCGACTGATGTAGCACATTTCTGGCCAATTAGATCAGCATCAACCTCCCGAACAAGCCGGATTCCGCCGTGGCCTCTCAACTACCGACCATTTGCAGTCCCTTAATCAGGTAATAGAAAAACATCTGGAATTCAATCTACCCTTATACTTCGCTTTCGTCGACTACTCTTGTGAGTTGTGAGATAAGCATTTGATAGCTTATCTCACAACGCCATAATCAAATGTTTTCAAAATCAAAACATCGAACCTACATACATTAAATTACTACAAAAAAATGACCAAAATAGCACAGCAGCCATCAAAATAAACACTACAGGACCATCATTCCCTATCCAAAAAGGGGTTAAACAGGGCGACCCTCTTTCTCCAAAGCTCTTCATAGCCACGCTAGAAGAAATCTTTAGAAAACTTAATAGCGAGTGGAGGGACAAGGGCATCGTCGTGGGCGACAGAAGGTTGACAAATCCAGTTCTCCCTATGTAAGCATCATTTGTAGAGAAAATGTCGGCGTACTGAAGCAGCATCTTCTTAGCCTTGTCCATTTCTCCTTTAGTTAAATCGCAGTTTTCCAAAAGTGTTGCCAAGTCAAATTTTGCACTACGAATTTTATTTCCGGCAGGCAGATCTTGCAGTTGACGCATCCAAGCTACTTCCTTGCAAGTGCTGATCAAGGCGCCCTTCTTGATCACTTGCTCCTTGTCACTTGGATTCAGTATGCGTACTGCTGAGACGTTGGTGGCCTTAACTAGAGTTCGTGCCATCTTCCATGGAAAGTCATTGTTCACCCTTTCTATCAGAACACTTCGATCTTTGTGCCCAGAATTCTGTGGTAGAGTAATTGGCACGATCGTTTCTGATCTGCGAGGTAGAAAAAATTCCTGCAAACTATACACTTTCCCTGATGGTGCACCTTCGATGAAGACTTCCTTTGAACCACATTTCAATTTCACATTTCCTTGATCAACGTCGATCTCACAACGATGTTTCCGCATGAAGTCTTCATGTTTCCGCATGAAGCCCAAGATGCAATCATCCACAATAAAAAAAAAAACTCAAAGCATTTATTTACATTAGACCATTACAGGCACTTTTGAATGTCAAAACACAAAAAGAAACTAAGCTACCAGTCCCAGTCACAGGGCATAATAAGTTGTGAAAGTACTGTAGTTGCCCATTCGAAAGCGTAGATCTCTATGGAGAAGAATGGGCGAGAAACTCCATGGACACTCTTTTAAATCATTATGTTGTTACAAAGTCTTGGTTACATCATTCATGTGGAAATTAAACTTATAATTTAATCTCATATATATGTGAGAACGATATAGAAAGACGTGCGAGTGAGAGCGTCCAGAGTAAAAAGATAAAATTAACAATTCAAAAATACAATAATCCATGGCAGCTGCGAGATGACCAGTCCCTACTGACAGCGCCGGTTCACGAACATGACGCATGGATCAGCCATCATTCAACTCAACCATTTTGGAGGGAACTAAACGACCCGACACACGCGCCACCATCAGCATGACATTTGAGTGAGCATGACATTCTTTCAACCGCCAGGGCAAATTCGAGTCAGTAAAAGATGTAAATGGTAGCCTTATCGTACATAGAACTCACACATGTGTTATGCAATTATATAATACTAAGAGATTGAATCTATACAATGCAAAGATATGTTTACAATCTTCTGCAGCTTCCACAATAACTTCACAAAGTAATCAATTAGTTTGCCCCTATGGTTGGTTGTGGAGCAGGACCAGCATTGAGCCAAGCATTTTTATCATCAATGTAATCTCCCAACGTATAGTATGCTTGCCTACATAGTGTGCGTTTTATACAAGAATTAAACTTCGTCTCATTCAGTTGTAGAATGCGGGGTTTTTTATTGTAACATTTTAAACAGTACCCCATGAAAGATGAGTCTACTTTAGCTAGCCTGAAACCTGGCTGAACTAATTGGTCCCTGGTTCTAGTATTATAGTGGTGTCTGTCACCTCTTTTACTAAATAAATGCAGATTTTTTCTAACGTACCTGATGTTTTCATAGATGTATGGGCAAGGTACTGTCATAATGTTAATTTCCTTAAACAGTTCTCTTAGAGAATCGCGCCTACGTAGATTATATGTATATGGCTCTGATGGCTCTTTTCTGCAGAATAAATATAGACTCGATGTCTGCAGCCCGTCCCCACAGTAAAATACCGTATGATGTCGGCCACGATGACATTGTGCCGGTAAATTCTTTCACCCAATTTTAACTCCACCTCCTTACCTCGGATGATTATGTGCTGACCGGTAACTGTTAGTAATTGTATATGGTCGTGGTTATTGAAGTAGTCTCTACGAAACTGACTTGCTAAGTAAGAATTGTCGACCGTGTGGGAAGCTCTAGTATCCAACGTAAATTTGCATGGTGTTCCGTTGACTTCGCCTTTGATGGTCAGTCTGTTCCCGTCATGTGCTTGTGAGATCGAGATCCTCGGGGCTCTTTCACTACCAGCCAGCACCCGCCCCCCAGTCCTGGCATTTAGTCGTTTCCCTGCTGTGGCTGGGCAGTCACTTCAGCCACCCTTCCCTGCTGGGATCGATCTTCTCTCGGTGTGCTTCTCTTAGGACAGCTTGACCGAAGATGACCCCTTTCTCCGCAAGTGTAGCACCTAGAGCTGTACCCTTCGATTTTAGCTAAGCTTCGCCGCGTGATGCTGTTGGAAGGTTTGGCAATAGGCGTTTTAGACCCACGTTAGACTACCTATCCACCAGCCACGTGATAAACAGTTTCTCCAAAATTAAATCGCCCCAGAAATCTAAGTATGTACCTATCTATAAAAATAATATTTATGGCAATTTAGTGGGGCCTTCAAGCGCACCAACTTTAAACCGCACCAAATGAAGCACACCAAAAGTATTCCTCGAAACGCACCATTCAGGTGCGCTAAGGAAATCAATTAAATTTATAATAAATTATAATTATTTATTCCTCGAAACGCCCCAACCATGAAACATAGAGAAGAACATGAAGGATTAGTAATAAATGATATGGATAGACGTTTTAAAATTCAACTGTACCAATTGTTTATTTATTAAATCTACCAGGAACGCAGAAATTATCTGGAACAAAGTGCTTAAGCGACTTACTACTTAGCTCAATAATGGTAAAAATACAGGTTTTGAAATTGAATCATTTGTTGTTTTGAAAAGTACCAGGGTGACAAAATTAACAGAAAATACGAACACTTAAACGATCTCACTAAGTTGTGCACCAACGATTAAACACAAAGAGGAATATAAAGTATTCGTTATTATTCACTATATCGATAGAAGTCTTAAAATTCAAGTGTCCTATATCTATACATATAATAAATCTGTAGACGTGGCTTTTCTGTGATTGAAAATATTGAAAAAAAAATAGTAGGGATGTTAAAGGATAATAAATAGAACCCTTTTCAACTATTTTTAGATTTTTTGTCTATTTGTCTGCAGCTTGTGAGTCTACGGGTATGTTTGTTTGTTTAAGTAACACGTGAAAATTACTAAAAAAATAACCGACTTAAAAAAAAACACTAAAAAACGAGGAAAATAACTTTACTTTCGGAACTTCGGAAGTCGGTGGCAAAAAAGTCAATGAAACAAACAATAGTCACCAAAAAGTTTTTATTTTGCCCTTTTTAGTTATCGTATCACACACAAATCCCTGTCAAGTATCAATTTCGCAATTTCTTTTACTTGGATGACATATTTTTTCCAGCTATTTTGATTTAAAAACTAAACTACTGAACCGATCTTGATGAAATTTCTCTCTATGGAACCAATCGGGAAGTATATCCTTTCAGATAAAAAAATAATTTTTCAAATCGGTTCATAAATGCCGAAGATATGAGGTAAAAACACAAAAAAATATACAACCGAATTGAGAACCTCTTCCTTTTTTTGAAGTCGGTTAAAAACCAATGTGATAAGTTTCATTTCAATACGCAAGTATTGTTCGTAACTTAGAGAAGGTATTAGCATTTGTTTCATTTCAATCCGTGCTCTTAATCAAAAGATATATGAATTTACAGTGTTCAAGAAGCAATCATCATCATTACTTAAGATACATGCAGTGACATCTATTGAACCAAAATGGTACTAATGAATAAATGTGCTCACAAGATCACTTTTAAATTAACTGCCCGAGTTTTTCAAAAAGTTATGATAGCAAAAGTAACTATATGGCACAGCTTTGAAAATCTACATGATATAAAGTGATTGTTCGATCGTTTTCCATGCATTATATTTTTGCAGTTTAACTCCGTGATCGATAGATGGCGTTGTGCATTTGACGCCAGTTTTCGAATCGCGGTGTTAAGATTTTCCGTGAATGAACTATGCTCGCGACAGTATGTGGTCGTAAATTTGGAATGATTAATCTCCTATAAACAATATTAAAATTGTATAAATTCAAAACGATGTTCCGAACTTCCGAAATGGCGCAACAACTACTGCATGCGTGCTACCGTCCAAATTTTGCATAAATATTCCTTTCTTAAAAAAAAAAAATATTTTTCCTTTATTTCTTTCTGAAGAGTAAGTAGGTACATTGTTTTTGAGGCGGGGACCAAGTACAATCTTGATGTGCCTCCCATACGGCTAAGCGGTGTTTCTCTTGAGCGAGCGGAACAATTTAAATACCTTGGTCACTTGGTCACCTCTGACCTTAGGGACAATGCTGACATTGAAAGAGACCAGAGGGCTCTATCCGTACGCGCGAATATGATAGTCCGCAGGTTTGCACGTTGTACTATAGACGTAAAGGTGACGCTCTTTAGAGCATTCTGTACCACCTTCTACACGTGCAGCTTGTGGGAAAATTATTCGCGAGCGTCGTACGGAGCCCTTCGTGTCCAATTCAATAATGCGTTCAGGAAAGTGATGGGGCTGCCATGGCGTTGCAGTGCATTAGGGATGTTTGCGGCGGCGCGTGTAGTTTTTACACAATAATGCGCAAGCGTGCAGCATCGATGGTGGCTCGAGTCATGACCAGTTCTACAAATGATTGCTGGCAGAGTGGACTGTCCATATGTGGTTCACTGCTGTCAGTTACATGTGTCACCGTATCGTGTTGTGTACTAACACTTAGTTTTTAAGCACTATGTTACTAACCCTATATGAGCCTCCGCTCGAAATAAAGATTTTTGAATTTGAATTTAAAACTTTATTTTTACAAATATTCCGTTTTAGGCTACTATTTGAAGGCTTTTTCAAATAGTAGCCTATATATTATCACGCTATGTGCTTGAGGAGGTTCATTAGGTTCGTATTCTTCAATTGTTTGTAATTTCAGTCATGACTTAGCATGAGAACGGCTTTTCACATAATATTATATCAACGGAATAAACGGCCTAGCGGTTTCATGACCGCTCTGTAAATTACGTGGTTGCAAGTACGAGCCCAATATTAATTTCACTTTTTGTGATTTGTTTGAATATTTTTTGATGCTGTGAGAATGTCAATTATTTTTTGTATTGATATCGTTTGCTTTTCTATTTTTATATTTCTATTTTATATATTTTTTAAGAAGAAATGCCGCGCCGACCCCAAATATATAATAATTGAACATTAAATAAACTATTCGGTAGCTACCTTGTTCTCATTCAACACTGAATTCATTCAACTTGTTTTTAATTTGTTAGTTCACTATTTGACCTGGTTCAAGATCAATCTTTAAGGATCTCTCTTCCAGGGGCCCGCTTCAACTTTCCACTCTGTATAGTTACCACATTATTTTGAACCGTTATGTATGTACCAGCATTAATTGTACGTAAGCATGCAGATAACCCAACTTACCCTATCTGCGTTGTTATGAGTGAACAGGCAACGTAAAACGTGTGTGTGCAGGCCATCTCGAAGGCGCGCAGCGGCGACACCGCCAACGACTTTATCGAGGGGCTGCGCCACTTCGACAAGGACGGCAACGGCTTCATCTCGTCCGCCGAGCTGCGCCATCTGCTCTCCACTCTCGGCGAGAAGCTCAGCGACGACGAGGTACACCCGTGCCATTTCCTAGTCCGGATTTCCGGAGCTATGTTTATATCGGGAGTGAAAGTACCCACATAGTCGTGACACTAAATCTTCTAAAGCGTCACGTTTCCGAGATGCTAGCAAGCTATCAAAGTTCAAATCCATTCACTGAATGCACATCAGTAAAACTTTGATTTTATTAGACACGCATAAAATCTGTTTGACTAACTGTTGTGTCTGTTTGTTTAACTTTTTTGTATTGATGCCAGCTATTAATTAATAAAGGTTTTAGTGTGCTATTTTGAAAATAAAGTGGCGGAACCCAAAAATATTCCGACCCAATTGTCAAGAGTGCGCTCACTCGCTCAGCGAGTCAGCGTTGGTGCGCGGAGTGATAATGCGTGCATGTTCGGCAGGTGGAGCAGCTGCTGCAGGGGCAAGAGGACTCACAGGGCAACATCAACTACGAGAACTTCGTGCACCTCATCATGCAGGGCTGAGTGGGCGACCTCCGCGCGCTCCGCTCACTGCATCATCGTGTTAATACTTACTTAGTCGTAATCATCTAGTGTTAGTGAGCGGCACTGCGGCAGGAGCCGACTCGTCGGCCCGGTTCGACCTAACCATCTAACGCATTTACGGTGGCCGTACGCCCCGCTCATTGTACATGTAGACTGTATAACGAAACTTACGATTCCGTATATGTATTCCCATTCGAATGTATTCCAAAACTAATCATAATTTTATATAATGTTTGTACAGAAAATAAATAATTATAATCATTATGTTGACTTTTCCTTCTAAAATAAAATAAAAACGGACAGGTGCGAGTCGTACTTGCAAACACAGGGTTTCGTAGCACTAAACATTATAATAACAATATTTTCAGGCTTATTCATATGTATAGGAGAATGTTCAAGTGACTATGGAACTTATTATCGGTATGAAACCTTTTGTAACAAATATTTATGGCTTAATTTAATGCTTAATTTTAGGGCTTTCAAGGGTAATCTACCATTTTATTGTAATTCTCCGCATTACAAAGTGATAAAGCATCGATGTCTCACACCCGTATCTATAAACAAGTCTAAAGTGTTTGAGTAAATGTCATTTTTTAAGATACGATATTTATTATGTAGTTTATTAATTACTTGAAGTTAGAACTGTAAAAAGGTATAATTCTTAGCTTTGCTTTCTTTGACAGTTCTTACTTCTTTTAAATTTTTGTCTGTTGCATAAAAAATTTTGCACAAGTAATTACTTAAGTTCTAATAATTACTTAAACTTGACTATACGAGGTGGAAGGGACACCGACGCGAAAACGGAAACCACATATTTAGTACATCATTTTTCGTCGGTTATTAAAAAAACAATTTCCTACAAAAGTGCAATACCTACACTGTCAAAATGTATGGAACAGCTGAATTTTTTTTAATAACCGACGAAAAATTTCAATCTGGGGGTTCAGAATGATGTAGGTACTGAGTATGTGGTTTCCGTTTTCGCGTCGGTGTCCCGTCCACCCCGTAGACACGGGTGTAGGTCAACAGCATAGAGTATATAACCACTAGAGAGCTTATAAGCCGATTTCTTCTAAGTACACGACTCACTACCGCGGGCCGGGGGACGAGGAAGAACGCGCGCCTGCAATTGGTCAGTTCAAGGTCAACTTGCATAGGTATGCATATCGTTAGGGCTGATCTATTGGATTAGGGGAAAACAGTCGATATCGATAAAATGGATTTTAACATTATGAAAAATACTCAATTAAAATCACATAAAAATAATGATATTTAATTAAAAACAATCGATTACAAAAAACATGTATCCTGTTATTATTGATTTTTAAAATGAATTAATTTGGTAAATGTTTTTCGAATTCAAGTTTTAGAATCCTGAACGTATAAATTGCACCTTTTTTTAGGTCGGTTAAGAGTAGATAGGTATTTTATTGCAGTATTTGAATGGAATAACATTTTTATTAATTTAAATTTTATTATTGTCGATATCAATTTTGGATAGTAAGGGCAACAGCACGGGTTTCTACTATAAACACACAAAGGGAAAGAAAGGGATAAAAGAATTAGAATTGTCTAATGAAAAAGAACGAGACATTTCCAAAAGACATCAACGCGGAAATCAAAACGTGTGCTCTTTCACCCAACCACCATTTTAACGAGACCTCTACGGTCGCTCATGATCTGATTAAATCAAAAATAATTTTCTTACTGTTTACTTACCGGTGAAAAGTCATGCCATCCTTTTTGTAACTAGATGTTTTGGAATGTTTCTCACACCACTTCACCGCGCATGAAGGAATTTTGATGCGTTATAATTGCATAAAAAGTTTAAAAAAATTGAATAATTTAGTGTGCACACAGGTCTAATACTTGGCCACAACTAAAATGGTTACTAGTACCGTAGCCTATATGTAGGCGACAAAACACAAATAGTTTTCGAGCATCGGGGCACTGTATGCGCAGTCAAGTGGTTATATAGTCTTTGGTCAACAGTCAAATCTCTAAGCGACTTCTAGGTATAGCTCCACACTGCCTCCGTAAACATGACTTACCGATGTTGGAGAAATCCAAGAAGCCAGAGTATTGTGCACATTTTCATTAACTTCCCTTAAGAGCGTGTTAGCATTTTACAAACGTAAATCGCGATCTTGGGAGATTTTGAAGTGATTTTAGTCACATAATTTATTGTTTTAGCTTCTTTTGACTTCAAACATCGTAATTATCATAGATTTTTGTTTAAATTCTATTAAGAAAAACTCGTTCAAATTGGATTATTGACTATGAAAATAGCGGATTTCGAAGGTGCGATTTCCAGATGACGCGCGAGGGCACAACTTTGAAGTAATCTTACACCAAATATTATTACTAAGTAAGAAGGTAAAAAGGTATTCATTCGAAGAGGCATACCCTGAAATTTGAAATGCATTGAGAAAAAATCGATTTTTAATTCATGAACTTGTAGTTTTATCACGTCAAAAAAAATAAAAAATCGAGAAATCGACCACAAAAAAACACGTTATATCTCATAATCTAAAAGTCATTTGGCAACATAAATAATTTTATATGTAAGAAGAAATATTGCACCATAAATGTGTAAAAAAGAAAAAATATATGTCTTCAATCATTTATGAAAATAATTTTTCAAAGTAAGTATAAAATCGGTTGCATCTTACGGCCTAAATCAGTCGCGCTCTGGCGCTCGTCGACGTAGGACCTATGTCGGTTTACCTCCCGCCGCTGCGCAAGCGCCACGCGTGATATATACGTAAATTATAGTGCGACCAAATATTTTTGATCCGTAAGTATTATTTATTTTATTTGTGAATCTGAATGAGGTTCTTCATTTAAGTAATATTTTAATAATTAGGTAAAGTGGAACTATGTACTTAAAACTATTTTCTCTACAAACTTGTTATTATTTTACTTACAGAACATGGGTAGAATAAACAAAACATATTATTTTGGATCAAAGAAATCTGTTAAGGCACGAAAAAGTAAAATGATTAATAATTTGCAGAAGGTAAGAGAAGCTGCGTAAGTACTTATTTAATTTTTAACAGGGGGTCAATACATTTGTGTAAATTATTGTTTTTCTACCAACACAACACTCGTAGTCAGGTAAATGGCAATTCCACTAGCGGTGACCCATCAACCGTAACCGTTTCTTTTGAACACACTTATATGTATAACCTTCACTTCTAACTATGAAAGCAAATCTTAGAAGTAAAATTTGACCCACTTCCCGGTTTTCTATTAAGTTGAAATGTTGCGTATTTACATGTAAGAATTAAAGTGTGATTTTAGTTTTTTAAACTATACAAAATTATTTAAAATGTATGACTATTACTGATTAAATTACTTACTAATAGTTAAATTAAATTACTTATTAATAACTAACTTAATAATTTTCTATGTTTTTCTTTCAGATCAAAATTAAGAGCATCTTTGGTAAATAATATAATCCCCGATGCATCCTCAACTGTAACTTCTGTCTCCCTTCCTACTGTATAACCAGTAAATTTAACTTCTGGCTCATCCAAAAATGTAGCTTCCGACTCGCTCCCAACTTTTGACTCATCCACGGATATAAGAGAAGAACCTGATATCACTTATCACCGTAATATCGTAAGTTGAAACTAGTTGTTTTTATTCTAGTAGATGAACTTTTGTTTTGTTTTATTTTCTTTAATATCAGCAATTTTATTTGTAGGACTGAAAACATGGACCTTGGTTTAATTGAAGGACGAAACCCAAACGTGACTTTTGATTTACCCAGAAAAACACCTAGTACCAATAACCTCAATAATTAAACATCGTTAGTAGAAAATTGTTATTATTATTTCAGTGATTTCAGTACAGATATTTCAGTGTGTTTGTTTGCTGTGTGGCTGTCAATTTAACATAAAAGTCTTCAAAGTTTTCAGAAATGATAATTTCTGGGGACAAAAGATGGCCCCACGATTAACAACATTTAATTTTGATTGTGTTCTCCTAGCAATTATAGATCCAAGGAAAAGTCGAGCGATGCCCATTAGACAAATAGTTTTAAAAACTTCAATTAAGTAGGTACTTATACAAATAAACAAATAAAATGAGTTTCTTTGTATTATAAGTAGCTACATAATGTTATTTTCTTCATCCATATTTGTATAAATTTAATTAAAATACACTAATAATCTATTGTGGACAGTCTTTTTATTTTCTCCGAAAACTCTTAGTTTTTTACTTCAATAAAATATAGGTACGCGGTACGCCATAGCTACAGATCAAGACCGTTTAGTCGTCGCAGCGTCGCAACTGTGTGCCGTACATGAGGAAAAACGCACACTAAGCGGCGTCGAGCGATAAAAACCTAAAACCCGAGCGCGTAGATTTGGAACAACGCTCTTAACGACTGCCAACGTAAATACCGAAGGCGACTTGGACAGTTAATACACCGACGAACTGAGTCCTCCATAGTGAACTACTTTACACTGCAAATATTTTTGTTACTTCCGAAAACTAATTATTTATATATTATAAGATTTAATGGGTAAGGGTTTCACTATATACCTTATTTGGATACTAGTTTGTGTATGTCTTTGTACAAAATGTCAAAACTGCTTAGTTTTTTTTTTCTTATAAACCCTTTGGTTTTGTATTTATGGAATTGTAATAATCAAGATAAGCAAAACGGATAATGTGAATCAGAATATAGGCACATTTTTATTTGCAGTAAGCTTTGCACGATTTCAGGCTTGACAAATAACTAATCTGACTATACAAAAATATTGTTCCCGCAAGCGCCTACAGCAATTCGTATATCATAATGTTGAGGCTACGTGGATTATGGCCAATCGGTTTATTTTTTAATGCTTCTCGACCGCCTACCTACATTTGTGATTATGTCGGAATAAAATTGCACATTCAATCAAGCAACGCATTTTTTTCACTCTTCCCGAAATTATACCTGGATCAACCCCGCACATGGTCCTTCGACGCCTGGATGTGGAGATTTGAAGAATATTTACTCCGATCAGCGAATTGTTATAAAGGGATTGAAGAATTGGTGTACATCAAAAATTATAGTCGACGCCCGGCGTGGCCGGTGAATTCTGCTACGTCATTCAAAGGATTATTGGAATTTACGTGGTCTGGATACTTAATAGCTGAGAAAAGGCGTATTTATTATTAAATTTGTGTACCCAACACTCTATTTAACAGGTATAATTAGTGTAAGTCAGCCGTTAATAGCCAGGTTAGTACGAAATACCTATTGTCATTTTTCTTTGTTCTGTGAGTGGTTACAAATTGTAATATAATTATTAACTGATCAGTAATTATTGTTCAGTTTTGTTATTTACACATTGTTAAAGAGTAGTTATTTATAGCAACTGCATTATTTTACTTTACGGTGTAATAATTTTACAGTTATTGAGACAGTTATGTAATCATATTAGTTAGCACAGGTAGACAATAGAAATCATTGCAATTGCAGTGTTATTATTAAAGTTTAGTACAATATAACCGTCAAAACGCATGGTTTATTATAAATTCTAAATTATTATTTATGTAAATTCACTCTAAAGTTAGTGTATTTTAATCATGTACGTATTTCAGGCTGCTTCATTAATTTAAACGTTGCTATAACTTTATTTATATACATTCCAGGTTGATTGCACCAGCTTACGCAATGCCAGAGGATAAGGAATTAAATAAGGACAATAAAGATCTCGTTATGAAACGAGCGAGTTGCAAAGGAAAGGTGACAATGTTCTCAAACTATCTAAATTCTTTGAATCCTTCTTCCTTGAGCCCTACTGAGGTAAGCGAGTTGCAATTACGTTTTACTAGACTCGAGGCGTTGTATGCGCAATATGATGAGGTGCAATTAATGCTGGAGTGTAGCACAGATGACTTGGATGGTCAGATGTCGGAACGCGAGGAGTTTGAATCTCTTTATTACAAAACCCTATCTAAAGCTCAACAAATGTTTGACGATAATAGGAAAGGAGATTCTAATGATAATTGTGACGTAATGTCGCGTTCTAGCAATCATAAGTTTGTTAAATTACCGACTATTCAGTTGCCGAAATTCAGTGGTTCTTATACTAACTGGTTAGAGTTTCACGACACATTTGTTAGTCTCATCCACTCAAACGACGATATGGATGAAATAAATAAATTTCACTATTTGAGGTCATCCCTAGAAGGGTCTGCTGCTGTGGTGATCAACTCAATTCAGTTTTCTTCTGCAAATTATTCGGTAGCGTGGAATCTTCTCTGCGAGCGGTTTGATAACAAACACCTGCTTATCCAACATCATGTTTCTGCATTATTTCAAATCGACACCCTTCAAAAGGAGTCTTCAGTTAATTTAAAGGGTTTACTTGATGTTGTTAACAAAAACATACGTGCCCTAGAATCCTTAAATGAACCTGTTAATCATTGGGATACTTTACTCATTCATATTGTCACACATAAATTAGGTAGCAAAACATATCGTGAATGGGGTGAGTATAAGGGCCGCCTGGACAAGAATTCTAAAGTTACGTTTGAACTATTTATAACTTTTATTAAAAACCGTGCTGAGATATTAGAAACGTTCGAAATGGAAACTTCTACGAATACTAAACACTCACACACAGTTAAAAATTCAAACAAGGTTAGGTCAATGTTAGTACAGGATTCTAATAAAAATAATTCAGGTGAAAGTTCTAGTAAACAGGATGATGGTGTTTCGAATAAGCCTAAGAATTGTGTTATGTGTAACGGTGATCATAAGTTAAGTAGTTGTTCTCAGTTTTTATCGTTGAGCAATGAAGCTCGTTTAAAGTTATTACCTAAATACAAAGTTTGTTACAACTGTTTTAATCTGGGACATTATGCAAACAATTGCAAAAAGCCAGGTTGTAAAATATGCCGTCGTAAACACAACACTATTGTTCACGTTGATAAATCCTTGAAGTCAGACGCTAGTGGTGCTTCTGCTAGCAGTGTTGTTATTGATAAAAATGGCAGTGCGACTGTCTCCACTCATCCCACTGCTATAGGTATAGGTACCGGTGTGTCGCTGTCCGCGAGTGTAGAACACGGCGACGTGTTATTGTCCACTGCACTCGTCAAGGTCATGAGTATTAATGGTCAGCAGTATGTTGCTCGTGCTGTGCTTGACAGTGGCAGCACGTCATGTCTCATGACTGAGAGGTTATACCACCAGCTAGGTTTGACTGCCAAGACTGTAAACAATTCTATTATAGGTGTCAACAACTCGTCATCTTTTATCAATAAAATGTGTGCTTTATCAATAAAATCTTTAAATAACAATTTTAGCATGGATATTAATTGTTTTGTTCTCCCATCCATCACCGATAAGATTCCAAGTAAGCAAGTTAACTTGTTAAAAATTAAAATTCCGTCTGATGTTTGTCTCGCAGATCCCAACTTTTACTCACCGGCGCCTGTCGATATGTTGCTGGGTGCTGACATCTTTTGGGATTTATTGGAATCTCAACGAATTAAGTTGGGTGATGGGCAACCAATTCTTTGTGAGACTAAATTGGGTTGGTTGGTCTCCGACCCAATTAACAGTTGTATTTCTTCTAAAATTTTAAAATGTAATTTTATAAAGGTGTGTTCAGACTGTGACGATGAATTAAATTTTAATGTTGATCAACAACTCACAAAGTTTTGGCAACTTGAAGAAGTGTGTACTTCGTCTCCATATTCCTCAGAGGAGAAGCTATGCGAGGAGCATTTTATGAAAAACACTACTCGTTTGGAAAATGGTCAATTTTGTGTTAGGATTCCTTTAAAATGTTCCCCGGACAATTTAGGCGAATCTTTGTCAAGAGCCAAACATTGTTTTGCTTCTTTGGAACGTAGATTTAAATCTAAAACTCAATTTTGCAATATGTACAAAGAGTTCATTATGGAATATGAAACTTTAGGTCATATGTCTAGATGTAAAACTATTGATGATCAAGCGTTTTACATTCCGCATCACGGAGTTCTGCGCGAAAGCAGCGCCACCACTAAGTTAAGGGTGGTCTTTAATGCAAGTAGTTTAACCAACACTGGTATTTCTATTAATAATATCCAGATGATTGGACCCGTGGTACAGGATGACCTTTTATCGATCCTGTTGCGTTTTAGACAACATAAGTACATCATAGCTGCTGATGTTGAGAAAATGTACCGGCAGATAGTTGTTCATCCAAATGATAGGTATCTTCAACAAATTATTTGGCGTGATAATCCGTCAACTCCATTACACGCTTATCAACTTAATACCGTGACCTACGGCACGGCCAGCGCTCCTTACCTAGCAACCCGGTGTCTTCGGCAGTTAGGGCTAGAGTGTGTTGATAAGGAGATTGGTGACGTCATCCTCCACGACTTTTACGTGGATGACTTGCTCACCGGAGGAGATGACATCAATAAGGTCAAAGAGTTGCGTCATAAAGTTACTTCAACGCTCGCTTCAGCGCAGATGCATCTAAGAAAGTGGAAGTCGAATGACATACAATTGGTAATTGGTTCTGACTTTCCCCAGTCTTCACTGGATTTGAATGTTGGTGGATTTGAGTCAACCAAAACCTTAGGCCTAGGTTGGCAGCCACTGTCAGATTACCTTTGTTTTCCAATAAGTCAGTCAGTTAATTTTAATAACACAAAACGTGACATGCTTTCGATTGTTTCACAAGTTTTTGATCCTCTTGGATTATTGGCTCCGTGTGTAATTGTTATGAAAATATACCTTCAGAAGTTATGGTTAAAAAAATTATCTTGGGATGAACAGCTATCACCGGACATTAGTAAGCTTTGGAATGAAATGATTATTAATTTACCTAAATTAAAAGAAATTCATATTCCACGTCGAGTTTTAATTGATTGTTATGAGTTTTTAGAATTTCACATTTTTACTGATGCGTCTGAACGCGCCTACGGCGCTTGTCTGTATGTAAGAAGCGTTGATAAGCAGGGACAGGTTTTAGTGCGTTTATTGTTAGCCAAAAGCAGAGTTGCGCCACTCAAGCCGACGACCATACCCAGACTTGAGCTATGCGGTGCTCTTGTAGGTGTTCGCATCTTTGAAAAGGTTGTAGCAGCATTACGAGTCAGCGCGCGACGCACTTTCTTTTGGACTGACTCCACTATTGTTTTAGGGTGGCTAAAAATGTTACCAAATAAATTACAGCCGTTCGTTCGTAACAGGGTTGCCGAGATTTTAGATAAGACTGGTGGCTGTGAGTGGAGACATGTTCCAACTGACCAAAACCCTGCTGATCATTTGTCTCGTGGAGTAGACATTAACTTATTACCTAGTTTAGATGATTGGTGGTCCGGTCCTAGTTTTTTAATGAATGAAATTTCTTATTGGCCTTCCAAATTAATGAATTTTAATGATGAAATTTTGCCTGAAATGAAATTAGATGTCACCTTGCATGTTTTATTCAATAACAATAAATTTGATGAATTGATTAATTTTACACGGTTTTCAAACTTTTTAAGACTTCAGCGAACAGTCGCCTATGTTTTACGTTTTATTGACGCATGTAGAAAACAACCTATTCGCGGTCCTCTTTCTGTGCATGAACTAGACAGGGCTTTAAACTTTATTATATGTTTATCTCAAAGGCAATCTTTTAAAGACTATAAATTACTACTTAATAATAAATCGTTACCCAAGAAAAGTGAATTAAATAAGTTTAACGTTTTTCTAGACGAGAATAATATAATGCGAATTCGAGGTAGATTACAACATTCAGATTTTCCTTATGATAAAAAGCACCCGATTCTTATTCAATCTAGCCATCATTTTTCCAAGTTACTTTTTAATTATGAGCATAAAAGATTGTTTCACGCTGGACCCCAGTTATTGTTGGCGTCGATACGAGATACCTACTGGCCCATACGAGGTCGCAATTTAGCTAGGATGAGCTGTAAACAATGTGTTCGTTGTTGCCGATTTAGAGGTAAAACTGTAAGTCCTATTATGGGAGATTTACCACAGCAGCGACTTCTAGCAGGTTTTCCTTTTGAAAATATAGGCTTGGACTATGCAGGTCCTATTCAGTCAGCTGTTCGACAAGGTCGTGGCTGTAAATTAGTAAAAGTTTATATAGCTATTTTCGTTTGTTTTTCTACAAAATCAATTCATCTTGAATTAGTCGGTGATTTAACAAGCAATACTTTCATTATGGCATTAAAGAGGTTCATCTCACGTAGAGGAAAGCCGAAAAATATCTACTCAGATAATGGCACCTCATTTGTTGGTGCATCTAATGACCTTTCTAGGTTTCTTAAGGCGAGTTGCGATTCGCTATCTGAGGAAATGGCTAAGGAAGGAATTAAATTTCACTTTATTCCTGCATATTCCCCTCATTTCGCTGGCCTTGCGGAGGCTGGTGTTAAATCAACCAAGCATCACTTAGTCAGAGTGCTGGGCCTTTGTAACCTTACCTACGAAGAGCTATACACCATGATGGTTCAGGTTGAAGCAATTTTGAACTCCAGACCACTGACGCCGTTATCATCGAACCCCGAGGATCTGACGCCGCTCACACCCGGACACTTTTTGATTGGACGTCCTATGACATCGCTGCCGTCACCTGATTATCGAGACCAGTCCATCAATTCTCTGAATCGATTTGAGCGTATTGAGCTTCTCCGACAACATTTTTGGAGTAGATGGAGCAAGGAATACATATCGGAACTCCAACTTCGCACGAAATGGCGAGCATGTAAGGGCTCCTTGAAGCTGAATTCTTTGGTCCTGTTAAAGGAAGATAACCTCCCCCCACTCAAGTGGAAAATGGGTCGGATCGTTGCTACGTATCCAGGGACAGACGGCGTAGTCAGAGTGGCAGACGTCAAGACTTCTAGTGGTCTGTTACGCAGATCATTCAGCAAGATTTGTCCGTTGCCTATAGATCCAGAGTCTGAGGATTCTTAGTGGTTGAAAGGCAGGCTTTCAACGCCCGGGGGTATGTTCCCGCAAGCGCCTACAGCAATTCGTATATCATAATGTTGAGGCTACGTGGATTATGGCCAATCGGTTTATTTTTTAATGCTTCTCGACCGCCTACCTACATTTGTGATTATGTCGGAATAAAATTGCACATTCAATCAAGCAACGCATTTTTTCACTCTTCCCGAAATTATACCTGGATCAACCCCGCACAAATATAAACAATGAAATACGGGGTGGAAGGGACACCGACGCGAAAACGGAAACCACATTCTCGGTACATCATTCTGAACCCTCCCCCACATAGACATTTTCATCGCTTATTAAAAAAAAATGCTGTTTCCTACAAAAGTGCAATACCTACACGGCCAAAATGTATGGAACAGCTGATTTTTTTTCCGTTTTCGCGTAGGTGTCTCTTCCACCCCGTATAAACAAAGTTGATTCAATTCAACCGAAATTCAAGAATAATGGCCCATTTATCTACAAAAACAACTGCATTAAATAATTCAATTTCAATAATATTAACACTACGTACGAGACTACTTAAAACAAATTCAAATTACAAAACGAATGAGACGTGCTTATACGCTAGAAAGAGAACGCCGTTCGGTTGCCAGCATGATCAATGCGCGTAGTTCATATGCCGCGCATTTGTATTTAACATAAAGTTTTGCCTAGGTACCTTTAACCGCGTTAACATAATGTTATAATAATCAGTTTGTCATTTATGTCTGTTTTTGATAATTATTCAACTATAACTTCATTATTTTGATGCGTAATTTAATTCTTTTGCGTAGGTCAACACGAAGGTTTCTTGTATGCCACGCATTTTGTACTTATTTCTTGCATACATGGAAATGACATGACATTTTTCGAGTGAATAAGAAAAATGATAATATGAAAGTATGAATATTTGTTCGTGTTTTTTATGCGGAGAAGATTAAGGTGTCTTATCACTAGATTAAATCATTACAAGTAATTAAAAAGAGGAATTATCCACATCATGAACTCAAGTCTCCGCAAAACAAACAGCGATACCAAAAATGGTCAATCTCCTTTATACTCAACAAAGTAAACAAAGTTACTGCTGCAGTTGTATGAAAAATTTCCATATCTCAAAAACGTAATATCAAATCTTATTCAAACCTGTTTTCGTTGAAAGTTTTTTTACATTCTACAAACCTAATTTTTTTCAGAATTTTCACCTCGTACTTTAGAAATTAGAGGGGGAGGACACAATTCTTAAGACTTTGGAAGCAAATATCTCATCAACTAATGACTTAGGAAAAAAGTATTAACCTCGATATTATTTTTCAACCGCTATCGATAGACACACAGTTGCATAAGTAGGTAACCTCAGTTACATGTATATGGAGGGCCACCCCTATTTTTATTTTTTTCATTAATTCACATCATAATTGTGTAGCGGTTCATAAAAGACCCTACTTTTCAAATTTCAACTGTGTGGTACTAATAGACTCGGGGTAAAATGGCTGTGCCATACCTATGGACCGACAGACTGACAGACGGACAGAACCGATTTTGACGGGAGTTTTACTGGCAGAAATCTGATGTTATAAGGATTTCTTAATAGGCTACTACTTAGTACTTTCATGTTAGAAAAAGGTTTAGGATTCCGTGCAAAAACATTAAAAATCTTGAAATTGTTAACAAAATCCGATTCAAATAGGGAAGTAATATTTTTATAGACAATAATTTGATTAGGTTGCAGGGAACAGCGAGTAAAAAATAAGGTTGAAAACTAAACATAACTACGACAAAAACCTGTACTTACTTAACTAAAAATGTTTAAACAAAACATTGATGTCATTATATTTCTCTTTTCGTATAACCGAAGTCGATACGTAGTATTATAATTATTATCTGTGCCGGAGTCATACGTAATTCTTGAATCCATTTGATTTCAGCTGGTTGGAGGCACGTTAAACTGACCGTAAACGTGAACGTTAGCGCAATGATCGCGTGCTCGCGCGCTTCTTGAAATGTTAGACCCGGGGATCGAAATCTCGCAGTTCATCCATTGACACTCAGTCGTCCACCATATACGGAAGAGTTATGTGGATAGCCGGCCGCCTT
The DNA here is from genome assembly GCA_964057025.1 of Standfussiana lucernea. NCBI lineage: Eukaryota > Metazoa > Arthropoda > Insecta > Lepidoptera > Noctuidae > Standfussiana > Standfussiana lucernea. Next base: position 17,662,910 of record OZ059794.1, read on the forward strand.
TGTGTTTGTGGGTTATGCTGCATAACTTATGCAGCATGTAGCCAGCACTCATACTTTAAAATTTTTGAACAATAACAAGCGAGTGGCTAGTCGAAGAAGTTAAACGTAGCGAGTGGGAATTAGCGGCGCTTCCTGCTCACGGAGCGCCTTTGTTAGCGCGGGCGGCGGCGCTTGCGGCGGCGCGGCCGTGCGCAGGTGCGGCGAGCGCGAGGCCGGCGCGCGGACGTTACTCACGCCTGAGGTTATCTCCATTACTCGGGAGCGGTCAATTGGCCCCGCGCTGCGCTCCGGGTCGGGTCACTCAGTGTCTCAGTCCGCCGCTCGCCATGTCTGCGCGCGCGTGGGCGCTGTGCGCGCTGAGCTCGCTGGCCGCGCTGTGTTCGCTGGTCCCTGGCCCCGCCGCCGCCTCGCTGCTGCCGCTGGATGCCGAGCACCTGCACGCCAGCGTCGGTGGATTTGCCGTCATGAACTGCCACCTCGACTTTCCTTTTGGCAACGAGATTCCTTACCACTTACAATGGGATAAAGACGTAAGTACTAGCTGTATGGTCATTCGACTACACACTGTTGTGTACTTTCCACTATGTTCCACTAACACAAGAGGCACAGGTCCAGACATAGCGGGTGCAGACCTGCCTTATGAGTACATCACAGAACTACAGAACGACGCGCGCCGCGCGCCTACTGATCTTCTTTTTTTTTGATAGAAATGTGTTATTAAAGAGACGAAAAAATATCATAGCACAAATCCCGCAAACTAAAACTAAATTTGCAGCCATGCAGTACAAAATACGGTCAGCTCAGGTTTACAATAGAGTTCACAGAAAGATTTACATATACACGAAACAACTACATGAATGTAAAAAAAAAAATTACAGAATTGATAAAACCACTTGCTTATGAAGACACCGAAGCTCTTTTGTGACAGGTTAACTTTCTCACACAAAATACATACACGCCCACACACGCACATACGCCCACACCCACACACACACACACACACACACACACACACACACACACACCCCTACACACAAATCATCATTCATTACACACCACTCGAACTTAACCACTACACACCCATTTACTTATTACTTATACTTACATAAATAAAATAGCAGCATTGTTAAAAATAGAAAATAAATTAGTATTATCCAATATATGGAGGAGCGGAGTCTGCTAATATAGTCATTATTTGATTAAAAGGAGACTCCAACCATAAACTAATATAAGAAATATTGTGATAAGGAAATAAACATTTTTGTTTTTTTTTTTACACCACACTCAATAGGTACCTACGTATTCGTGTATTTGCTTTCTGCTTCATACAGGTACAGTCAAAAATAAACTGTTACATGACAGTTTATTTTATTTTAAAATGTTCGTAGATATGGTTATTGTAGAATTGTAGATTCATATACATCGTCTACGTACTCGCTATTTACTTGGTGAATTATACCTGACTTCTGGCGACTGATGATGACATACCTACTGTAATATCAAACCACGTTATAACCATGAGCAACCATGTGCGAGCAGAAATAGTCGCAGTAAGTAGGTAAGCTAGGGCACCGCTGCGCTCCGCGTAAAGTTGGGATGTTTTTTTCTCTCGTTTGTCCACTGTTGTGATGTGAGATGTCCTTGGGTAGGTTCAAAAATATTGCGGCTGTGTGAAAACCATCATTTCAGTTAAGTAAGGTCAATCCAGAGACTGTTGTCCAGAAGAATTTAATAAATAAATATTTATAAAAATAGGTAACAGCTTTTCAACAATTGTTCCTGTTGTTAGTTGCTTTTCTTGTTTTGTGTTAGTTTAACCTGGGGGAGTTTAAACACTAAGCTTCCCCAGCTTTGTGCCACAGCAGGTGAGCAGTCGGACCCGCCGCCGCCGCTTGGCAGAGGGCAGTGAGACGCCGCCGCCGCGGCCGCTGGGGCGGAGCTGCTACTGCGCCACACGGGTAGATCACGCTCGGCGTCAGTTCTGACGACACTCGCGGGAAGTGATGGCTTGCTTCTATTTGTAGCCGAGATGTGACCACGCGGTATTTACCTAGTTATTCAATAAGTACCTAGTCGTGCTCCGCTCCAAGCTACTCCACTTGGACCAATTGCACACTACATCTAGGCCCTGCCACTTTTATGCACCGCACCGTCCGCAACCTGACAGCTCAGAGTATACCTACAATATTTAATTCTGCTTTATAAGTACCCAATCCCTGAACGAATGGTACATAAAGTGGGATGTAGCTTTTGGTCTAGACTCGGATCCTGCCAACCAGTCTCACCTGAACAGTCATTGGCTTGAGATGGCGGTGAGCCGCGCCATTTTTCACACTCGTAGTCCTGATCGTTTTCGGTCACGGCGGCCAATCTTAATGGCGATTAGCCATCGGCGCGGGAGATCTATAGTTCACAAAAGTGTGCGCGCAGACACGGCGATCCGACACGACCGGAGTGAGATCAGGCGCAGTACCAACGGCTTAACGTGACTTTCGAGCCAAGGGGGTTTCATACCGCCAACTTCCAAACTCCGGGCTATTACTGAGAAATTTATAATTTCTTTGTAGGTACCTTAGAAATTTAAAGCACACATAACTTTAAAAGACTGCAAATACCGTGGAGACCTAACTGAGACATACAAGATCTTAAATTGGACATTACGACCTTCAGGATTCCAATCAACTGTTCAAACGGAGCGAAAACATCCATCTAAACCAATTTCTAATCTAACAACCCTCACAATCACATTCTAAGCAACCGAACAAGCAGAGCATGGAATAAGCTCCCAGAAGATGCTGATGCCCAACATGTATGTACCCAAAGCAATTCGGAAAACGACTAGACAAACATCTATAATACTACGAGAAGAAAATCTAGTGGGGAACAACAGGATATAGGTACCTAGCTATCAATTGTCTCAACTGCCTGCCTGATAATAAATAATTAAATAATAATATTGGGTTGGGTTTGTGTATATGGGTAGCTACATTGAAATTGGGTAGGGTAGGTATGTAAGTATTGCGTGTGGATGACGAGGCGGAGTGGACGGCGGGGCTTGTTGCTTACACGTACTCGGCGCTCGGCACAATACCACAGGCCACGCGACTGCGCATTGTGCCCCTTAATCACTGCCAGCGACAATGCTCATGTACTTCATTATCACAATGCGAGTGACCGCGCCGCCGCCCGCACCGCCCGCACGCACCGTGTACTTACCTACCTACACAAGCAACGCAACAGTTCTATGTGGTTCATAGAAAGCGAATTCAGGCTCACATAAGAGAGAAAACCGAACTTCTGGCGAACTGAACGTTTTTCGAAACCTTTTGGCTTTTCGAAAGGCTGGAACAAATAGTAAAAAGATCTGGAAATTTATTAAAGACTCAACGTATACCGCCAAACAATATGAGTCATCTTAAGGTTTATTACAAGCACACTTGACACCGCTGGAATCCGCTAACATAGCAAATAATTTCTTTATTAATGTTGGAAAGTGTCTGGCAGAAAAAAATGTGGTTCAATCCCAAAACCTAACGAGCACTCCTTTAACATGCAACACTGTTTTAACATCCTTCGCGCTGCTAGATACTGACGAGACTGAGGTAGAAAGTATAATCATGACCTTGAAAGAAGACTGTGCAGTTGGCTGGGATAACATATCGAATAAAATTATTAAAAAATTCAAGGACATTTTGGTACCACCACTGACTTATATTTTCCGCATTTGTTTATCTTCGGGTCATTTTCCAGAGTGTCTTAAAAAAGCTGTAATTATCCCTATCTACAAATCAGGCAGCAAAGATCAAGTGACAAATTATAGACCTATTTCTTTACTGCCTGCTTTGTCAAAAATATTGGAAAAAATTATAAACAAAAGGTTGTTGAAATATTTGGAAGTTAAATCAATTCTGTCAAAACGGCAGTTTGGATTTAGGCCTAAGCTTTCAACTGCCGATGCGGTTCATCATCTGACTGACTATCTAGCGCAAGAACTTGACAAAGGTAACCACACAGTAGGAATTTTCCTGGACCTCGCCAAAGCTTTTGACACAATTTCCATTCCAATTCTGTTGCGCAAGCTTGAGATCATAGGTGTAAGAGGTATCCAGCTTAAAATATTCAAAAGTTATTTAGAAGATCGTTCCCAGTGCGTAAAGATTGGCAATGTTCTCAGCGATTTTCAAAAAAACTCATTTTTTGGTGTTCCCCAAGGAAGTATTTTAGGGCCCACTCTGTTTTTGATCTACATAAATGACCTCTGCAATCTAAAGCTAGAGCATGGCACTATCATAACTTACGCTGACGATACAGCTCTACTTTTTTCTGCTGACTCAGAAAATGAAGTCTACAAATTTGCGCAACACGGATTCAATATTGTAAATAAATGGCTTAAAAATAACTCACTAACCCTAAATACAGAGAAGACAAATTACATTAAGTTTTCGATGCGCAAGCAAATATCGAATTTCCCCTCAGGGTTGCATGCTCATTGTTGCCAAGTCCCTGCAGATAGCCAGTGTAAGTGTCCTAATATACAAAAGACTGATAAAATAAAATACCTGGGTATTATTATAGATAAAACCCTTACTTTCAAACACCATATGGAAGCTGTAAATAATAGAATTCGTAAGCTGATATTCGTATTCAAAAAGCTTCGATTTACTACAGATCCAAAAATAATTAGACAGGTATACTTTGCTCTTTGTCAGTCAATTTTGACTTACTGTATTACGTCATGGGGTGGGGCGAGTAAAACTTTGTTATTGCCCATTGAAAGAGCTCAAAGAGCTATTCTCAAGGTGGCTACTTGCCGCCCTTTCCTTTTCCCCACTAACCTCCTGTATAAATCTTGTGAAGTGCTAACAGTTCGACAATTATTTATAATGGGCACTGTACTAAAACAACACGCAGCACTTCCTTATAGCACTGAATTAACTCAAAGGAGACGGAGAGATATAGTTTGCCCTCAAAAAAGTACAAAACATGCTTTCACAGCCAAATTTTATGTCTACCTCGGACCGCTACTTTATAACAGGCTAAATAAAAAAGGAACCATCTACTCCTTAAATCACAGTAACTGCAAGAAAACCCTTAAGGAAGCTCTTCAATCTTTGTCCTATGAAGATACAGAGAAATTATTACTTGTGCTAAAGTAAATATTGTTCGTATTATTGTTATTTTTAAATTATTATAAGCTAAGTTAATATACTATATTTTATACACCTTTATACCAATAAGATTAACATGCTAATTATGTGATTATTTAATCAATTAATAATACCTATAATCGCCTGAAACACAGGACTACCTAGTTCAGGCAAAAATCATGGGTGCACTTGACATAGATTTAAGAAAAACTGTATTTAATGTTATACCTTTATATTTTTTGAATAAAAAATTTTATTTTTATTATTTATTTTATTTTGCTTGGTTCGACTGTATAATTAGCAGCTGGGAATTGATTATCTACCATCACAAAATCTTGCCAGAACATTTCTGGCTGATCTGGCTCTAGTATGTACAAGTAGGTAAGTACATACACACTACCTGCTCGTACGAGACGCATTGCTATCCTGTGCACTGACACTGAGTACCGTATGACCTCGTCACGGCTTATACTTATTTATTCACGTTCATCGCGGAGATCATCTGGCGAGTACTTCATTCGTTAACGAGTCGTTAGTGTAATGAGGCTAGCTACTTGGCCGCATTAGCAATTGGGATATATACGTTCTGTGCGCTCCTAGTGTAGGTAGCTAGCAAGGTAGGTAGGTAGGTAGTAGCTACACGTGATGCGGCCGCACCGACGGCCACGTGACGTCATCCTCGTACACAACGAACACTTTAATTCGCTACAGAATTTCAACGTTGCTCCTAAACTACCCGGTGCCCAGGAGTCTAAGAAGCATCATTCCTCTTTTGAGAAGGCAATTTGATTTTAACTGTTGAAATAATCTAATTATCCGCGGTTTTTTAATCATGGCCATCTCCTATTGCCCCCTCATCCCCCTTATCAGGTCCAATAAGGGATCCTATGTTGTTCCTATGTTCAAATAAAATGTTTAGTACGTCAATTACTAACTTAAGTACCATAATTATATCAAAAGAGTTATCCGCAAACAAAAGTTGACGTTCGAAGAAAATTCTTCAGTGGCAGCATAAAAACAAGTAGAGCGCCAAGCGGTCGTGTATTCTACACCCGACCGCTTTGCCACGGTAATATTATCTATACAGTATTCCCACTTCATACAAACGGACGAAGCGCGAGCTATGCCTACGCGCCTCGATCTCGGCATGCGCTCGGCATGCAGACAGTCGCGACTGTGCCGCAGTGACGAACGGACCGTGTGTTGTTTTTTTAACAATAACCGCGCGATTTTTAGGATTCCGTAGCCAAATGGCAAAAAACGGAACCCTTATGGATTCGTCATATCTGTCTGTCTGTCCGTCCGTATGTCACAGCCACTTTTTTCCGAAACTATAAGAACTATACTGTTGAAACTTGGTAAGTAGATGTATTCTGTGAACCGCATTAAAATTTTCACACAAAAATAGAAAAAAAAAACAATACATTTTGTGGGTTCCCCATACTTAGAACTGAAACTCACAATTTTTTTTCATCATTCCCATACGTGTGGGGTATTTATGGATAGGTCTTCAAAAATGATATTGAGGTTTCTAATATCATTTTTTTCTAAACTGAATAGTTTACGCGAGAGACACTTCCAAAGTGGTAAAATGTGTCCCCCCCACCCCTGTAACTTCTAAAATAAGAGAATGATAAAACTAAAAAAATATATATGATGTACATTACCATGCAAATTTCCTCCGAAAATTGGTTTGAACGAGATCTAGTAAGTAGTTTTTTTTTAATAATGAAGGCGGTTACTTGCTGCTACGGAACCCTTCATGGGCGAGTCCGAATCGCACTTGGCCGCTTTTTTTTCACTAAAAATAAGTTCAAGTACATATTTAATATGACGAGTAGGATATATTGTGCTGTTTTTGGTTGCATGAATTCGTCAATAACGCATCCAGATATATTTTTTTTACATTACCTGGAAACTCTGAAAGGTAAGACTATAAAATAATTTTACTTACTACTAATTTTAATTCTACTTAGTAGGTAGGTACATAATGTGTGTCTTTTTAATGGATAAGTATTTCCTTTTATCTCCCGAAAAAAAGATGTCTGGATTAATAAATAAAGTGAATAGAGTGAAGGAAAGTGATTGATACGAGTGAAATAGATAGTATAGGCGGTTCATGAATCATGATACGGTAGGTACGCTTGTGTTAAAACCTCGGGGCATGTGTGTTTTGTTTTGTTAGTTTGTATTTAATAATTCAAAGTAAAGACGTGGTTTTTTATTTTTAATTTTTAATAATAGTTGTTTATTGTAAGTACTGTGTGTATGAATAATACTAGAAAAAATAAATTTGACCGTCTGTCTGTCACTAGATAATTGAAATTTTCTCAGATTAAGTATTTCTGCTGCTGCTATAAACCACTAAAAACCGATAAGACCAATTTGTTATTCAAACATAAACATGTTTTTTTAAATTAAATCTACTATTCAAAAAACAACACGCATTTTTATTGAACACTTCCTATTCAATTCACAAAGTATTTTATTTTTTTATATAAAAAAAGTATATTTACAATCACAAAACTAAATGGAAACACAAAGTAGGCAAATGCTGGAGGCGGGCAGCCCTATCGCATGTTTACGTACCGCGCGGCTGTAGGCATTTATTTCAAAGATACGGCCGAGTTACAATACTGTATACTGTATATTACCGTGGCTTTGCGCTCTAAGTGGGGATCCAGAAGATCGGGATTACCTCAAACCTTGCCATCTTGGGTTGCCAACTGTTTTTTAGAAAAATAACGTATCACATTTTTAAATAGGGAAAAAATAAAGTATTTGGAAGAAAAAAAAAGTACTTACTTATTTTTCAAAATTTTATTTATTTCTTCTCTTGAAGACATAATATTTTTGTGTGCCTCTACACACACTAACAGTTTTTCAATATACTTTTGTTAAGTTTTGGAAGCTATCTTTACATTCTCAATTTAAATTTAAATAAAGAAGGAAATTGTTTTTAATAAATTTATAGATGTCCTGTTCCTCTCTTCCCGCCATTTTAGATTCATTACTGAAAAACTCTTTCAGTGAAAGCTGACGTGGCGGGAATAGAGTAAATAAGAAATAATTTTCTTTACACATGGCAAGCTATCAGATGGATATAATTGCCATTTGTCAACAGTATTTTTCTCTGAATTTTTTTATTAATATTAGTAGAATTCATTTGTATCATCTCTTTCACTCTTATTGACTCAGAATATAAATCATCCTTATTAATATTTAATCTACAATAAATAATAATATTGTAATATTATATATATATATAATATACTTCTACTCCTCTTACTTCTTCAAGGCTCTTCTTCAGGTCCACACTTGACGCCTTACGATTCCGCAACGCCTGACTCACCAAAAAGCGGTCATCTCTTGGTTCTGTGTATCGTTTTCTTCCCGAACCGGGTCTTCTTTTTACCGAACCGGTCTCTTGATACCGTTGCCAAGTCCTCTGGACAGTTTTGAACGACTCACATTTAGCCGCTGAGACACGAGGTTTGCGAACAACCTTCTTCAAGTAGGGCTATAATTATTTTACCGGCCCTTATCGCTTTATCACTCATATCAAAAAGTGGTATTTAATGTAAAAAGAAAGATGAAATTGTTTAATTTGCAGAAAATATCCAAAAAGTTTTAAAATATCGTAATCAGTTAAAAATCGTTTCAGCAATTCGCGCCATTAGTAAAGCAATTTTAGAATAATCCGCAATAATCATTATTGTTCTTTTATTAATTTCAAATTTTAAATTTGGAACGTAAAGAATAATGCCAGGATGCTTCAAATAACATGCCAATACATCGTCAAATTAATAAACCCTATTTCTTGTTCTTCTTCATTGAAGTAGAGAAAAAAATCTAAAGTGCCCGTTTTTTTTTGCAAAAGAGTTTATTTAGACATGGTGATTACCTCAATGAAGTCGTAATGATGAGGACTTGACCATTAAAGAAGATTACATTCAAAAGGCAATTCATAATTACTATATCATTTAAATTTAGTAAAACGAACTTTTGTGATTTCTTTTACTGTTTTGGCATGTCGTGTAAATAAATATTGTAAACTAGACTTAGCATACTCATATGTAAAGCATTTAAGCATTAAAATGAATCATCAACATGAAAAGTATTTTTAATTAATTTTGAGGATTTAAAAAAAAAGCACTTAGTGTGCAACAATACGAAGTATGACAAAAAATACTAATAAATAGTACTATACCTGTGTGTAAGGATATAATGGCCAACCTTGTGATTCCAGAGATTGCCTCATTTTTCATGTCAGTACAATACAATTTTTTCTTAAAAAAATTATAACTCCTTCATTTGTACACGCAATTGCCTCATACGAAATTGTATAGTATAGTAATGATGAAGAAGAAAGAATTAGAGTTTATTGGCTTTAAAAAAACAGAAACACCTTAAAATTAAACAAAATAAATTAATAAAACTAATGATGCCAAAGGGCCTCAGCTCAGCAAAATGCCAGATGGCAACACAAAGCGTACCATTTTCAGCTGCAGTCCACGAGTGCCATACGCCCGAAAACATAAATAAACACATATAAAGGTCTAAAATATTCTGTACAAATACCAACTAAAATATAATGTCGCGACTTTTAAATATAAAACAACAACAACAAAAGATTTATGTGCTCATTAATAAAAAGAATACATACGTATAATAGATATTGCTGGATGCTGGTCTAAAAATAAAATTTGGATGCCTTAGCGAGTATGGCATCGACATGAAGTGCGAACGTGAGTTTCTCTATCCTCGAATGGAATTCGATCTAGGTAGCACTTGATCTCCCAATGTATAGGAACGATGTAGCTATGATTAAGCGCTTTCGAGAATATGTAAAAACTGATCAAAATATGCCAAATAGAGTGTTTCTGATTTCAGGTAACATACATACTGAGAACAGACTAATTAAAAAACCGTTATTATAAAAGCTTGTCTTTAGAAAGGTTTTTTAATTATTAATTTCAATTCGTATTTTACGTCACTTTGGTGTAGCGGTTCATACAAGACACACGCTCTCCAAATTTCAACTGTGTGGTGCCAACAGTCTCGGAGTAAAATAACTGTGACATAATATAATTATACGGATGGACAGGACGAATTTTTAAGGGTTCCGTTTTTGCCATTTGGCAACGAAACCCTAAAAAGAAAGTAATAGTCCTCCTGACCGTTTTTCGGTCACGGCCGTCAATTACCGCGGAGATGAGCCGTTCGGGAGATATTATAGTGCACAAGTAGTGTGTGCCCAAACACAGGTGTAGGTACTCGCTCTCCTCACTCTCATAGGCCGATGGGATGGCAATCCAACGCGACCGGGGAGACACGGCGCAGGACCAACGCCACCACGTGCTTTCCGACGCTCGGGGTATTACACTGCCAACTTCCCAATTTCAGGCTGCTACGGAAATATTCCCAATGGTAAAGACAATAACACTTTTGCCCGTCTAGAGAATTAAACCCACGACCCCATGCGCAACAGTCGCGCTTGCAATCACGAGACTAAAGGGGCAGAGTACTATTATTATTACTTTGAAAACAGTACTTTTTGCGGAACATACTATTTTTATAAGTTTTAAAATAATTGTATTTACTATAGTTAGTAATTCGGAGTTCAAATCGATGAGGACTTCAGTTTGTATAAATTTGCCTTTGGCTTCATTGAACTCCTTCCCGCCACATTGCAGTCGCAGTCATGCAGGTAGGTGTCGTCTAGTGTTAGTGAAAACGCTCACAGGTGGTGGCCGAAGGGTAGCATGCAGCGGGGGTCGGGGGGATGTGTGCCGCCGCGACGTGCCGTACCGGCGCGCGGCGCATCGCAGACACCCGCGGCCGCGCTATTACCACTAGACGTGCCAAATGCGCGTGGGAGCTGTAATTGTCTACTTGCTGACACTCGCACGTACATTAGCCGCAGGCGGCACTCGACGCGCCCTCACTGTCCCCCGCCCGCACGTCCCGCCGCCGCTCCTCGCAGATGACCCTGTTCGGTGCGACCGCGACAAGGCAAGTTTACGCACCGCACACACAGCAGCGCGCACGTGGCGCAACATGTCGCGCTGTTGATTTAATGTCTAGGTAGGTCAGAATACGTATACAGAATGATTCTTTTAACTGGGACAGTGGGTCTCAGAATTCGAATCTTTAAAAGATACTGGGAATTCGAATCTTTAAAAGATACTGGGGCTCTAGCGCAGCGTTTGTCGGTGATTGAAAACAATAGATGTTTATTGTCCAATAACTTGAAAGTAAACAAAAGAATGACTTCTTTAAATATTCTACATTAACAATAGAATATGCAGGTGTGCATTTCTTTTATTTATCTTATGGGACTTTATTACAATTGATAGATAATTATACTGTTTAAGTGCGGTCTTAAACTTTTGGCCTGCAGTGTAGGTGCACTTACAATTGTGTCTCACGTCCTTACGTGAGACACAGTTGTGTGTGCATCCGGCTCCCTAGCCGAAGGATGAAAGAATTCAAATTCATTTATTAATTTTGTGAACACAGGGTACAAATCTGTGGTACAAATGATGTTTTATAAAAAAGTTTGGTCCAACCTATGTTCCGCCAAGAGGCATACAAAATAGTGTCGCTAAAGTCAATATTATCAAATTTAAATTAATTATAAAAGTACAAAATCTCATAAAATACAATGTCAGCAACTAAATTTGTCAAAAATGAAATGAAATAGTACAAAAAGTCGCACGAAAAAGAATATACAATGTCAGATATTACAATTGTCAAACCAAAATCAATTTAAATTGTGCAAAAAGTCATGAAAAAAAAAATAACACTCACATTTAAGCAATTGTGCGATAAGGTGCTTAATGACGTGCCGTGGCTGTTTGCACTTGCAGGACGACACGATCTTCTCGTGGTACAGCGGCGAGGGCGCGGCGCGTGTTGCGGACCGCTGGGGCGGGCGTGTGCGGCGCGTGCTGGACGGGCGCGCCGGGCTCGGCCGCGGTTCCATCAACGTAAGCGCCGTGCGCGAGACCGACGCCGGCCTCTACCGCTGCCGCGTCACCTTCCCCAACCGCACGCCACCCGCGCGCAATAACGGCACCTTCTACTACCTCGAAGTCGACGGTCAGACCTCCGCAAGTTCGAAGCGACACAGTGCGCCTTAACACTCCACTTCATCCTACGATATACTTGAGCGAAGTACCGTTAACTTTTCAGGAGGTAACTTGATAGTGACACCGCCGATGAACGTGACGGTGCTGGAGGGCGAGCGTGCCGAGCTGGAGTGCCTGCCGAAGAGCCCCGAGTCCGCGGTGGAGTGGTACAAAGAGGGTGCGCCGCTCAGCGAGCTGCCCGAGCTGGCGCTGCGCTCCGAGCGGCCCGCCAACGGCTCGCTGGTGATGCGCCGCGCCACGTCCACCGACCCCGGCGAGTACGAGTGCCGCGTGCGCGACCCCGACGGCGCACTGCAGAGCGCCAGCGCCTTCCTCGACGTGCAGTGTGAGTGCACCGGCCGCGCCAGGCTCACGCTCGCCACATGCACTGTTCTAAACGTTTAGCTGTTTCAGATAAAGCCAAAGTAGTTTACGCGCCGAAGGAACGCTTCCTGCCGTACGGCAAGCCCGCCAGCCTGGATTGCCACTTCAGCGCCAACCCGCCGCTCACGAACCTGCGCTGGGAGAAGGATGGCTTCTTGTTCGACCCCTACAACGTGCCCGGCGTGTTTTACAGCAGGAATGGAAGTTTACTATTCAATCAGGTAACTTATCAGAGACGTCTCACGTTCATTTCAAAATGTAAAGGACCCCTTGTGGGCTGCTTCTTAGCATTATACTACTCTGTCAAGAAAGTACCGGGAAATGATCAATAATGCACAAAATGTTAGTTATTCATCCAAAGTTATTATATCGTCTTCATAATATGCTCCTTCAGAAACGAGCACTTACGCCAACGAATAATCCAATCATCAAAACACTTTTAAACGCTTTTTCCAGAATTGAGTTTAGTTCTCGCCACGAATTCTCCTTTATGTCTTCTACCGAATGAAAACGGGTTCCACGAAGTGGTCATTTGAGTTTAGGAAAAAGAAACCAGTCGTCTGGAGCCATATCTGGTGAATAAGGTGGTTGCTCGATGGTATTTGTTGAGTTTTTGGTCAAAAATTCGTTCATTATGATGGCCTTATGCGAAGGCGCATTATCGTGGTAAAAATCCAAGAATTTTCTTTCCACAAATCTGGCCTTTTTCATCGAATTTGCTTTTAAACTCCGCATAACGCTCAAATAATATTCTTTATTTACTGTTTGACCTTCCGGCAAGAATTCCGAGTGCATAACACCGTGATAGTCAAATAAAACAGTCAACATGACTTTGACTTTTGATCGAATTTGGCGTGGTTTTTTCGGTTTCGTTTCAGTTGGAAGGCGCCACTCCGAAGCTTGTTGACTAGTTCGCATGTCAAACTCATAAACCCACGTCTCGTCACTAGTAACAATGATTTTCATGAATGTTGGGTCGGAATTGACTCGTTCTAGCATGTCCTCAGCGACTCATGCGATTGTGTTTTTGGAGAAAATTCAGGTCTTTTGGGACTAGCCGAGCGGCAACATGTTACATACCCAAGTGATTATTTAAAATGGTACGGATCGATTCCTGACAAGAGAGTTCAGCGGCTATCACTCTCAAACTTGAATGAGGATTTTCAGTCACTATTTCCTTTACTTTTGCGATAATGTGACTGTCTGTCACGTTCTCTTAATTATTAAGCAAATATCCATATTTATTTCAACATCATCACACCTTATCGGGACACTTACAAACACATTTGGCTTGACGGCCTGACAAGTTACCGTAATTATTAACAAAACGTTCCGTCTCTTCTTAGAATTGTAAAATAATATTAACCCACTTGTAGTCGTAAATGCATAAATTCACTATTTAATGGGAAGCGAACTAGGGATAAAAGCCGGCTGACAGGCCGAAACTAATATTTCAATGAATTCTTGGGAAACGATATAAATATTCGACTTTTAAGAGCATTCCACAATACAAGTGCTTCATCTGGTTACCGCATGTTGGGTTTACCCAAACGAACCTTTAAACACAAAAAAAAAACTACAATAATGAGAATTCTGCAAAAGTATAGGAAGACGCTTGGCTCGTGGTATTTTTTAGAAGGTTTGGGGATGAAGAGAGGGAAGTAGGGAACTCAGGGGGGTCGGTCTTACACCGCCATAGGGTTCGGACGAAATAAGATAATGAAGTTAAGTTAGGAGAATCGATGGATAGCGAGAGGCCATGTCCATGTGGGTTATCGCAATAGTGCGATAGTGATTGAATAAGTTAAATATAGCTGGATTAAAAGCCTTGTTTAGACAAATCTAGTATGTGTGTGTGTTTGTTGGTGAGCGGCTGGGTGAGTCCTTATCCTAGGCTGATGGTTTTATCAAAGTTCTTAAAACTAATCAGACAGAAACGTGTTGCTGGGGAGTTTGTTGCGCCACTTCTTCTCCCCAGCTCCAACACTAGGAAGTGTTGAAGGGTGGGCGCTTTTGGGGCTGTCAGTCATAGAGTTGATCTCCAACTCTATTGAAAAATTATTCTTGAGTTCTGATTATCAACTCTAATATCTGGTATTTCTTGAATTATGTATTCATTAGCTCTAACTAACAATCCAGCCATTGCTTTTTGAGTTTTGATTCTCAACCTTATTATGACCAACCATATAGCGATTCTAGAATAATCTATTCTGTATCTTTTACAAATGATTCGGTCAGGTTGACATGAACACATGTCTTGCATATGCGATAGTTGTACGAAAAGTGCACTTTCCATGGGGAGGGATTGAAATGGTTTGATACCACATCTATTTTATAACCAGTCTAAGGACTGTTAGGGACCATGTCTATTGATTAGCATGATGATTGACTTTCTGCCGCTGAAAAGCCGCCTTGTCACGTACACCAGTTCGAAAGAGCTGCTAGGGACAGTGTTCACTAGGAGCATGATGTCGACGCATTGCCGCTGAAAAGCCGCTTACGTCACTTATGGAAGTGTAGCTTTGAGTGCTCCGGATGTAGATGCAAGGTATCGTGTGAGTCACGATTGGCCTATTACCTATTACGTTAGCGTAAAGGTTACTTACGAGAACTATATTGGTTGCAATATAAATATACTTGGCTTCCCCAATTAAGTTTTACCTTTTTGAAACCACTTTCAATTTATTTCAATAACTATGAATCCCCTAGTCTGACTTACTATATCTTTCAATCCTTTCCTCGTTCTTATGATGATACGAGGCATTGGACTTCTACATGTCAAGGGATTCATTTCTTATGTCGGTGGGGAGAAACCAAGTCTGGGACGAAACTCACAGGGGCGGGGCGCGTCCCTTTCCGATCGGGGAAACCGACTTTCATACTAATATTACCATGAATTAGGAAAAACGAAAATTTTATCAGCCTAGGGTAATTTAGGAATAGTCACAATAAGTAAGTAAGTCGTATGGGCTTTAATACCTACTTAACATATGGAACAAGTACTAGGTAGACTTGTTTGCGTTAGGTGGACGAGTCGCACGAGGGGGAGTACTCGTGCACGCCATACAACTCGCTGGGGTCGGAGGGCCCGTCGCCCGGCGTGCGCGTGCGCGTGCAGCGGCCGCCTGCGCTGGCGGCGCGCCCGCAGCCGCTGTACGTGGCGCGCCTGGGCGCCACGCTCACGCTGCCGTGCGCCGCCGCCGCGCGCAACCACCACGACCTGCCGCTCGTGCACTGGGCGCGCAAGGACGGCGGCGACCTGCCCGCCGGGCGCCACAACCTTGACGACGGCAACCTCACCATCTTGGACGTCACGGAGGACGACCGCGGAGTGTACGTGTGCACCGTCAGCAACGAGGCCGCCACCGTCGCTGTAGAGACCGAGTTACTGGTCGAGAACATGCCTCCGCGCGCGCCCTACAACCTCACCGTCAGACCCTCCACTGACTCTCTTCACCTCACCTGGGTGCCCGGTGAGCACGACATCAATACTCCTTTGGCTACTAACTTTTATTGTTATGTTCGTGACTTATTGTCAGTTGAATTTTACATTATTTCAGGACACAATGGACTCGAAGTGGATTACAACGTATGGTATCGCGAGCGGACTGTGAGCGAATGGCGCACAATGAAGATTTTGACGAGAGGTGTTACTGAGGCCACTCTGGTGAGCCTGCGACCCGGCACTGAATACGAACTTCGTGTGCTGTCGCAAGACCTCATTGGAGACGGGCTTTTTAGTAAACCAGTATTCGCGAGAACACTCGGTAGGATTCGGAGCATAACTGACTAAATTTCCAGTCATGTGTTTATTTGTATGTAATATGAACTCAACTGCCTGTTTTAGGATCAATGGACGGCGAAGCAGTGGAAGCAGTGGAGGCAGTGGAAGCAGTGGAGGCAGTAGAAGGAGAACAAATCGCGTTCGCCGCCATCACCACCGAGGAGCCCGAGCTGCCGGAGTACGGCGAGGGCAGCGAGCTGGAGGTGACGGTGCGCCTCATCGACGAGGGCGCGCTGGTGCGCTGGCGCCGCGAGCCGGGCGACGCGTCGCGCTGTACCGTGCGCTGGTACGAGGGCGCTGCGCCCGGCGAGCGCCTGCTGGCCACGGGCCACACGCTGCACGACTACATGCTCGGTACGCCTACACCGTACTGTCCTCTATGCACTGGGAGTCGGTCTGAATGTGCTTGTTGCCCGCAGTGAGCGGCGCGGCAGAGGGCGCGCGCTACTGGGCGCGCGTGCAGTGCGCGAGCGGCGCGTGGGGCGGCGCGGCGCTGCGCGTGCCCGAGTACGCGCGTCTGCGCGGCGTGGCCGTGGGGTGCGCGGCGGCGGCGCTGCTGCTGGCGGCGCTGGCGGGGGTGCTGTACGCAGCGCGCCGGCGCCTGTGCGCACGCGACCATTTGCCGCGCGCTGATAAGCGCCTGCGCTGACGCCGCGCGTCCCCTTGCGGGACGTCGTCACTGACGACGCTCGCTGGCCGGCGCACCAACACCGTCGTCTCCGTGACATATGTGCACTCTGTGACTTTGCGTTCCGTGTTTGGATGTTTGTTCGAAGTTGATGTTGTTATTTATTAAAGTATGCGTGTAACGAAAGAAATAAAACCTATTTATTTTTAAGATGAAGTAAGTTATTGAGCAATAAATAAATGAAGAAACTATTTAGTTTTTGTTTTCCTTCGGACCTTGAAACTCCAATGGAAACATGCATGAATAAAAAAAAAAACACTTTTTTTGCAAAAATTAACCGACTTCCAAAAGATCACTAAAAACTGGAAAATAACTTTACCTCCGGAAGTTCATGACTTTTGTTTGTTTCATTGACACTATCAGTGGTGCGAGGAGGCGAAGGATCGGGGCGAGATGCTGGTGCAGCGACAGATAACGCTGCGCCGGTTTCAGCTCCGGCAGGTCATGGTGGCGGAGTGGAGGGGGAGGCTAGAGCTCCCTACCGCCGGCCTCGACACAATCGAGGCGATCCGGCCAGTACTCGACGACTGGCTCGGGAGGAAGCACGGCTCCCTGACGTTTCGGGCGACGCAGGTGCTCTCGGGGCACGGCTGCTTCGGGAAGTACCTGTGTCGCATAAGCAGGGAGCCGGACGCTCGGTGCCATCACTGCGTCCACTGTCTGGAGGACACGGCGCGGCATACGCTGGCCGAACGTGCCGCGTGGGATGAACCGCGCCGTGCCCTTGTTGCAGAGGTGGGAGGAGACCTGTTGCTCCCGACCGTTGTTCGCTCGATGGTTGGCAGCACAGAGTCCTGGGATGCGGTGATGTCCTTCTGCGAAACGGTCATGTCGCAGAAGGAAGCTGCGGAAAGGGAGAGGGAGATGACGAGCTCCCGCCCATCCCGCAGCAGACGCACCGGGCGTCGGCAGAGGGCGGATAACGCCCTCTTCCGGCCCCCCTAAACTGGTCCAGGGGCGACAGATTCATGGTGGAAAAAAAAAGTTAGGTTTTTTTTTTTTTTTGTTTTGGCAGGATTTTGAAATCCCCACGGACACCTCGACTACCTCACAGGCTGTGAGACAGTCGAGGTAGTGCCGGACTCGAACCGGCTAAAACCACACTCCTGCCCCACCAGTGTCCCTCTCAAAGTGACAGAGACCTTGACATCAGTCGTTTTGGCTTATATACGTTTCTTTGTGGCCGGAGAGACCACATTATGTGCGTTTAATTTACGCTTCGTGTATATTATGTATCAAAAGTTTTAACACGCTGTTATTATGTTTTTTATGTTTGTTTTACTATAAATATTTACTTTGCCAATATGTACATATTATTTTTCTACAATTAATTTGACTTAAGATTTTAAACTATTACTATGATTTTCCTTATTATTTTATGCCTTTATACTATACTATCTGCACTTGCTTATTTTTGTTTTCAAATTTCAATTTGTTTGACTGTCTTTTTTATTTTTATCGACCTCCAACGAGTACGCGTCGAGGACCAGACGCCTCTGGTGCAGTGCACCCGCTGCTTGGCATACGGGCACGGCAAACGGCTGTGCGTGGAGCCAGCCGATCTGTGTAGCCACTGCGGTGGACCACACCTTAGGGCGGTTTTCCCGAATAAACAGATCGGCGAAGCAGCGGCTTGTCTGAACTGCACCAGAGCAATACTAGGAGCCACTGAGCACAACGCATTCAGTAACGAATGCCCGGTACGAAGGAAGTGGGACGCATTCGCAAGAGCTGCGATAGCATATTGCTAAAGTTGGCGGTGCGGTTAGATTTTTTTTTTTTTTTTTTTAAAACTTCTACCTCCAAACTGAACTGGAGACTATACTACTCTTATTCGTTCATACCAGTTCTCGCTTTTGTTCCTCTCGTACTTTCATTCTTCATACTTTATCTTTCTTTTATTCTTTCTGTCTTGCTTTCTTTTAGGGTGGGATGCCCTTCTACTCTCTAACTATACTCTTTATTTCTAATAGTTGTATCTTTATTAGGGTTAACTCGACAACACACTTTTTTTAATGAAACATTTAACAGGTAAATCTTATTCTAACTTATTTCTAACATATTATTGATCTTGAGTTTAGACTGCTATTTCATATAATTATGTATTTTACATTACCAATAACAGGTGAGCCTTAAATTTATTCTTACTAGTAAACATGTTGGTCTTAAATCTAAACATCATCATAAACATCTAATTTTATTTCTATTAACATATTTCTTATTGCAGCTTACATTTAATAGTTAAACTAGTCTTGGCCAACACAATTTTTGCTACTTATCGCTTAGCCTAATTATTCTTAACTTCTTCCGTATTTAATGCTTACTATTAATATTGGTCATAATATTAAGTAAACATTTTTGCTTATGCACTTTTATTTCTTTTTATTACTCTTTCGCAGATTTTTATGCAATAATCTAACAACGTCTTCCTATTTTTGCTCGCCATTACCTGCCACAAGTTTTCTGCATTAAGTTTAATGTTAAGCACCTGCTCGACCTCGAGTCTCTCCCTTCCAAAGATAGGACAGTTAAACAATATATGTGGCACCGTTTCAGCAGTATCAGGTTCACAGATGCACGATGAGCTCTCCTTGCACTTGAAACGATTCAAGTATTCCGAGAACCCACCGTGCCCCGTCATAATTTGTGTGACCACGCTGTTTATACTGCACTTCCTGACAATCCTGTAGGCCGCCACCGCGTCCGGGAAAAACAATTTAGTCACTGAAGCAGTTTCTCCGGAACTGTATCTGCGGTTCCACACGTCAAGCGTGTCCGTACGAATGACTCGCTTGACGTACGAAACCGGGCACAAATCATAGTCATGCTTACGTTTGGAGCCCTCAGCGGCTCTCTTGGCTAGTTCGTCGGCCCTCTCGTTCCCCTCCAACCCCGCATGAGCTTTGATCCAAAACAAGGTGACGACCTTGTTTTGGATGGACAGGGATTTAAGGTTCGCCCTTGTTTCCACAGCCAGGGGGTGGTGTCGGTCATGGTTTTGGACGGTTTGGAGGGCTGCCATGGAGTCGCTGAAAATTCCAAACGATTGCGCACTGTGCTTCATGATCTCCCTGGTTGCAACGCATATTGCCAGAAGCTCAGCCTGGTAAACGGTACAGTAATTGGGGAGGGAAAGCTTGAGGGCTTTGGTTTCGGCGTCACCGCTCCAAATGGAGAGTGCTGCCCCAACCTTGCCCCCAATCTTGCTCCCGTCCGTGAAGATACGAATCTCAAATTCGCTCTGTGCATTAAGTTGCTCTTGGTTTAACAGGCTTACGAGTTTCAGCTCAGCGCGCTCCGCGGGGTGTGGTGCATCCATAGCCGGAGCAGCCTGCTCGACCCTCCTGTCGCCAAGTGCTAGCTGAGGCACCCCCCTCCTAGCCTCATATAACGATGCCGCCTCGCGGACACGGAGATCGAGGGGTAGTATCCCAGCCAGCACTAGCGCAGAGTTCAAGGAGACCGTCCGGTATGCTTTGCACAGCTTTTGTGCAATACCACGCTGAACAGCTCCCAACTGCTTCATGACGCCCAGCTTTCCAACGGCCGGGGCCCATACGCTGGCGGCGTACAGGATTATCGGTTCCACGGTGGCCACATATATTATTCTTATGACTTCAGGTCTTAGCCCCCAGCTGGTTTTGGCCGCTCTGGTTAGTTGTTTGTGGACCCCTATTGCCCTTCTGCACACGTTTGCGACGTGTGTATTAAATGTCAGCTTTTTGTCGATGGTGACACCAAGGATTTTGATATCGTTTGACATGGCAATGTCTATCCCGCCCATGCTCAGGCGTGGGGTGTCGAATTTAAGTTTACGAGTTATTACCATTGCGTTGGTTTTGTGCGGAGCAAATTTGAGTTTATATTGTTCTCCCCACGTCCGAACATGTTCGAGAGCGGCATTGGCACGTCCCTCGATCTCCAGCGATGTGTCTCCATCGAAAATCAGGACAACGTCATCTGCAAAAGCCTGGCAATAGTAGTCCCCAGCTTCCAAACTCTTAAGTAGCGGGTCCAGCAGAAGATTCCAGAGTATTGGTCCCCCTATAGAGCCTTGGACACAACCCTTGCTTGTGGCTTTGCTAAACTCCTCACCTGCGTATCTGACTTTGACCCTTCTGTTTTTGAGATAGCTATCGATGACCCTCCTCAATCCCGCTGGACAGTTTTCCTCGGCAAGACGAACCCTTATGGCTGGCCACCAGGCGCTGTCGAAAGCTCCCTCTATGTCCAATGATACCACCACTACTATTTTCTTTAACTCTAGTTTGGCGCGTATGTGCTGCATTAGTGCATAGAGGGAGTCCTCGGTGCTCCTCTGGGGCATGAATCCATACTGGCGAGTACTCATTCTTGGGATGAGATGGAACTTGAGGCGGGCCACTAACATCTTCTCGTATATTTTGCCTAATATTGGCAGTAGGCCGATTGGTCTGTATGCTTTTGGGGTGCTGTAATCGTCTTTTCCGGGCTTTTTTAATACGATTACGGTCGCCTCCTTCCAGATTTCGGGGAAGAGGTGGCATTTAAGGCAGCCGTTTAGGAGGGCAAGGGCTACCTCAGGGGCGGCCCCAATAGCTCGGCGACAGATATCGGCTGTGAAGCCGTCTGCTCCTGGAGCCTTTTTAGCGTTGAACGATCCGCTCGCCGCCATCAATTCAGCCATCGTGAATGGTGGATCGCATGAGTTATCTTGCACTCCAGCATTCACAGTATCGGCCTTTTCTCTGATGAGGCGGTGGCAGGTGCTGTCACTGTCCGAATGGTCCTCTGGGTAGAAAGTGTTAGCTAATAGTTCGACTGACCCCTTCATGTCTAGCACCTCTCCGTCTTTCACGAGCGGCTGGTCTTCTCCTCTTCCCTTGGTCCTTCCTATCACTCGGTAGATCCCTTCCCAAACTCCCTCCCTATCCTGTTTCCCGCAGAAGTTCTTCCAGCTCTCGATTTCGTCTTTGGCTGCTTCTGTTTCAAACTCAACCTTCTTTTTCAGGTACTCTTCGATGACCCACGATCTTCGGACCGGTGCAGCGCACCTAATTCTGCGTTTGTAGGTAGCGACTTCCTTCTTCATCCTTTCGAGTTTCTCGGACCACCACGGCAAAGTGAGCACTTCATTATTCTTCTTCAAAGGCATTGATGAAGTGCAGGCGTCTTTTATTATCTCCGTGTATTTATTAATTAACGTGTTAAATTCTTCTTTTGTATTTAATTTCTCTATTTCTAGTCTATTAATTTTGTGCTCTTGCAGTAATTGACCGAGTTTCTCACGAAACTCTGACCAATTAGCTTTTTTTGTATTGAAAATTCTAGTGGTTCTATGAATTTGTATGCCTTTGCTTCTTTGTAATCTAATATTAAAAACGATGCCGTTGTGGTCCGAGCTCGTCAGGCCCTCGTCTACCCTCCAGTCGTCTACCAGGTCCAGAATATCCGTCGAGCATGCTGTGATGTCAACGTGGCTGCAGTAACGTATTCCTCCTCTGATCGTGTCGAAGGTCGGTATTTCCCCTCTGTTGAGAATATTGAGACTAAGCTCGTCGAGAGCTCCGGACACTTCTTCGCCCCTGCGGTCGATGGACAAGCTTCCCCACCAGGTACTTTTTGCGTTTGCGTCTCCTCCAACAATCCACATTCTGGAACCTACGTCTTCTTCAACGCGTTTGAGGTGCTCCAGGTAAGGCCCAATTGGCTGATCCGGCTCAAAGTAAAACGAGACCAGCGTGATCCTCCAGGCACTGGTCTGGATCCCCACCACGGTGATGTTGTTCGTGGTGAGTTTCGGGTACTGGGTGACTATGAGGTCTTGATCGAAGACTGCTATTGCGGCCTTAACAGTCCCATCTCCAGTGTCAGTGCTCTGGAAGATCCGAGCGCCCCTATGGCTTTTCATGGTCCTCGCCCCGCCCACGTATGGTTCTTGGAGGAGAGCAACGGCAACTTTGCGTTTTGCTGCTTCCAGTAGAAGTTCGTTAGTTGCCAGTTTCTTTCGCTGGAGGTTGGCTTGTATCACTCTGTATGGGTTTGGGTTGCCGTGGGTGCCTTTAGCAATACGCTACCGTTGACCTCGCTATCTCGTCCCACTTACGGCGTGTTGGGCAGTCAGGGTTAAAGGCGTTGTGTTCGGCGTTCTCAAGCTTGGCTCTTGTGCAGTTCTGGCATTTGGGTGGGACACCCGCGAGCCAGTCGGCGCAATCTGACTTCAGATGGGGGCCGCCGCAATGACTGCACAAGTCGGCCGGTTCTTTGCAGAATCTTCTGCCGTGCCCGTAACCCAGGCAGCGCGTGCATTGGACCAGCGGGGTTTGGTCCTCAACCCTAACGCGCTGGAGGTCTACGTGCAGGTATCCGGCTACTGTAGCCCTTCTCCAGATGGTAGGAGAAACGCTGACCACAACGTGACTGGTATGAGGGTTTCGAGTTCTCCTTCTGAATTTCACCTCCATTCTGTCCTCCTCTTTGTGGAGGTTGTGAAAAACATCCCTATTCTGATTCCTCATTGCCTTGAGGACATCCTCGTCCGAGTTAACAGAGAGGACGCTCTTGAGGATCAGCAAAGGATCCTTGTTCTTCACCTCCTCGACATTGAGGTCCTGATTCTCTTGTTCCAATCTATGTTTAATTTTACTCCTTTCCTCTTTAGTTTGGAACCCCATAATTATTTTTCGGTCCTTTGCCTTCCTCACCCTTTCAACTTTGACCCAGCCCTCTTTGGCGTCCACTGCCTTGCGTATTTTGTCCAGGACTTGGTCACCCGTCTCCTCATCGGCCTTCGATGTAACAACGATGGAGTGCAGCGTACTTCGCACTGGGTTTGGCTTTCCACCTGGGCTCGCAACAACGCTCGCATACGTTGTTACACCGCTCCCTATATTTTCCTTCTGTTGCTCTATTAAAGCCTTCAGTTCTTCCATTCTTTTGTTGCTTTCCATTAGCAACTTTGAGTGCTCATCGAGGCTTGTCGCTAGCGTGTTTCGCTCGGAGCCAACAGAGAAGGTAGCGTCGGTGGCTGCAGTTTCAGGTTCTCTTCTCTCCTTCACCCCTCCTGCGGTTTTCAGTTTGGCATCCCTTTCGGCTTCCTTCACTAGCTGGAACATTCGTTCCAGCGCTTCAGTAATGCCGTTTTTGATTTCGGTCTTGGTATTCCTTGACGAGCTCAGATGTAACTTGGCTCTGGTCAAGCATGCCCTCGCTTCAGCAGACCGGTCCGCATAATGTGACTTCGGCGATGTATCTGCTGATTGCGTGCGCGAAATCAGGGTTTTTGCCACTTTGGAAGGGCCTGCCTGTACCGTCTTGGTGGTTAAGGGGGGTGACGAGTCAGTATTAGCGGACTTAGCTGCCTCCCACTCCCCGACGCTGCGTCGGACATTTGGAGGCGATGCTCCAGATTTTGGTGGTAATCTGTTCTCCCCATCCACATTCTTTACTGGGGTTCTTATGCCGATCATTTTCGTTGGAGGTAAGCGTCAGTAGTGTAAAATATAAAATTAAAAGTGTAAATTGGTGTATAATGAAAAATAAAATAAAAATGAAAAGTGCACTTGTGATCGTATAAATCGTCAGCGCGGTCAGCCTAATGATTCAAGTGGTCAAATGAGCACAATACGGAAGAAGTTTTCTTTTCCGGGGTCAAAAACTGCGAGTGTAGAGTAAAAAATTCCGAGACTCTATGTAGAGTCAAATCAATGTGTCAATGGATAGCTCTCCTCGAGCCCTTTCAAACGACCCCAAACTCGGTACAATTACACCGAGGGGTTCCAGAGCTATCTCAATTTAAAAAATTTGGTTTTTTGCCAAGATGGCGGCCGAAAAGTGGTTACAAGAAGATAACTCCGGAGTCGCTGGCTCAAAAACCCCCGTGTTTGGGCTTTCTGCACTTGGCTCGACGAGACCCATCCACTGAAATAGTTTTCAGGCTGAAAAATGTCGACACCCGGAAAACACCTGAAAGGTACCCTTGTCGATAGCTTATAAATAGTTATTAAAGATAGCGGAAATCCCGGCCCTCTACGACTCTCCGTTCAGGAGTTATGGATGTTTTAATATATACAAAAATGGCCGTGCATCTGTCAAAGTTGATTTTTGACAGTGGATAACTCCTTTTGGGGAAGCCGCAGACCCACCGAGCTTGGACTCGCCTGACTCGGCCTGAGCTCCGCTATCTGCTGAAACCGTTTTCAGGACCTCGAAAATTCTCAGCTCCAAACCGCCTGAAAACGTGGGTTAGGGAAGGCAAGAAGCCCCTGGTACTTAGATTGAAAACCGCGTCTTCCCACGGCTCCCGGTTATGGAGTTATTGCGGTTTGAAGGAAAACAAAATGGCCGCCGAGCTGTCAAAAGTCAGGTTTAAGAGCCCGTAACTTCGGAACCCTTTGTCGGAGGAAGTCCGGGTTTGGAATGTACAGCTGGGCGTCACTTCCGGTATCCTCTGAAAACGATTTCAGCGACAAAAATTTTGTTTGCCTGAAAAGTCCTGAAAACTTAAAATAACTAAAACTAACAGACTGCTGCAGATAATAGCGCAAATCCGAGAATCATCGGACCAGCGGTTCCTGAGATATGGCGAGTTGAAATTAAAAACCTAAAAACCAAGATGGCGGAAAAATGTCAATACTCTTAATTTAAGAGATATGCAGCCCGTGTTTGGGCTTAAATGGGTCACAATAAGTATACTGGAACCAGTCCCAGCGTCAAAATATGGTATTTCCTGTTGATTTGTAAATAAATGACAAAAAATAAATAAAATTCAATATCTCAGGATCCACTAGACGGAAAATTCTGAAAAAAATGTCATAAAATAGGAAATTTTTTACACTAAACAATAAAATATACAATGATATAAAAATCTTAAAATTTAATTGAATTTTTTAAGAAAATGTGTTTTTTTGCTAAAATTCCCTATAATTTAAAAACTATCTAATTTAAAAATCTAAAACTTAAAATCTCTATTCTTCTAATAAGCGCGCCAAGGGCTGCAGACGAAGATCTTGTAGATTTTGGTCACATCCGGAGATATAGACGTCCGAATTTTGAGAATTCAAAGTCCTCTTAAAAATCGAGTATGTAAGTTACAACAAAATTACTTGCGGTAGCAGTCTAGACTGTTAATAGGGAAGGCGGCTGCAAATTTTCAGGCGTCTGGCTCCTCGTTTTCGGTTTTTTCAGAACCGCGTGGTTTTCTATTTTCCTGGATATCACTAGTTTTCCTGGATTTTTTCTTCTTCCGAGTGGGGAGGGCGATGTGCGCAGTCAGTCCCCTCCACTTTCTTGAATAAAAATGGGGGGTCGTCGATTTAGTTTCGGCAGCGTTTCGGTTTGAAGTTTATAATTTCAAACTTAACCTCAAAAGATTGAGGTTTTTCAGCATTACACACTGTTGCACTGCAATCCGGGTTGGAACACTATACCGGGCGTGTAGATTTTATCTTGCCCCACCGATAGACACCTCACTCATCAAAATCCGATCACTTTTTACCACTTTTTCGAATTTTTAAAGGCGGAGACGAACAGAAAACGTGGCGTTCGCGGCCGTGGTTGGAGCCAGACTCGGTGCGGTTAGGTTAGGTTAGGTTAGGTTCGTTCGACGATCGACGCGCTGGCCCTACTCAAGGGCCAGGTGAAGGAGGCGGTGGAGGCGGGGGACGGAGTGCTGGCGGTGTCATTCGACATTGCCAACGCCTTCAACTCCGTCCCCCACTCGACGATATTGGAGGCGCTCCGGTATCACGGAGTGCCCCAATATCTGCGGAGCCTCCTGGCCGACTACTTGGAGGGCCGAGAGGTCCTCCTCGTAGACAAATCGGCCACGGTGAGGCGGTACGGCGCAGAGTCCGGTGTTCCACAGGGATCGGTGCTAGGCCCCCCCTTGTGGAACATCGGGTTCAACTGGCTGCTGCGGGGTGCCCTCCTCCCGGGCACGAGTGTCATCTGCTACGCGGATGACACTCTGCTCACTGCCCGGGGGAGGAACTTTGCCGACGCGGCCATTCTGGCCTCGGCTGGCGGGTCCTTGGTGGCAGAAAGGATCCGCCGCCTGGGATTGAGGGTGGCGCTGCACAAAACGGAGGCCGTGTTCTTTCGCGGTCCCCGGCAGCGCTGCCCTGCCGACGCCCACATCGTCGTGGAGGGCGTCCGTATAGGGGTCCAGCCCCAGATGAAATATCTGGGGCTGGTGCTGGACGACAGGTGGCGCTTCGGCCCGCATTTCAGCGGGCTGTCGACGCGCCTGCTGAAGGCCGCGGACGCCCTCTCATGGCTCCTCCCAAACCTGGGGGGACCAAAGGCAAAGTGCCGGCGCCTCTATGCCGGCATTTTGCGGAGCATGGCCCTCTACGGGGCTCCCATCTGGGCGGACTCCCTCCATAGGAGGGAGAATGCTACCGCCATCCGCAGGCCCCAGCGGGCTATTGCACAGCGGGTGGCGAGGGCCTACCGCTCAGTGGGCTTTTCGGCGGCGTGCGCTCTGGCCGGCACCCCTCCTTGGGAGCTGGAGGCGTGGGTGCTCGCCAGAGTGTACGAGTGGACGGCGCGCCGAAAGGCGCTCGGGGAGCGCCCCACGGGCGAAGAGCGGGAGGCGGTGCGGCGAGAGGCGAAGGACGCCATCGTCCTCCATTGGACGGAGGACCTCGCCAGCGCCGCCTTTGGCCGCCGGACGTTGGACGCGCTCGGTCCGGTCCTGAAGGGCTGGCTCGAGCGGTCCCACGGTTTCCTCTCTTTCCGTCTGGTGCAGGTGTTATCCGGACATGGCTGTTTCGGATCGCACCTGCACCGGATCGGGAGGGAGGAGACCCCGGCGTGCCACGACTGTAGCGCGGCGGAGGACACGGCGCAGCACACCCTCGAGGTGTGCCCGGCGTGGTCCGAGCTGCGCCGCGGTCTGACCGCGGTGGTCGGACCGGACCTCTCGCTTCCCGGCGTGGTCGACGCCATGCTGGGGAGTGAGGAGGCCTGGTCGGCGGTAGCCTCCTTTTGCGAGGACGTGATGTCGCAAAAGGAGGAGGCGGAGCGCGCGCGGGAGGACGACCCTCTCGCTGCGCCGCTCCGCAGACGAAGAAGGGGGAGAAGGCGTCGTGCCCTCCCTCCTCATGGTGACGGGCGGGCGACAGGCGCGGGGGTGCCTTCGCCCGCATTGCACCCGTCACCTTCGTCGGTCATTCCCGACCCCCCACACCCGTGAGGGTGTGAGGGGGTCTGCCTGGCAATCGTCGGCGGAGGACTGGAAGTAAAGGCTGTGCCGGTTTCCCAGTCCCCCGCCACTCTGACGAAGCGGGAATGCGCTGGGTCGTTTTAGTGGGTATACCGGGTCCGCCCGGGGAGTCCCACATACCCCTCCCGTCCCCCGACGGGTGGGTATGCGTAATGCATTTTTTCCCAGCGTAAAAAAAAAAAAAAAAAAAAAGGTTAGGTTAGGTTCCTGCACCGGATCGGGAGGGAGGAGACCCCGGCGTGCCACGACTGCGGCGCGGCGGAGGACACGGCGCAGCACACCCTCGAGGTGTGCCCGGCGTGGTCCGAGCTGCGCCGCGGTCTGACCGCGGTGGTCGGACCGGACCTCTCGCTTCCCGGCGTGGTGGACGCCATGCTGGGGAGTGAGGAGGCCTGGTCGGCGGTAGCCTCCTTTTGCGAGGACGTGATGTCGCAAAAGGAGGAGGCGGAGCGCGCGCGGGAGGACGACCCTCTCGCGGCGCCGCTCCGCAGACGAAGAAGGGGGAGAAGGCGTCGTGCCCTCCCTCCTCATGGTGACGGGCGGGCGACAGGCGCGGGGGTGCCTTCGCCCGCATTGCACCCGTCACCTTCGTCGGTCATTCCCGACCCCCCACACCCGTGAGGGTGTGAGGGGGTCTGCCTGGCAATCGTCGGCGGAGGACTGGAAGTAAAGGCTGCGCCGGTTTCCCAGTCCCCCGCCACTCTGACGAAGCGGGAATGCGCTGGGTCGTTTTAGTGGGTATACCGGGTCCGCCCGGGGAGTCCCACATACCCCTCCCGTCCCCCGACGGGTGGGCATGCGTAACGCATTTTTTCCCAGCGTAAAAAAAAAAAAAAAAAAAAAAAAAAAAAAAAGGTTAGGTTAGGTTAGGTTAGGTTAGGTTAGGTTCGGGGGACCCCCCACAGAGCATACGTCCACGTCGTGTCCCCTGGAAACAGCCCAGTTCTGACCACCGTAACGGAGTGGCAGACTGGGACTGGCCAAAGTGCTCTGTGCTTTAGTAGCGAATTTTAATCTTTTATTGCCTTGTCTCGACTACGATGCCGGCTACACCCTCGCGGGACGCCTCCGGGCGATTTTTAAAATCAAAAGGCCCTTCTCAGGGCCAACCCAAAGGCCCTTCTCAGGGCCAACCCAAAGGCCCTTCTCAGGGCCAACCCAAAGGCCCTTCTCAGGGCCAACCGAAAGGCCCTTCTCAGGGCCACCCCGACGCACCAGCGTCAGAGCCTAGCCGCGCGCCGTCTGCGGCTAGCTATTTCGGAGGGGCGGAGTCGTCGTCCGACAACGACTCGCTTGTTGGTGCGTCGGACGCGAGAGGCTCGCGGTCGCGGAAGCGGGCCTTCCTGAGTTGTGGGTCCGAGAGTTCTTCGGCCTCGGGGTCCAAGCCGTCGTCGAAGGCTAAAAAGCCGACGACGACGGCCGCGGATACCCACGTTGTGGGACTCGCGGACGCCCAGCGCCAGGTAGACCTGGCACGGAAGGTGCAGCTCCAACAAGAGCTGGAGGAGCGGGTTGCCGCCAAAGAGAAGCGTGCGTACGTCGCCCGGGCCAAGTCCGGGTACGGTGCGTCACGGGTCGTGTACGCGGACCACTCTTTGGCGGAACTGGAAAGGATGGCGGAGGAGGACGAGGAGGAGATTGTAGAGGTCGCCTCTAAGTCCTCCAACCTCAAGGGCACCTTCCAGAAGGCCCTGAAGTGTCGGGCCGCGAGCTTGCGCGGAGTCGTCGCTGAACTCGTTCAGCGGACGGCCTCCGACGAGACGCGGCAACTGCAGGCGAGGGTGGATCGCCTGCAGTCGGAGGTCAACCAGCTTCGTCAGAAGCTGGCTGAAGCCACGGCCCGGCCTCAACAGGCCGAGGTGGGCCCTGTGGCAGGGGGCCCTGCCTCGGCCCGGCCTCAACAGGCCCAGGTGGGCCCTGTGGCAGGGGGCCCTGCCTCGGCCCGGCCACCACGGGCTAAGGCGAGCCCGGCACTAGAGGGCCCCTCCTCCAACCTTGAGGATATCATCCGCAAGGTAGTAATGGAGGAGAGGGCCTTCACGAGAGCCTGCCTGGCAGGCATCGAGGACCGGCTCCTGCCGGAAAAAAGCCTCCGGCCGTCGCTTGCGGCGGATAAGAGGCAAAGCCGGCCGGGGCCGTCCTCCTCCTCCCAGGTGGAAGACGTGGCCCTTCTCCCTGCGACCACTCCGTCCAACGAGTGGACGAAAGTGGGCCGGGGGGGGAAGGGTAAAGGGAAGAAGTCGGCAGCGGCCGTCCCTGCCATCCCTGCCGTCCCCACCACCCCCGCACCCAGCCAGTCGCAGACGACCGGCAAGGGCAAGGGGAAAGGGAAAGGGAGAGTAGGAAGGGGGCAGTTGGTCCCCCCTAACACTGCAGCCGTCGTGGTGACGCTCACCGCGGAGGCTGCGGGGCGGGGGGAGACTTACGCCTCCATCTTGTCGCGGGCGCGGGGCAATGCCGATCCCACTCAACTGGGGATCGGCAGTGTGTCGTGCCGGCGGACGCAGGCCGGGGCTCGAATTTTCGAGTTCCCGGGGGCCGAGGGGAGCGCCCGCGCTGACCTCTTTGCAGCCAAGCTGCAGGAGGTCATCGCGGACTCTGCCAAGGTGGCCCGGCCGGTCAAGTCAGCGGCCTTCGAAGTGACGGAGTTGGATGACTCCGTCACCAAGGAGGAGGTGGTGGCGGCGGTCGCAGCGGTAGGGGGCTGTGGGGCCGCGGCGGTCCAAGGCCGGGACATAAGGCCCGGCCGCGGCGGAATGGGCACCATCCGCCTCGAGTGCCCAGTCGCAGCTGCCAAAGCCGTCCTTGCGAAAGGACGGCTTCAAGTCGGGTTCAGCTCGGGCGCAGTCCGGGCACTCGAGGACCAGCCTATGCGGTGTTTCCGGTGCTTCGGCATCGGCCACACCCGGCCCCTGTGTCCGTCCAAGGTTGACAGGACGGACACATGCTACCGCTGCGGCAAGGAGGGCCACAAAGCCGCCTCCTGCCAGGCCGCCACGCCGCACTGCGCGGTGTGTGCCGCCAGTGGCCGCCGGGCAGGCCACGTCATGAAGGGGAGGAAGTGCAATCCCCCCCCTAAGCGTGGCAAAGCGCAGGCGCCGACCGGGCCTGCACCTGCTGCTGCCGCTGATGCCGCCGTTCCTGCGGCGGCTGCGGAGGAGGGTGCGATGTCCGACTGATGGCCACGGTCGAACATCACATCCTTCAGGCGAACACCAACCACTGCAGGACAGCCCAGGATCTGCTGATGCAGACCATGGCTGAGTGGTTGGTGGACTTGGCGGTGGTCGCCGAACCCTACTCGGTCCCTGGCCGTTGGCTGGGCGACCGGGACGGCTTGGTGGCGTTGGTGGCGCGGTCTTCCACAGACTCCCCTCCCCTCTCGCTCTTAGAGAGGGGACCGGGATACGTGGCCGCCGCGTGGGGAGAGATAGCGACGGTGGGGGTGTATTTCTCCCCAAACCGCCCTCTCTCGGACTTTGAGGATTTCCTCGAGATCCTCACTGCTGTCGTAGGGAGGGCGGCACCACGCCAGGTCGTGGTGCTGGGCGACCTAAACGCCAAGTCGGTGGCCTGGGGCAACCCGGTCGCCGGGTGCAACGTCCGGGGACGCGCCGTCGAGTTTTGGGCGGCCTCGTGCGGTGTGTCCCTCCTCAACAGGGGGGCGGTCCACACGTGTGTGCGGCAACAGGGCGGGTCGGTGGTGGACGTCTCGTTCGCCACCCCCGCGCTTGCCGCCCGCGTCGTGAACTGGCGGGTGGAGCTGGTGGAGACCTTGTCGGACCACCGTTATGTGCGGTTCGACATCTCCACACAGCGGGGAGGGGGGACGGCCCGCGCTGGGCAATCTCCCTTCCCGCGGTGGGCGCTCACCCGCCTGGACCGGGAGGCAGCCAAGGAGGCCGCCTTCCTCCAGGACTGGCTGTCGCCTCCCCCTGTCGAGGAGGTCCCGGACGTGGACGCCGCAGCGGTCAGGCTGCGGGGGTCCTTGACCGAGGTGTGCAACTCCAGCATGCCTCGGTCTCGCCGTCCGCCTCCCCGTCGCGCCGTGTACTGGTGGACGGAGGAGCTGGCGGGGCTCCGGGCCACCTGCGTGGCGGCCAGAAGGGCCTACGCGCGGAGCCGACGGCGCAGCGCCCAAAACCGAGTCCGGGCAGAGGAGGACCGCCTGTACGCCTCTTACCGAGAGGCTACGGTGGCCCTCAAGTCTGCGATGGGCGCTGCGCAAGACTCGGCAAGGGCCGAGATGCTGGAGGGTCTCGACAGAGATCCCTATGGGAGGCCATATAAGGCGGCGCGGAACCAGCTCCGCCCCTATGGTCCCCCACTGTCGGAGACCCTCGAGCCAGCGTTGCTGGATGGGGTGGTCCGGTCCCTGTTTCCGCGCAGGACCGACTTCACCCCTCCAGCGATGGATCCCCCGCAAGGGGCGGCTCCGCCGGAGGCAGAGGTGCCCCCGGTCACGGCGGCGGAATTCTACGCGGGGGTTCTGAGCCTCCGCGCGAAGAAGTCCGCCCCCGGACCGGACGGCGTCCCCGCACGGGTGGTGGCGATCGCCGCCACCCAAATGGAGGACAGATTTCGGGACCTCTTCAGCGCGTGTTTTACGGCTGGGAGGTTCCCGAAACTGTGGAAGGAGGGGCAGCTGTGCCTGCTCCGAAAGGAGGGTCGCCCGGTGGACTCCCCCTCGGCATACCGGCCCATCGTTCTGCTCGATGAGGTCGGTAAACTGTTCGAGGGGATCGTCGCCGGGAGGCTGGAGAGCCGGATCTGTCGGACGCCCAATTCGGTTTCCGTCGTGGGCGTTCGACGATCGACGCGCTGGCCCTACTCAAGGGCCAGGTGAAGGAGGCGGTGGAGGCGGGGGACGGAGTGCTGGCGGTGTCATTCGACATTGCCAACGCCTTCAACTCCGTCCCCCACTCGACGATATTGGAGGCGCTCCGGTATCACGGAGTGCCCCAATATCTGCGGAGCGTCCTGGCCGACTACTTGGAGGGCCGAGAGGTCCTCCTCGTAGACAAATCGGCCGCGGTGAGGCGGTACGGCTCAGAGTCCGGTGTTCCACAGGGATCGGTGCTAGGCCCCCCCTTGTGGAACATCGGGTTCAACTGGCTGCTGCGGGGTGCCCTCCTTCCGGGCACGAGTGTCATCTGCTACGCGGATGACACTCTGCTCACTGCCCGGGGGAGGAACTTTGCCGACGCGGCCATTCTGGCCTCGGCTGGCGGGTCCTTGGTGGCAGAAAGGATCCGCCGCCTGGGATTGAGGGTGGCGCTGCACAAAACGGAGGCCGTGTTCTTTCGCGGTCCCCGGCAGCGCTGCCCTGCCGACGCCCACATCGTCGTGGAGGGCGTCCGTATAGGGGTCCAGCCCCAGATGAAATATCTGGGACTGGTGCTGGACGACAGGTGGCGCTTCGGCCCGCATTTCAGCGGGCTGTCGACGCGCCTGCTGAAGGCCGCAGACGCCCTCTCATGGCTCCTCCCAAACCTGGGGGGACCAAAGGCAAAGTGCCGGCGCCTCTATGCCGGCATTTTGCGGAGCATGGCCCTCTACGGGGCTCCCATCTGGGCGGACTCCCTCCATAGGAGGGAGAATGCTACCGCCATCCGCAGGCCCCAGCGGGCTATTGAAACAAAAACACAGCGGGTGGCGAGGGCCTACCGCTCAGTGGGCTTTTCGGCGGCGTGCGCTCTGGCCGGCACCCCTCCTTGGGAGCTGGAGGCGTGGGTGCTCGCCAGAGTGTACGAGTGGACGGCGCGCCGAAAGGCGCTCGGGGAGCGCCCCACGGGCGAAGAGCGGGAGGCGGTGCGGCGAGAGGCGAAGGACGCCATCGTCCTCCATTGGACGGAGGACCTCGCCAGCGCCGCCTTTGGCCGCCGGACGTTGGACGCGCTCGGTCCGGTCCTGAAGGGCTGGCTCGAGCGGCCCCACGGTTTCCTCTCTTTCCGTCTGGTGCAGGTGTTATCCGGACATGGCTGTTTCGGATCGCACCTGCACCGGATCGGAAGGGAGGAGACCCCGGCGTGCCACGACTGCGGCGCGGCGGAGGACACGGCGCAGCACACCCTCGAGGTGTGTCCGGCGTGGTTCGAGCTGCGCCGCGGTCTGACCGCGGTGGTCGGACCGGACCTCTCGCTTCCCGGCGTGGTCGACGCCATGCTGGGGAGTGAGGAGGCCTGGTCGGCGGTAGCCTCCTTTTGCGAGGATGTGATGTCGCAAAAGGAGGAGGCGGAGCGCGCGCGGGAGGACGACCCTCTCGCTGCGCCGCTCCGCAGACGAAGAAGGGGGAGAAGGCGTCGTGCCCTCCCTCCTCATGGTGACGGGCGGGCGACAGGCACGGGGGTGCCTTCGCCCGCATTGCACCCGTCACCTTCGTCGGTCATTCCCGACCCCCCACACCCGTGAGGGTGTGAGGGGGTCTGCCTGGCAATCGTCGGCGGAGGACTGGAAGTAAAGGCTGTGCCGGTTTCCCAGTCCCCCGCCACTCTGACGAAGCGGGAATGCGCTGGGTCGTTTTAGTGGGTATACCGGGTCCGCCCGGGGAGTCCCACATACCCCTTCCGTCCCCCGACGGGAGGGTATGCGTAATGCATTTTTTCCCAGCGTAAAAAAAAAAAAAAAAAAAAAAAAAAAAAAAAAAAAAAAAAAGGTTGGGGGACCCCCCACAGAGCATACGTCCACGTCGTGTCCCCTGGAAACAGCCCAGTTCTGACCACCGTAACGGAGTGGCAGACTGGGACTGGCCAAAGTGCTCTGTGATCTAGTAGCGAATTTTAATCTTTTTATTGCCTTGTTTCGACTACGATGCCTGGTACACCCTCGCGGGACGCCCGCGGGCGGTTTTTAAAATCAAAAGGCTCTTCTCAGAGCCAACCTAAAGGCCCTTCTCAGGGCCAACCCAAAGGCCCTTCTCAGGGCCAACCAAAAGGCCCTTCTCAGGGCCACCCCGACGCACCAGCGTCAGAGTCTAGCCGCGCGCCGTCTGCGGCTAGTTATTTCGGAGGGGCGGAGTCGTCGGACAACGACTCGCTTGTTGGTGCGTCGGACGCGAGTGGCTCGCGGTCGCGGAAGCGGGTCTTCCGAAGTTGTGGGTCCGAGAGTTCTTCGGCCTCGGGGTCCAAGCCGTTGTCGAAGGCTAAAAAGCCGACGACAACGGCCGCGGATACCCACGTCGTTGGGCTCGCGGACGCCCAGCGCCAGGTAGACCTGGCACGGAAGGTCCAGCTCCAGCAAGAGCTGGAGGAGCGGGTTGCCGCCAAGGAGAAGCGTGCGTACGTCGCCCGCGCCAAGTCCGGGTACGGTGCGTCCCGGGTTGTGTACGCGGACCACTCTTTGGCGGAACTGCAAAGGATGGCGGAGGAGGACGAGGAGGAGATTGTGGAGGTCGCCTCTAAGTCCTCCAACCTAAAGGGCACTTTTCAAAAGGCCCTGAAGTGTCGGGCCGCGAGCTTGCGCGGAGTCGTCGCTGAACTCGTTCAGCGGACGGCCTCCGACGAGACGCGGCAACTGCAGGCGAGAGTGGATCGCCTGCAGTCGGAGGTCAACCAGCTTCGTGAGAAGCTGGCTGAAGCCACGGCCCGGCCTCAACAGGCCGAGGTGAGCCCTGTGGCAGAGGACCCTGCCTCGGCCCAGCCACCACGGGCTAAGGCGAGCCCTGCAGTAGAGGGCCCCTCCTCCAACCTTGAGGATATCATCCGCAAGGTGATAATGGAGGAGAGGGCCTTCACGAGAGCCTGCCTGGCAGGCATCGAGGACCGGCTCCTGCCGGAAAAAAGCCTCCGGCCGCCGCTTGCGGCGGATAAGAGGCAAAGCCGGCCGGGGCCGTCCTCCTCCTCCCAGGTGGAAGACGTGGCCCTTCTCCCGTCGACCACTCCGTCCAACGAGTGGACGAAAGTGGGCCGGAAGGGGAAGGGTAAAGGGAAGAAGTCGGCAGCGGCCGTCCCTGCCGTCCCTGCCGTCCCCGCCACCCCCGCACCCAGCCAGTCGCAGACGACCGGCAAGGGCAAGGGCAAAGGGAAAGGGAGAGCTGGAAAGGGGCAGTTGGTCCCCCCTAAGACTGCAGCCGTCGTGGTGACGCTCACCGCGGAGGCTGCGGGGCGAGGGGAGACCTACGCCTCCATCTTGGTGCGGGCGCGCGGCAATGCCGATCCCACTCAGCTGGGGATCGGCAGTGTGTCGTGCCGGCGGACGCAGGCCGGGGCTCGAATCTTCGAGTTCCCGGGGGCCGAGGGGAGCGCCCGCGCTGACCTCTTTGCAGCCAAGCTGCAGGAGGTCATCGCGGACTCTGCCAAGGTGGCCCGGCCGGTCAAGTCGGCGGCCTTCGAAGTGACGGAGTTGGATGACTCCGTCACCAAGGAGGAGGTGGTGGCGGCGGTCGCAGCGGTAGGGGGCTGTGGGGCCGCGGCGGTCCAAGGCCGGGACATAAGGCCCGGCCGCGGCGGAATGGGCACCATCCGCCTCGAGTGCCCAGTCGCAGCTGCCAAAGCCGTCCTTGCGAAAGGACGGCTTCAAGTCGGATTCAGCTCGGCCGCAGTCCGGGCACTCGAGGACGAGCCTCTGCGGTGTTTCCGGTGCTTCGGCATCGGCCACACCCGGCCCCTGTGTCCGTCCAAGGTTGACAGGACGGACACATGCTACCGCTGCGGCAAGGAGGGTCACAAAGCCGCTTCCTGCCAGGCCGCCACGCCGCACTGCGCGGTGTGTGCCGCCAGTGGCCGCCGGGCAGGCCACGTCATGAAGGGGAGGAAGTGCAATCCCCCCCCTAAGCGTGGCAAAGCGCAGGCGCCGACCGGGCCTGCACCTGCTGCTGCCGCTAACACCGCCGTTCCTGCGGCGGCTGCGGAGGAGGTTGCGATGTCCGACTGATGGCCACGGTCGAACATCGCATCCTTCAGGCGAACATCAACCACTGCAGGACAGCCCAGGATCTGCTGATGCAGACCATGGCTGAGTGGTTGGTGGACTTGGCGGTGGTCGCCGAACCCTACTCGGTCCCTGGCCGTTGGCTGGGCGACCGGGACGGCTTGGTGGCGTTGGTGGCGCGGTCTTCCACAGACTCCCCTCCCCTCTCGCTCTTAGAGAGGGGACCGGGATACGTGGCCGCCGCGTGGGGAGAGATAGCGACGGTGGGGGTGTATTTCTCCCCAAACCGCCCTCTCTCGGACTTTGAGGATTTCCTCGAGATCCTCACTGCTGTCGTAGGGAGGGCGGCACCACGCCAGGTCGTGGTGTTGGGCGACCTAAACGCCAAGTCGGTGGCCTGGGGCAACCCGGTCGCCGGGTGCAACGTCCGGGGACGCGCCGTCGAGTTTTGGGCGGCCTCGTGCGGTGTGTCCCTCCTCAACAGGGGGGCGGTCCACACGTGTGTGCGGCGACAGGGCGGGTCGGTGGTGGACGTCTCGTTCGCCACCCCCGCGCTTGCCGCCCGCGTCGTGAACTGGCGGGTGGAGCTGGTGGAGACCTTGTCGGACCACCGTTATGTGCGGTTCGACATCTCCACACAGCGGGGAGGGGGGACGGCCCGCGCTGGGCAATCTCCCTTCCCACGGTGGGCACTCACCCGCCTGGACCGGGAGGCAGCCAGGGAGGCCGCCTTCCTCCAGGACTGGCTGTCGCCTCCCCCTGTCGAGGAGGTCACGGACGTGGACGCCGCAGCGGTCAGGCTGCGGGGGTCCTTGACCGAGGTGTGCAACTCCAGCATGCCTCGGTCTCGCCGTCCGCCTCCCCGTCGCGCCGTGTACTGGTGGACGGAGGAGCTGGCGGGGCTCCGGACCACCTGCGTGGCGGCCAGAAGGGCCTACGCGCGGAGCCGACGGCGCAGCGCCCAAAACCGAGTCCGGGCAGAGGAGGACCGCCTGTACGCCTCTTACCGAGAGGCTACGGTGGCCCTCAAGTCTGCGATGGGCGCTGCGCAAGACTCGGCGAGGGCCGAGATGCTGGAGGGTCTCGACAGAGATCCCTATGGGAGGCCATATAAGGCGGCGCGGAACCAGCTCCGCCCCTATGGTCCCCCACTGTCTGAGACCCTCGAGCCAGCGTTGCTGGATGGGGTGGTCCGGTCCCTGTTTCCGCGCAGGACCGACTTCACCCCTCCAGCGATGGATCCCCCGCAAGGGGCGGCTCCGCCGGAGGCAGAGGTGCCCCCGGTCACGGCGGCGGAATTCTACGCGGGGGTTCTGAGCCTCCGCGCGAAGAAGACCGCCCCCGGACCGGACGGCGTCCCCGCACGGGTGGTGGCGATCGCCGCCACCCAAATGGAGGACAGGTTTCGGGACCTCTTCAGCGCGTGTTTTACGGCTGGGAGGTTCCCGAAACTGTGGAAGGAGGGGCAGCTTTGCCTGCTCCGAAAGGAGGGTCGCCCGGTGGACTCCCCCTCGGCATACCGGCCCATCGTTCTGCTCGATGAGGTCGGTAAACTGTTCGAGGGGATCGTCGCCGGGAGGCTGGACAGCCACCTGCGGGGGGTAGGGCCGGATCTGTCGGACGCCCAATTCGGGTTCCGTCGTGGGCGTTCGACGATCGACGCGCTGGCCCTACTCAAGGGCCAGGTGAAGGAGGCGGTGGAGGCGGGGGACGGAGTGCTGGCGGTGTCATTCGACATTGCCAACGCCTTCAACTCCGTCCCCCACTCGACGATATTGGAGGCGCTCCGGTATCACGGAGTGCCCCAATATCTGCGGAACCTACTGGCCGACTACTTGGAGGGCCGAGAGGTCCTCCTCGTGGACAAGTCGGCCACGGTGAGGCGGTACGGCGCAGAGTCCGGTGTTCCACAGGGATCGGTGCTAGGCCCCCCCTTGTGGAACATCGGGTTCAACTGGCTGCTGCGGGGTGCCCTCCTTCCGGGCACGAGTGTCATCTGCTACGCGGATGACACTCTGCTCACTGCCCGGGGGAGGAACTTTGCCGACGCGGCCATTCTGGCCTCGGCTGGCGGGTCCTTGGTGGCAGAAAGGATCCGCCGCCTGGGATTGAGGGTGGCGCTGCACAAAACGGAGGCCGTGTTCTTTCGCGGTCCCCGGCAGCGCTGCCCTGCCGACGCCCACATCGTCGTGGAGGGCGTCCGTATAGGGGTCCAGCCCCAGATGAAATATCTGGGACTGGTGCTGGACGACAGGTGGCGCTTCGGCCCGCATTTCAGCGGGCTGTCGACGCGCCTGCTGAAGGCCGCAGACGCCCTCTCATGGCTCCTCCCAAACCTGGGGGGACCAAAGGCAAAGTGCCGGCGCCTCTATGCCGGCATTTTGCGGAGCATGGCCCTCTACGGGGCTCCCATCTGGGCGGACTCCCTCCATAGGAGGGAGAATGCTACCGCCATCCGCAGGCCCCAGCGGGCTATTGCACAGCGGGTGGCGAGGGCCTACCGCTCAGTGGGCTTTTCGGCGGCGTGCGCTCTGGCCGGCACCCCTCCTTGGGAGCTCGAGGCGTGGGTGCTCGCCAGAGTGTACGAGTGGACGGCGCGCCGAAAGGCGCTCGGGGAGCGCCCCACGGGCGAAGAGCGGGAGGCGGTGCGGCGAGAGGCGAAGGACGCCATCGTCCTCCATTGGACGGAAGACCTCGCCAGCGCCGCCTTTGGCCGCCGGACGTTGGACGCGCTCGGTCCGGTCCTGAAGGGCTGGCTCGAGCGGTCCCACGGTTTCCTCTCTTTCCGTCTGGTGCAGGTGTTATCCGGACATGGCTGTTTCGGATCGCACCTGCACCGGATCGGGAGGGAGGAGACCCCGGCGTGCCACGACTGCGGCGCGGCGGAGGACACGGCGCAGCACACCCTCGAGGTGTGCCCGGCGTGGTCCGAGCTGCGCCGCGGTCTGACCGCGGTGGTCGGACCGGACCTCTCGCTTCCCGGCATGGTCGACGCCATGCTGGGGAGTGAGGAGGCCTGGTCGGCGGTAGCCTCCTTTTGCGAGGACGTGATGTCGCAAAAGGAGGAGGCGGAGCGCGAGCGGGAGGACGACCCTCTCGCTGCGCCGCTCCGCAGACGAAGAAGGGGGAGAAGGCGTCGTGCCCTCCCTCCTCATGGTGACGGGCGGGCGACAGGCGCGGGGGTGCCTTCGCCCGCATTGCACCCGTCACCTTCGTCGGTCATTCCCGACCCCCCACACCCGTGAGGGTGTGAGGGGGTCCGCCTAGCAATCGTCGGCGGAGGACTGGAAGTAAAGGCTGTGCCGGTTTCCCAGTCCCCCGCCACTCTGACGAAGCGGGAATGCGCTGGGTCGTTTTAGTGGGTATACCGGGTCCGCCCGGGGAGTCCCACATACCCCTCCCGTCCCCCGACGGGTGGGCATGCGTAACGCATTTTTTCCCAGCGTAAAAAAAAAAAAAAAAAAAAAAAAAAAAAAAAAAAAAAAAAGGTTACGTTGGGGGACCCCCCACAGAGCATACGTCCACGTCGTGTCCCCTGGAAACAGCCCAGTTCTGACCACCGTAACGGAGTGGCAGACTGGGACTGGCCAAAGTGCTCTGTGATCTCGTAGCGAATTTTTAACCCTTATTGCCTTGCCTTGCGTTCGTCTACGATGCCTGCAACACCCTCGCGGGACGCCTGCGGGCGATTTTTAAAATCAAAAGGCCCTTCTCAGGGCCAACCCAAAGGCCCTTCTCAGGGCCAACCCAAAGGTCCTTCTCAGGGCCAACAAAAAGGCCCTTCTCAGGGCCACCCCGACGCACCAGCGTCAGAGCCTAGCCGCGCGCCGTCTGCGGCTAGTTATTTCGGAGGGGCGGAGTCGTCCGACAACGACTCGCTTGCTGGTGCGTCGGACGCGAGAGGCTCGCGGTCGCGGAAGCGGGCCTTTCTGAGTTGTGGGTCCGAGAGTTCTTCGGCCTCGGGGTCCAAGCCGTCGTCGAAGGCTAAAAAGCCGACGACGACGGCCGCGGATACCCACGTCGTGGGGCTCGCGGACGCCCAGCGACAGGTGGACCTGGCACGGAAGGTGCAGCTCCAGCAAGAGCTGGAGGAGCGGGTTGCCGCCAAAGAGAAGCGTGCGTACGTCGCCCGGGCCAAGTCCGGGTACGGTGCGTCACGGGTCGTGTACGCGGACCACTCTTTGGCGGAACTGGAAAGGATGGCGGAGGAGGAC
The DNA here is from genome assembly GCA_964057025.1 of Standfussiana lucernea. NCBI lineage: Eukaryota > Metazoa > Arthropoda > Insecta > Lepidoptera > Noctuidae > Standfussiana > Standfussiana lucernea. The sequence goes on from OZ059794.1 coordinate 17,704,334, forward strand.
GAGGAGGAGATTGTAGAGGTCGCCTCTAAGTCCTCCAACCTCAAGGGCACCTTCCAGAAGGCCCTGAAATGTAGGGCCGCGAGCATGCGCGGTGTCGTCGCTGAACTCGTTCAGCGGACGGCCTGCGACGAGACGCGGCAACTGCAGGCGAGGGTGGATCGCCTGCAGTCAGAGGTCAACCAGCTTCGTCAGAAGCTGGCTGAAGCCACGGCCCGGCCTCAACAGGCCGAGGCGAGCCCTGTGGCAGAGGGCCTTGCCTCGGCCCAGCCATCACGGGCTAAGGCGAAGACTCCGGCCGCCGCTTGCGGCGGATAAGAGGCAGAGCCGGCCGGGGCCGTCCTCCTCCACCCAGGTGGAAGACGTGGCCCTTCTCCCTGCGACCACTCCGTCCAACGAGTGGACGAAAGTGGGCCGCGGGGGGAAGGGTAAAGGGAGGAAGTCGGCAGCGGCCGTCCCTGCCGTCCCTGCCGTCCCCGTCACCCCTGCACCCAGCCAGTCGCAGACGACCGGCAAGGGCAAGGGGAAAGGGAAGGGGAAAGGTGGAAAGGGGCAGTTGGTCCCCCCTAAAACTGCAGCCGTCGTGGTGACGCTCACCGCGGAGGCTGCGGGGCGAGGGGAGACCTACGCCTCCATCTTGGTGCGGGCGCGCAGCAATGCCGATCCCACTCAGCTGGGGATCGGCAGTGTGTCGTGCCGGCGGACGCAGGCCGGGGCTCGAATTTTCGAGTTCCCGGGGGCCGAGGGGAGCGCCCGCGCTGACCTCTTTGCAGCCAAGCTGCAAGAGGTCATCGCGGGCTCTGCCAAGGTGGCCCGGCCGGTCAAGTCGGCGGAAATCGAGGTGACGGAGTTGGATGACTCCGTCACCAAGGAGGAGGTGGTGGCGGCGGTCGCAGCGGTAGGGGGCTGTGGCGCCGCGGCGGTCCAAGGCCGGGACATAAGGCCCGGCCGCGGCGGAATGGGCACCATCCGCCTCGAGTGCCCGGTCGCAGCTGCCAAAGCCGTCCTTGCGAAAGGACGGCTTCAAGTCGGATTCAGCTCGGGCGCAGTCCGGGCACTCGAGGAGCAGCCTCTGCGGTGTTTCCGGTGCTTCGGCATCGGCCACACCCGGCCCCTGTGTCCGTCCAAGGTTGACAGGACGGACACATGCTACCGCTGCGGCAAGGAGGGCCACAAAGCCGCCTCCTGCCAGGCCGCCACGCCGCACTGCGCGGTGTGTGCCGCCAGTGGCCGCCGGGCAGGCCACGTCATGAAGGGGAGGAAGTGCAATCCCCCCCCTAAGCGTGGCAAAGCGCAGGCGCCGACCGGGCCTGCACCTGCTGCTGCCGCTGATACCGCCGTTCCTGCGGCGGCTGCGGAGGAGGGTGCGATGTCCGACTGATGGCCACGGTCGAACACCGCATCCTTCAGGCGAACACCAACCACTGCAGGACGGCCCAGGATCTGCTGATGCAGACCATGGCTGAGTGGTTGGTGGACTTGGTGGTGGTCGCCGAACCCTACTCGGTCCCTGGCCGTTGGCTGGGCGACCGGGACGGCTTGGTGGCGTTGGTGGCGCGGTCTTCCACAGACTCCCCTCCCCTCTCGCTCTTAGAGAGGGGACCGGGATACGTGGCCGCCGCGTGGGGAGAGATAGCGATGGTAGGGGTGTATTTCTCCCCAAACCGCCCTCTCTCGGACTTTGAGGATTTCCTCGAGATCCTCACTGCTGTCGTAGGGAGGGCGGCACCACGCCAGGTCGTGGTGTTGGGCGACCTAAACGCCAAGTCGGTGGCCTGGGGCAACCCGGCCGCCGGGTGCAACGTCCGGGGACGCGCCGTCGAGTTTTGGGCGGCCTCGTGCGGTGTGTCCCTCCTTAACAGGGGGGCGGTCCACACGTGTGTGCGGCAACAGGGCGGGTCGGTGGTGGACGTCTCGTTCGCCACCCCCGCGCTTGCCGCCCGCGTCGTGAACTGGCGGGTGGAGCTGGTGGAGACCTTGTCGGACCACCGTTATGTGCGGTTCGACATCTCCACACAGCGGGGAGGGGGGACGGCCCGCGCTGGGCAATCTCCCTTCCCGCGGTGGGCACTCACCCGCCTGGACCGGGAGGCGGCCAAGGAGGCCGCCTTCCTCCAGGACTGGCTGTCGCCTCCCCCTGTCGAGGAGGTCCCGGACGTGGACGCCGCAGCGGTCAGGCTGCGGGGGTCCTTGACCGAGGTGTGCAACTCCAGCATGCCTCGGTCTCGCCGTCCGCCTCCCCGTCGCGCCGTGTACTGGTGGACGGAGGAGCTGGCGGGGCTCCGGGCCACCTGCGTGGCGGCCAGAAGGGCCTACGCGCGGAGCCGACGGCGCAGCGCCCAAAACCGAGTCCGGGCAGAAGAGGACCGCCTGTACGACTCTTACCGAGAGGCTACGGCGGCCCTCAAGTCTGCGATGGGCGCTGCGCAGGACTCGGCGAGGGCCGAGATGCTGGAGGGTCTCGACAGAGATCCCTATGGGAGGCCATATAAGGCGGCGCGGAACCAGCTCCGCCCCTATGGTCCCCCACTGTCGGAGACCCTCGAGCCAGCGTTGCTGGATGGGGTGGTCCGGTCCCTGTTTCCGCGCAGGACCGACTTCACCCCACCAGCGATGGATCCCCCGCAAGGGGCGGCTCCGCCGGAGGCAGAGGTGCCCCCGGTCACGGCGGCGGAATTCTACGCGGGGGTTCTGAGCCTCCGCGCGAAGAAGACCGCCCCCGGACCGGACGGCGTCCCCGCACGGGTGCTGGCGATCGCCGCCACCCAAATGGAGGACAGGTTTCGGGACCTCTTCAGCGCGTGTTTTACGGCTGGGAGGTTCCCGAAACTGTGGAAGGAGGGGCAGCTTTGCCTGCTCCGAAAGGAGGGTCGCCCGGTGGACTCCCCCTCGGCATACCGGCCCATCGTTCTGCTCGATGAGGTCGGTAAACTGTTCGAGGGAATCGTCGCCGGGAGGCTGGAGAGCCACCTGCGGGGGGTAGGGCCGGATCTGTCGGACGCCCAATTCGGGTTCCGTCGTGGGCGTTCGACGATCGACGCGCTGGCCCTACTCAAGGGCCAGGTGAAGGAGGCGGTGGAGGCGGGGGACGGAGTGCTGGCGGTGTCATTCGACATTGCCAACGCCTTCAACTCCGTCCCCCACTCGACGATATTGGAGGCGCTCCGGTATCACGGAGTGCCCCAATATCTGCGGAACCTCCTGGCCGACTACTTGGAGGGCCGAGAGGTCCTCCTCGTGGACAAGTCGGCCACGGTGAGGCGGTACGGCGCAGAGTCCGGTGTTCCACAGGGGTCGGTGCTAGGCCCCCCCTTGTGGAACATCGGGTTCAACTGGCTGCTGCGGGGTGCCCTCCTCCCGGGCACGAGTGTCATCTGCTACGCGGACGACACTCTGCTCACTGCCCGGGGGAGGAACTTTGCCGACGCGGCCATTCTGGCCTCGGCTGGCGGGTCCTTGGTGGCAGAAAGGATCCGCCGCCTGGGATTGAGGGTGGCGCTGCACAAAACGGAGGCCGTGTTCTTTCGCGGTCCCCGGCAGCGCTGCCCTGCCGACGCCCACATCGTCGTGGAGGGCGTCCGTATAGGGGTCCAGCCCCAGATGAAATATCTGGGGCTGGTGCTGGACGACAGGTGGCGCTTCGGCCCGCATTTCAGCGGGCTGTCGACGCGCTTGTTGAAGGCCGCGGACGCCCTCTCATGGCTCCTCCCAAACCTGGGGGGGCCCAAGGCAAAGTGCCGGCGCCTCTATGCCGGCATTTTGCGGAGCATGGCCCTGTACGGGGCTCCCATCTGGGCGGACTCCCTCCATAGGAGGGAGAATGCCACCGCCATCCGCAGGCCCCAGCGGGCTATTGCACAGCGGGTGGCGAGGGCCTACCGCTCAGTGGGCTTTTCGGCGGCGTGCGCTCTGGCCGGCACCCCTCCTTGGGAGCTGGAGGCGTGGGTGCTCGCCAGAGTGTACGAGTGGACGGCGCGCCGAAAGGCGCTCGGGGAGCGCCCCACGGGCGAAGAGCGGGAGGCGGTGCGGCGAGAGGCGAAGGACGCCATCGTCCTCCATTGGACGGAGGACCTCGCCAGCGCCGCCTTTGGCCGCCGGACGTTGGACGCGCTCGGTCCGGTCCTGAAGGGCTGGCTCGAGCGGTCCCACGGTTTCCTCTCTTTCCGTCTGGTGCAGGTGTTATCCGGACATGGCTGTTTCGGATCGCACCTGCACCGGATCGGGAGGGAGGAGACCCCGGCGTGCCACGACTGCGGCGCGGTAGAGGACACGGCGCAGCACACCCTCGAGGTGTGCCCGGCGTGGTCCGAGCTGCGCCGCGGTCTGACCGCGGTGGTCGGACCGGACCTCTCGCTTCCCGGCGTGGTCGACGCCATGCTGGGGAGTGAGGAGGCCTGGTCGGCGGTAGCCTCCTTTTGCGAGGACGTGATGTCGCAAAAGGAGGAGGCGGAGCGCGCGCGGGAGGATGACCCTCTCGCTGCGCCGCTCCGCAGACGAAGGAGGGGGAGAAGGCGTCGTGCCCTCCCTCCTCATGGTGACGGGCGGGCGACAGGCGCGGGGGTGCCTTCGCCCGCATTGCACCCGTCACCTTCGTCGGTCATTCCCGACCCCCCACACTCGTGAGGGTGTGAGGGGGTCCGCCTAGCAATCGTCGGCGGAGGACTGGAAGTAAAGGCTGTGCCGGTTTCCCAGTCCCCCGCCACTGTGACGAAGCGGGAATGCGCTGGGTCGTTTTAGTGGGTATACCGGGTCCGCCCGGGGAGTCCCACATACCCCTCCCGTCCCCCGACGGGAGGGTATGCGTAATGCATTTTTTCCCAGCGTAAAAAAAAAAAAAAAAGGGTTAGGTTAGGTTGCAGGCCGGGGCTCGAATCTTCGAGTTCCCGGGGGCCGAGGGGAGCGCCCGCGCTGACCTCTTTGCAGCCAAGCTGCAAGAGGTCATCGCGGACTCTGCCAAGGTGGCCCGGCCGGTCAAGTCGGCGGAAATCGAGGTGACGGAGTTGGATGACTCCGTCACCAAGGAGGAGGTGGTGGCGGCGGTCGCAGCGGTAGGGGGCTGTGGCGCCGCGGCGGTTCAAGGCCGGGACATAAGGCCCGGCCGCGGCGGAATGGGCTCCATCCGCCTCGAGTGCCCGGTCGCAGCTGCCAAAGCCGTCCTTGCGAAAGGACGGCTTCAAGTCGGATTCAGCTCGGGCGCAGTCCGGGCACTCGAGGAGCAGCCTCTGCGGTGTTTCCGGTGCTTCGGCATCGGCCACACCCGGCCCCTGTGTCCGTCCAAGGTTGACAGGACGGACACATGCTACCGCTGCGGCAAGGAGGGCCACAAAGCCGCCTCCTGCCAGGCCGCCACGCCGCACTGCGCGGTGTGTGCCGCCAGTGGCCGCCGGGCAGGCCACGTCATGAAGGGGAGGAAGTGCAATCCCCCCCCTAAGCGTGGCAAAGCGCAGGCGCCGACCGGGCCTGCACCTGCTGCTGCCGCTGATGCCGCCGTTCCTGCGGCGGCTGCGGAGGAGGGTGCGATGTCCGACTGATGGCCACGGTCGAACATCGCATCCTTCAGGCGAACACCAACCACTGCAGGACAGCCCAGGATCTGCTGATGCAGACCATGGCTGAGTGGTTGGTGGACTTGGCGGTGGTCGCCGAACCCTACTCGGTCCCTGGCCGTTGGCTGGGCGACCGGGACGGCTTGGTGGCGTTGGTGGCGCGGTCTTCCACAGACTCCCCTCCCCTCTCGCTCTTAGAGAGGGGACCGGGATACGTGGCCGCCGCGTGGGGAGAGATAGCGACGGTGGGGGTGTATTTCTCCCCAAACCGCCCTCTCTCGGACTTTGAGGATTTCCTCGAGATCCTCACTGCTGTCGTAGGGAGGGCGGCACCACGCCAGGTCGTGGTGCTGGGCGACCTAAACGCCAAGTCGGTGGCCTGGGGCAACCCGGTCGTCGGGTGCAACGTCCGGGGACGCGCCGTCGAGTTTTGGGCGGCCTCGTGCGGTGTGTCCCTCCTCAACAGGGGGGCGGTCCACACGTGTGTGCGACAACAGGGCGGGTCGGTGGTGGACGTCGCGTTCGCCACCCCCGCGCTTGCCGCCCGCGTCGTGAACTGGCGGGTGGAGCTGGTGGAGACCTTGTCGGACCACCGTTATGTGCGGTTCGACATCTCCACACAGCGGGGAGGGGGGACGGCCCGCGCTGGGCAATCTCCCTTCCCGCGGTGGGCACTCACCCGCCTGGACCGGGAGGCGGCCAAGGAGGCCGCCTTCCTCCAGGACTGGCTGTCGCCTCCCTCTGTCGAGGAGGTCCCGGACGTGGACGCCGCAGCGGTCCGGCTGCGGGGGTCCTTGACCGAGGTGTGCAACTCCAGCATGCCTCGGTCTCGCCGTCCGCCTCCCCGTCGCGCCGTGTACTGGTGGACGGAGGAGCTGGCGGGGCTCCGGGCCGCCTGCGTGGCGGCCAGAAGGGCCTACGCGCGGAGCCGACGGCGCAGCGCCCAAAACCGAGTCCGGGCAGAAGAGGACCGCCTGTACGACTCTTACAGAGAGGCTACGGCGGCCCTCAAGTCTGCGATGGGCACTGCGCAGGACTCGGCGAGGGCCGAGATGCTGGAGGGTCTCGACAGAGATCCCTATGGGAGGCCATATAAGGCGGCGCGGAACCAGCTCCGCCCCTATGGTCCCCCACTGTCGGAGACCCTCGAGCCAGCGTTGCTGGATGGGGTGGTCCGGTCCCTGTTTCCGCGCAGGACCGACTTCACCCCTCCAGCGATGGATCCCCCGCAAGGGGCGGCTCCACCGGAGGCGGAGGTGCCCCCGGTCACGGCGGCGGAATTCTACGCGGGGGTTCTGAGCCTCCGCGCGAAGAAGACCGCCCCCGGACCGGACGGCGTCCCCGCACGGGTGGTGGCGATCGCCGCCTCCCAAATGGAGGACAGGTTTCGGGACCTCTTCAGCGCGTGTTTTACGGCTGGGAGGTTCCCGAAACTCTGGAAGGAGGGGCAGCTATGCCTCCTCCGAAAGGCGGGTCGCCCGGTGGACTCCCCCTCGGCATACCGGCCCATCGTTCTGCTCGATGAGGTCGGTAAACTGTTCGAGGGGATCGTCGCCGGGAGGCTGGAGAGCCACCTGCGGGGGGTAGGGCCGGATCTGTCGGACGCCCAATTCGGGTTCCGTCGTGGGCGTTCGACGATCGACGCGCTGGCCCTACTCAAGGGCCAGGTGAAGGAGGCGGTGGAGGCGGGGGACGGAGTGCTGGCGGTGTCATTCGACATTGCCAACGCCTTCAACTCCGTCCCCCACTCGACGATATTGGAGGCGCTCCGGTATCACGGAGTGCCCCAATACCTGCGGGACCTCCTGGCCGACTACTTGGAGGGCCGAGAGGTCCTCCTCGTGGACAAGTCGGCCACGGTGAGGCGGTACGGCGCAGAGTCCGGTGTTCCACAGGGGTCGGTGCTAGGCCCCCCCTTGTGGAACATCGGGTTCAACTGGCTGCTGCGGGGTGCCCTCCTCCCGGGCACGAGTGTCATCTGCTACGCGGACGACACTCTGCTCACTGCCCGGGGGAGGAACTTTGCCGACGCGGCCATTCTGGCCTCGGCTGGCGGGTCCTTGGTGGCAGAAAGGATCCGCCGCCTGGGATTGAGGGTGGCGCTGCACAAAACGGAGGCCGTGTTCTTTCGCGGTCCCCGGCAGCGCTGCCCTGCCGACGCCCACATCGTCGTGGAGGGCGTCCGTATAGGGGTCCAGCCCCAGATGAAATATCTGGGACTGGTGCTGGACGATAGGTGGCGCTTCGGCCCGCATTTCAGCGGGCTGTCGACGCGCCTGCTGAAGGCCGCGGACGCCCTCTCATGGCTCCTCCCAAACCTGGGGGGACCAAAGGCAAAGTGCCGGCGCCTCTATGCCGGCATTTTGCGGAGCATGGCCCTCTACGGGGCTCCCATCTGGGCGGACTCCCTCCATAGGAGGGAGAATGCTACCGCCATCCGCAGGCCCCAGCGGGCTATTGCACAGCGGGTGGCGAGGGCCTACCGCTCAGTGGGCTTTTCGGCGGCGTGCGCTCTGGCCGGCACCCCTCCTTGGGAGCTGGAGGCGTGGGTGCTCGCCAGAGTGTACGAGTGGACGGCGCGCCGAAAGGCGCTCGGGGAGCGCCCCACGGGCGAAGAGCGGGAGGCGGTGCGGCGAGAGGCGAAGGACGCCATCGTCCTCCATTGGACGGAGGACCTCGCCAGCGCCGCCTTTGGCCGCCGGACGTTGGACGCGCTCGGTCCGGTCCTGAAGGGCTGGCTCGAGCGGTCCCACGGTTTCCTCTCTTTCCGTCTGGTTCAGGTGTTATCCGGACATGGCTGTTTCGGATCGCACCTGCACCGGATCGGGAGGGAGGAGACCCCGGCGTGCCACGACTGCGGCGCGGCGGAGGACACGGCGCAGCACACCCTCGAGGTGTGCCCGGCGTGGTCCGAGCTGCGCCGCGGTCTGACCGCGGTGGTCGGACCGGACCTCTCGCTTCCCGGCGTGGTCGACGCCATGCTGGGGAGTGAGGAGGCCTGGTCGGCGGTAGCCTCCTTTTGCGAGGACGTGATGTCGCAAAAGGAGGAGGCGGAGCGCGCGCGGGAGGACGACCCTCTCGCTGCGCCGCTCCGCAGACGAAGAAGGGGGAGAAGGCGTCGTGCCCTCCCTCCTCATGGTGACGGGCGGGCGACAGGCGCGGGGGTGCCTTCGCCCGCATTGCACCCGTCACCTTCGTCGGTCATTCCCGACCCCCCACACCCGTGAGGGTGTGAGGGGGTCTGCCTGGCAATCGTCGGCGGAGGACTGGAAGTAAAGGCTGTGCCGGTTTCCCAGTCCCCCGCCACTCTGACGAAGCGGGAATGCGCTGGGTCGTTTTAGTGGGTATACCGGGTCCGCCCGGGGAGTCCCACATACCCCTCCCGTCCCCCGACGGGTGGGCATGCGTAATGCATTTTTTCCCAGCGTAAAAAAAAAAAAAAAAAAAAAAAAAAAAGGTTAGGTTAGGTTTTTTTTTTTTTTTTTTTTTTTTTTTTTTTTTTTTTATACTTCTACCTCCAACATAATCGGAGCCTATGCTTGGCTTATCATTCATTCTAGTTCTCGCATTTATTCCTCTCGTACTTGCATTCTACATACTTTATCTTTCTTTCATCCATCTATCTTTCTGTCTATAAGGGTAGGACGCCCTTCTACTTCTTCCTATTCTGTATTCCTCTTTTCTTTTTATTTCGGGTATAACACATTGACACATGTTTTTTATTAATTTTCATCTACAATGATTCTTATTATAACTTAATTCTATTTCTTAATACTAACCATGTGGGTTTACAATTTTTACAGCCATCTTAAATGTACTAGTATAAGGAAATAGAAATAAGTGGTCCCAAATAAGTAATTAGAAATAGGATAGATTTTAAGATAGCTGTATAAATTGTTAACCCGCAAATGTACAATCTAGTTTGTAGCTAAATAAGAACACTAAGTTTTAAGGGATAACAATGTTTACAGCCATTTTATATATCTATATTTATAACTAAACAGTCACGTTCTTACAGTTACTTAACTTGACTTTACTTACTGGCTACCTATATATTCAGAATTTATTGTGTTTTTACTTAAACATTTTTCTTCTGTGTTCAATGCTTAACGCTAATATGCTATATGATATTATGTAAGCATTTTTGCTTAGGCACTTTTATTCCTTTTTATTACCTTCTCGCAAATTTTGACGCAATATTCTATAAACAACTCTCTCTTTTTTCCCGCCATTAGTAGCCATATATTTTCGGCATCAAGTTTGGTGTCGAGTACATGCTCGGCCACAAGTCTTTCTTTTGCAAAGACGGGACAGCTCAACAATATATGTGGCACCGTTTCAGCAATTTCAGGGTCGCAGATGCACGATGGGCTCCCCTTGCACTTGAAGCGATTCAAGTACTCCGAGAACCCACCGTGCCCCGTCATGATCTGGGTTGCTACGCTGTTTATCTTACACTTCCTGATAATCCTGTACGCCGCCACCGCATCCGGGAAAAACAGTTTGGTCACTGAAGCAGTTTCTCCGGTGGTGTATCTTTGGTTCCATACGTCAAGAGTTGCCATGCGAATGCATCGCTTGACGTATGAAACCGGACACAGGTCGTAGTCAGGCTTTCGTTTGGAATTTTCAGCGGCGCTTTTTGCCAGTTCGTCGGCTCTCTCATTTCCCTCCAACCCCACGTGGGCTTTGATCCAAAACAAGGTAACGGCCTTGTTTTGGATAGATAGGGACCTAAGGTTTGCCCTTGTCTCCACTGCCAGAGGATGGTGGCGGCTGTAGTTTTGGATGGTTTGGAGAGCCGCCATAGAGTCGCTGAAAATTCCAAACGATTGCGCACTGTGCTTCAAGATCTCCCTGGTTGCAACGCATATCGCTAGGAGCTCCGCCTGGTAAACGGTGGAGTAGTGTGGGAGGGCAAGTTTGAGAGCTTTAGTTTCGGCGACACCGTTCCACATGGACAGTGCCGCACCAACCTTGCCCCCAATCTTGCTCCCGTCCGTGAAGATACGAACTTCAAGTTCGTTCTGGGCATCGAGTTGCTCTTGGTTTACCAGGCTTATGAGCTCCAGCTCAGCGCGCTCCGCAGGGTGTGGATCCTCCATTGCCGAGGCAGTCTGCTCGACCCTCCTGCCGCCAAGTGCTGGCTGGGGCACCCCCCTCCTAGCCTCGTATAAGGATGCCGCTTCGCGGACACGTAGGTCGAGAGGTAGTATCCCAGCCAGCACCAGCGCGGAGTTTAAGGAGACTGTCCGGTATGCCTTGCACAGCTTTTGCGCAATGCCGCGCTGAACGGCTCCTAACTGCTTCTTGATACCCAGCTTCTCTACCGCCGGGGCCCATACGCTAGCGGCGTACAGGATGATTGGTTCCACGGTGGCCACATATATTATTCGTATCACCTCAGGGTGAAGCCCCCAGCTGGTTTTTGCTGCCCTTGTTAGTTGCTTGTGGATTCCTATTGCCCTTCTGCACACGTTTGCGACGTGTGCGTTAAAGGTGAGCTGTTTGTCGATGGTGACACCCAGGATTTTGATCTCATTGGACATGGCAATGTCGATCCCACCCATGTTCAGGCGTGGGGTATCATATTTTAGTTTTCTGGTTATAACCATAGCGTTGGTCTTTTGCGGGGCAAATTTAAGTTTGTTTTGTACACCCCACGCCTGGACATGCCCGAGAGCGGCGTTGGCACGTCCCTCAATCTCCAACGCAGTGTCACCATCGAAAACCAGCACCACGTCGTCTGCAAACGCCTGGCAATAGTTGTCCCTAGCTTCCAAACTCTTTAAGAGCGGGTCCAGCAAGAGATTCCAAAGTATTGGTCCGCCTATGGAACCCTGGACACATCCCTTGCTTGTGGCCTTGCAGTACTCTTCACCTGCGTACCTGACCTTGACCCTACGGTTTCTGAGATAGCTGTCGATGACCCTCCTCAAGCCGATTGGACACTTTTCCTCAGCCAGACGGACCCTTATAGCGGGCCACCAGGCGCTGTCGAAGGCTCCCTCTATGTCCAATGATACTAGGACTACAATTTTCTTAAGTTCCAGCTTACCGCGTATATGTTTCATTAGTGCATAGAGGGAGTCCTCGGTACTCCTCTGGGGCATGAATCCGTACTGGCGAGTACTCATCCTCGGAATCAGATGAAACTTGAGGCGGGCCATCAACATCTTCTCATAAATTTTGCCTAGAATTGGTAGTAGGCCGATAGGTCTGTACGCCTTTGGGGTGCTGTAGTCATCTTTTCCCGGCTTCTTCAAAACAATAACGGTCGCCTCCTTCCAGACTTCAGGGAAGAGGTGGCATTTCAGGCAGCCGTTTAGGAGAGACAAGGCCACCTCAGGGGCGCTTCCAATGGCTTGACAGCAAATATCGGCGGTGAAACCGTCACCTCCTGGAGCTTTTTTGGCATTGAAGGACCCGCACGCTGCCATCAGCTCAGCCATCGTGAATGGTGGTTCGCATGAGTCATCTTGCCCTCCAGCATTCACGACCTCGGCCTTTTCTCTAGTAAGGCGGTGGCAGGTGGTATCTGAGCCCGAGTGATCTTCTGGGTAAAATGTATTCGCCAGAAGTTCTACTGAACGTTTTGTGTCCAACACCTCCCCGTCCTTCACTAGTGGCTGGTCCTCTCCCCTTCCCTTGGTCCTTCCTATTACCCGGTAGATCCCTTCCCAAACCCCTTCTCGATCCTGTCTTGTGCAAAAGTTCTTCCAACTCTCGATTTCATCCTTGGCTGCCTCTGTCTCATACTCAGCTTTCAGTTTCAGGTACTCTTCGACGACCTTCGACCTTCGAGCCGGTGCAGCACACCTGACTCTGCGTTTCCTGGTGGCGACCTCTTTCATCATCCTCTCGAGTTTCTCGGACCACCACGGCAAGGTAAGCACTTCACTGGTTTTCTTTATAGGAATCGATAAGGTGCAAGCTTCTTTTATTACGTTAGTATATAAGTTGGTAATTTCGTTAAGTTGGTCGGATGTATTTAATTTATCGATTTCTGTTTTATTAATTTTACTCTCTTGCATTTATTGGCCGAGTTTCTCACGAAACTCGGGCCAATTTGCTTTTTTCGTGTTGAAAATCCTAGTGGTTCTATTAATAAGTATACCTTTTGATCTTTTTAATTTTATGTTGAAAACGATGCCGTTGTGGTCCGAGCTCGTGAGGCCCTCGTCTACCCTCCAGTCGTCCACCAGGTCCAGAATGTCTGTCGAGCATGCTGTGATATCAACATGGCTGCAGTAACGTATTCCGCCTCTGATCGTGTCGAAAGTCGGAATTTCCCCTCTGTTGAGTATGTTAAGGCTCAGCTCGTCGAGAACTCCAGACACTTCTTCGCCCCTTCTATCGATGGACAAACTTCCCCACCAGGTACTTTTGGCGTTTGCGTCTCCTCCAACGATCCACATTCTAGAACCTACCTCTTCCTCAACGAGTTTGAGGTGCTCCAGGTATGGTCCTATTGGCTGGTCCGGCTCAAAGTAAAAAGAAACAAGGGTGATCTTCCAGGCACTGGTTCGGATTCCCACCACGGTGATGTTATTCGTGGTGAGTTTCGGGTATTGAGTTACAATAAGGTTTTGATCGAAAACCACGATTGCGGCCTTAACTGTCCCATCTCCGATGTCAGTGCTCTGGAAGACCCGAACGCCCCTGTGGTTCCTCATGACTTTGGCCCCACCCACATAGGGTTCCTGGAGGAGAGCAACGGCAACTCCGCGCTTTACGGCTTCTAACAGGAGCTCGTTTGTTGCGAGCCTTTTTCGCTGGAGGTTGGCTTGTATGAACTTGTAGGAGTTTGGGTTGTCCTGGGTGCCCTTAGCAATACGCTACTGTTGACCTCGCTATCTCGTCCCATTTAATGCGTGTCGGGCAGTCGGGGTTAAAGGCGTTGTGGTTAACGTCTAACAGCTTGGCTCTTGTGCAATTCTGGCATTTCGGTGGTTCACCTGCCAGAAAATCGGCACATTCTGCCCTCAAGTGTGGGCCACCGCAATGACTGCACAGATCAGCCGGTTCTTTGCAGAATCGTCTGCCATGTCCGTAGCCCAGGCAGCGCGTACACTGTACTAACGGGGTTTGATCTTCAACCCTTATGCGCTGGAGATCCACATGCAGACGTCCGGCTTCCGTTTCCCGTCTCCAGATGGTCGGAGAGACGCTAACCACGATGTGACAGGAGTGTGGATTTCGTGTTCTTCTCCGGAACTTTACCACTACTCTGTCCTCCTCTTTGTCGAGGTTGTGAAAAACATCCCTGTTTTGATTCCTTAAAGCCTTAAGGACGTCTTCGTCTGAGTTAATGGAAAGGACACTCCTGAGAATCAACAGCGGGTCTTTGTTTTTCACCTCCTCGACATTGAGGTCCAGTCTTTCCTTTGCCAGCTTGTTTTTAATTTTCTCCCTCTCTTCCGTGGTTTGAAAGCCCATGATGATTTTCCTATCTTTCGCCTTTCTCACCCTTTCCACCTTGACCCAACCCTCTTTTGCATCAACCGCGTTTCGAACCTTGTTTAGGACCTCATCTCCTGTTTCCGTGTCATCCTTGGAGGTAACTACGATCGAGTGCAGCGTACTCCGCACTGGGTTCGCTTTTCCGCTGTGGATCGCAGTTACGCTCGCATATGTCGTGGCAGGACCGTTCTCGAGTATATCCTTATGTTTTTCGATTGCTGCCGTCAACTCCTCCATCTTTCTGTTGTTAGTTTCTAGCAACACTGAATGAGCCTTTATCTGTGTCGCTAGCAGGTTTGGTTCGGAAGGTGCCTTCAAGGAAAAGGTAACGTCAGTGGCAGCGACTTCTTGTCGTGTACTTTCTAGCCCAACTCCTGAGCCCTTGGTTTTTGTAAGCTTTTCCGCCTCCTTCACCAGCTGGAACAATCGGTCCAGCGCCTCAGCAATGCCGTTTTTTATTTCGGTTTTTGTGTTGCGTGAGGTGCTCAACAATAGCTTTGCTTTATTCAGGCAGGCCCTAGCCTCTGTCGACCGATCCGCGTAAACTTGTTTTGGCGGCGAGTGAGCCTCTATGAGTTTTGAGCGCGTTGAGAGTGTTTTATTCTCCTGCGCTTGTAGAGGTTTTTGTATTGGTATTTCAGGGCCAGCCTGTGCCGTTTTGGTGGCAAGAGGAGGAGTTAAAACCGTGCTGGCGGGCTTAGCCGCCTCCCATTCTCCAACGCTGCGTCTGACGTTTGGAGTTGATGATGTCAGTTTTGCTGGTGATTTGTCACCCTCAACCGCCTTCTTCATTGGGGTCCTTATGCCAATCATGTTGAAGGTTTGCGTCAAAAAGTACAAATTTATAAATAAAAATATAAAAAAGTGTAAAAGAGTACAATATAAATATAAGAATAAATAAAAGCGCACTAGAGATCGTAAAAAGCTTCCGTTAGTTCTTTAAGGGTTATCTCTATGTTGAGTTCGCGCGGTCAGCCCTTAAGTTCAATAGAACGGGTCAAACAAAGGACACAGAAGAAAAAATTTGCGTCCAGGAGTCAAAATTCCTCGATGTAGAGCAAAAGTTATTACGACTCTATGTAGAGTCGTTTCTCTATAGCCAGTGGATAGCTCTCCTCGAGCCCTTTGAAACGACCCAAAACTCGGTGCGGTTACACGAAGGGGTTACGGAGATATCCCAACTTGAAGAATTTGGTTTTTTGCCAAGATGGCGGCCGAAAAGTGGTTACAAGTGGATATCTCCGGAACCACCGGTCCAAAAACCCTGATGTTTGGGTTTCTCGCACTTGGCTCGATGAGACCGATCCCCTGGAATGGTTTTCAGGCTGAAAATTTTTGATCTCAGGGAAACGCCTGAAAATTGTCCTAACTTGTGCAGTATAACCTGCTGATGTGCCCAGAGAAAATCTCAGCCCTCTACGACTCTCCGTTCAGAAGTTATGATAGTAAGAAATAATTCCAAAATGGCTGCGGTCCTGTCAAAGACTTACTTTGACATCGGATAACTTCGATCGGGAAAGTCGTAGACCCCTCGAGTTTGGGCTCTCCCAACTCGGCTTGGGTTCCCCTGTCCACTGAAACCGCTTTCAGGACCCTGAAATTTTTTGGTTCCAAACCGCCTGAAAACGTGGAGTATTAAGGACAGTGAGTCCTTGAGTGTATTATCAAAAACCGCTACTTTCCACGACCACCGGTTCAGGAGTTATAGCGGTTTGAAACCAAACAAGATGGCCGCCGAGCTGTCAAAAGTCAACTTTAAAGGCCCGTAACTTGGGAACCCTTCGTCAGAGAGGGTCAGGGTTTTGGATGTACAGCTCGGCGTCACTTCAGGTATCTCCTGAAAGCAATTTCAGCGAGGAAAAGTTGTGTGGCCTGAAACAGCCTGAAAACCTACCACCCTTAAAATTGGCAGTATGCTACTGGCCGGAGTGAAAATCCGAGATTAATCGGCCCAGCGGTTTCCAAGATATCGACGATTGAAATTTAAAACCAACAAACCAAGATGGCGCGATTTTGTCGAAATACCCAAATCGGGAGATACACAGCCCGTGTTTGGGCTTATATGGGACGCAATAGGTGTATTGGACCCAGTCCCAGTGTCAAAAATACCTATTTCCTATTTAATTTTGATTAAAAGCCAAAAAACAGTAAAAAATCGATATCTTAGGCGCCACTGGTCGAAAAATTTTTTAAAAATTTTCAGTAAATAGATAAAATAGGGCACTACAAAGTGAAATAAACAAAAATACTAAAAACCAAAAACCTAGTTGAAAAATTTTAAAAATTTAGTTTTTTGATAGTTTTCCTAATATCTTTAAAAATATACAACCTAAAAATCTAGAACTTAAAATATATATTAAACTAATGAGCGCGCCAAGGACTGCAGTTGAAGATCTTCAAATTCTTGAGAAGAACCGGAGATATAAGAGTCAGAATATTGAAAGTTTGAAGTCTTCTTAAAAATCAGGTATGGTAGGTAGAAGAAAAATTTTTGCGGTTACCGTTTATGTCTTCACAGAAGATGACGGCAGCAAAGTTTCAGGCGTCTGGCTCCTCGTTTTCTTAGATTTCAACACCACGTGGTTTTTGTTTTTTCAGTATAAGTCCCAGAAATCTGGGTTTTTCGAGCTTCTGGGTGGTCAGGGCTATGTGCGGCAGCAATTTCTACCCCTTCCTTCATTAAAAAGGGGGGGTCGTCGATCTTGTTTCGGCAGCGTTATCAATTGAAGTTTTTTCTTCAACTATTAACCTCAAAAATTTGAGGTTTTTCACGTTTTGTTTGAACTGCACTGAAATCCGGGTTGAACCTTTCACCAGGGCGTTTAGGTTTCACTTTGCCCAACACATAGACACCAAAAACGTCAAATTCGGACCACTTTTTACCACTTTTTCGATTTTTTTTAAGCAGGAGACGAGCAAAAAACGTGGCGTTCGCGGCGGCGGTTGGAGCCAGACTGGGTTAGGTTAGGTTAGGTTAGGTTAGGTTAGGTTTTTTTTTTTTTTTTTTTTTTTTTTTTTGTTTTGGCAGGAGTGGGAAATCCCCACGGACACCTCGACTACCTCACAAGCTGTGAGACAGTCGAGGTAGTGCCGGACTCGAACCGGCTAAAACCACACTCCTGCCCCGCCAGTGTCCCTCTGAAATCGACAGAGACCTTAACATCTTTCTTTTTGGCTTTTCTGCACTTGTAGTAGGCCGGGGAGACCACATTCTGCGCATTTAATTTACGCTTGATAATATATTACTTGTCTAGAAATTCAATACGCTGAGATTAACTTTAAAATGTTTATTTTACTTTATATAATTATATACTCTGCTAATATTTACATATAATTTTTCTACAAAATTTTGTTTACTGAGGATTTTAAAATATTACTTTTACTTTCCTTATCTATATCGACCAATAACCCTCACACCATAGTTCCTTGAGTTGCTTAAATAGATTTACATATTCTCATTTTAATTTTGTTTCATTCATTTTACTTTTGTGATATTCTATCTTATATACTCAATATATAATTAAATATCATATATTTAAAACTAATGTATTAATATTTAAAACTATTTTTCGTACTTTTCTAAATTTTTTACAAAATGGATTAATGTCCTCCAAAATATAGCCAAATTTGACACAACTAGGCGTATCCACCAGCGCCTGCATCTGTTTCATAACTTGAGCCAGTTTCTCATGAAACAGACTCAAGTTACTATTTTGCCTTTTTCCATCGCTAATGGATTGCTCATCGCGCCTGCTCTTTGGTTGTGTCGATTTGGTTTGGGTTCTGGGCCGCCTGGAAGTGGTCGCACCGCCAACTTTAGCAATATGCTATCGAAGCTCTGGCGAATGCGTCCCACTTCCTACGCACCGGGCATTCCTTGCTAAATGCATTGTGCTGGTGCTCCCCCAGCTTGGCTCTGGTGCAGTTTACGCACACTGCTGCTTCGCCAATGAGTTTGTCTGGGCAGTCCGCCCGTAAATGCGGACCGCCGCAGTGGCTGCACAGGTCGGCTGGCTCCGTGCAGAGACGTTTGCCGTGGCCGTATGCTAAGCAGCGTGTGCACTGCACCAGAGGCGTCTGATCCTCGACGCGCACTCTCTGGAGGTCAATACGGAGTTTGCCTCCTTCGAGTGCTCGCTTCCAGATTGCTGGGGAAACACTCAGCACAATGCTGTTTGTGTACGGGTTATTGGTCTTCCTCCTAAATTTTACAGACATTCTTTGTTCCTTGCCGCCGAGGTCGTGAAAAATCTCTCGATTCTGGTTCCTAAGGGCCCGTAGTACTTCGTCGTCAGTGTGCACTGACAACACGTCCCTAAGAACCAGTAGCGGGTCCCGGTTCGTCACTTCCTCGACGACGAGGTTCCCTCCGGCCGCTTCAATTCGCTCTTTAATTTTTCTTCTCTCCTCCTTGGTGGCACACCCCATTATTATTTTCCTGTCTTTCCCTTTCCTAACTTTCTCTACCCGCACCCAGCCCTCTTTCGCATCCACCACTTTCCTGATCCTTTCCAGGATTTCGTCCCCCGTAACCGTGTCTTGCGTCGAGGAGACAACCACGGAGTGCAGTGTCGTTCGCTCCGGGGCTTGTGCCCCAGTTTGGCTCTTACTCAAAGACGCTACACCCGCGTATGTCTTTTCCGCCACACTTTCTCTGCTAGCCAGACTGTCTCGGAGTTTCACCAATTCTTCAGAGTTTGCCTTTATCAGCGAAATGTGCTCCTTCATTGTGGTCACGAGCTCAGTCTGGCTAGCAAGAACCTCGACGGAGACGGGTTTGGGACTGCAGTCAGCAGTGGGCGCGGGTACCGGTACGACTACGGATGCAGGTGCGGCAGGGGCCTTGTCTTTCTCTGACTCCTTCACCAGCTCATACAGCCTGTTTATGGCTTCGAGCACCGCAGTCTTGATTTCCGCCTTGAGGTTGCGGGAGTTGCCTAAATTAAGCTTTGCCTTGTTTAGGCAAGCCCTCGCCTCCGCAATGCGACTGGGGTGCCCAGCCTCAGGCTTCCTGAGCGGTCCTGAAGCGTCGACAGGAGCTCGGCGCGTCCCCGGAGTAGCAGGGCCCTCCCGAGACGTGAGCGGTGTTTCGTCCTCGAATACAATTTTCCGCCTCGCGTCAAGAGATGAAGGCCCCGCCTCCTCCGCCGATCGCGGCAAGCTCCTGGAGCTCTGGGTCTTTGCGTTCATGGCCGGGGTGCGCAACATATCGACTGGCGCAGAGCAGATGGTATCAGAACGGACCCCTGTAAAGAGGGGGTCAGGACAACAATATCTGCTCGAGAGGAGGGAGTACTACTGGACACTGGTACTCCTGTGCTGTGTCCCTGTAAAGGAGGGAACACAGAAAGTTGTTGATAATAATCAAATTAAATTAAACCGACTGTCACGATAAATAAAGTGTGACTCTCTCACACTTAGTCAAAACAAAGAGTTAAATAAAAGCGAAATTCCCCTACAGAACCGTTAGACTGGTCCTAATAATCAAAAGAAGATAAAAACAAATAAATATTATTCACCGAAATTCCCACGTCTACCTTCCTATAGACCAGAGGGCGGGTGGGTGGGCAAAATTTTATTTGAGCTAGCCGGGCGTGCGATATGTCCAGAGACGGGTCTCCGCGCGGGCTAGCGATCTGCGAAATAAAACAGGGTGGGTGCCGAACAAGATTTTTGAGTTTTGGTCAAAAAACCAGATTTTGAGACAAAAAATTTCGATTTCAACCCCCAACCTGGACTCCGGCACACGGAACGCGGACCAGAACACAGGGATGGCAGGTGAGTACTATTGCAGCTATAATGTAACGTAGTTTTCAAAGAAAATTTGGAAAAACACTAAATTTTGAAGATTTTATCTGTAATTTATAAAAAATTTGCAAGGGTTGTAGGGAGAATTTTTCAAATCGCGTCCAGGCGAGTGCAAAGTGGTCAGTACGTAGGTGGAGGCCTACTTTAGTCTAAAACTGCTGA
The DNA here is from genome assembly GCA_964057025.1 of Standfussiana lucernea. Taxonomy (NCBI): domain Eukaryota; kingdom Metazoa; phylum Arthropoda; class Insecta; order Lepidoptera; family Noctuidae; genus Standfussiana; species Standfussiana lucernea. The sequence continues at coordinate 17,724,310 of OZ059794.1, forward strand.
AAACAGCGTCAAAATTGCACTATAAAGGGCGAAGATATCTAGCTTTTTGTGTTTGATGTACTCCCTTTTTTTTTTTTTTTTTTTTTCCGGATGGGAAATCATCAAATGACTTCTCCCGCTCTGGGCTGAGCGGGAGGGTGTGTCAGACTTTTACTGACTAAAACCCACCCATGTTCCTTCATCGCCCTTTGTGTTCCGGGGCCGCGGTATCTCTTTCGAACAACCCGCAGCACCCGGCAGGCATCGGCCCTTGCGGGCCCCTTCCCTATGCTGACATCTCTTTGAGGCGCGCGTGGAACACGAACGCGCCGTCGACACGGCCTGTCGTCCTAAGACGGAGGGACGGCGAGCTAGCCCTTAGCTCACCGTCCACAGGCCCGCGTCTACGGTGGCCGGGGGCCACCACGTGGCCCCCGACGCCCGGTGCGTCTCCCGCGGCGGCTGGGACGTGAGGAGGAACGCTCTCTCTCACGTTCCGCCTCCTCCTTTGCTAGCATGACTGCTTCGCAAAAGGAGGTGACGGCTTCCCATTCCGTCTCGCTCCGGACCATGGCTCGAACCAGGGCCGGAAGCGAGAGGTCGCCGCCGCCGATCGCCGCTAGGAGGACACGGCGGTGCTCCGCCCAAGCGGGGCAGACCTCCACCGTATGCTCCACCGTGTCCTCCGGTCGATCCTCGCAGTGGAAACACCCGGGCGTTTCCTCCCGCCTGATTCGGTGCAGGAACCTCCCGAAACAACCGTGTCCGGTGAGGACCTGCGTCAGGCGGAAGGTGAGGACGCCGTGGCGCCTCTCAAGCCACTCCTCAAAGAGGGGACTTATCGCCACTATCGTGGCGTGCCCTGCACGGGGTTGCGACAGTCGCTCTCTCCATGTCACCATGAGATCGGCTTGGAGGTTTGTCCGCTGAGCGGCAATTAGCCGCGGCAGCGGAGTAACCCCCCGGCGAAGAACCTCCGCGCGCCATTCATGTAGGCGCGCGAGGACTATCGCCTCCAGATCCCATGGTGGCAATCCGGCTAGGAGGCTCGCAGCCTCGCCCGAGATCGTGCGGAACCCACGGACCATCCTTACGGCTATCACCTTTTGGGGCGCGTTCAGATAATGGGCGGCTCGCCGCCTCAAGGAACGCGCCCACACCGGGGCACCGTAAAGGGCCATGGACCGCACGACCCCCGCATAGAGCCTCCGGCAGGAGGCGTTCGGCCCCCCCAGATTGGGCAGGAGCCGCCTGAAGGCAGCCCCAGTCCGTTCCAGTTTAGGGGCCAAACGTCGGAAGTGCTCCACGAAGTTCCACCGGCTGTCGAGGACAAGTCCCAGGTACTTCAACGTCGACCCGACGCCGATGGAAACCCCTCCTACCGTCAGTGAGGATCCCGACGGTGGCGCATTCCGAGGCCCATGAAAGCACATGGCCTCGGACTTGTGCAATGCCACCTCGAGACCCAGTTGCCGGATCCTCTCAACGACTATCGCAACCCCGCGTGTCATCAAGTCGGCCGCCGCCTCGTGCGACCTCCCCTGTGCCAGCACCAGCGTGTCGTCAGCGTAGCACACTACGCTGACGCCACTAGGGAGGTCGGCGCGCAGCACCCAGTCGTATCCGATGTTCCACAAGGGCGGTCCTAGAACCGATCCCTGTGGGACACCGCACGACATCTCTCGCCGGTTCCACTCTCCGGAGCGACCGGGGTAGATGACGGCTCTGTCCGTCAGGTAATCCCCGACCACACGACGAAGGTAGGTCGGCACCCGGTGATACCGGAGTGCCTCCCCAATGCAGCTCCAGGGCATGGAGTTGAAGGCGTTGGCGATGTCGAGAGACACCGCCAAGACAACCCCACCCCGGGACACCGCATCCCCCGTCGTGAGGGCTCTTACGCGCATGATTGCGTCCACCGTGGAGCGCCCCTTGCGGAAACCAAACTGGTGTTCCGCAAGATCCGGACCCATCCCCGCAAGGTGCTCGGCGAGGCGGTTTGCAATGACTCTTTCAAAGAGCTTGCCCACCTCGTCGAGCAACACAACGGGCCGGTATGCGGACGGAGAGTCCGCAGGGCGCCCCGGCTTCCGAATGAGGACCAGCTTCCCCGTCTTCCAACGAAGCGGGAACTGGCGTCTCTCCAAGCATGCGCTTAGGAGCCCCTCCAGTCGGGGCCCGAGAGCCTCAAAGGCCAGGACCCAGGCTTTGCCAGGCAAGCCGTCGGGTCCCGGGGCGGTATTTTTGGCCTTGAGCCGTCCTACCGCCACTCTCAGGTCTACCCCAGCCACTTCCGGGACGTCGTCGTCGTCGTGGTCCGCTTCCGGCACCGCAGGTGGCGGAGCCATAAGCGGGGGGGGATGTTCCCCTCGCGAGGGAAACAGAGCGCTCACCACGTCCTCCACGAGCTGAGGCCGGAGACTCTGCGTCAGTGGGGGGGCCCAGGTGCGGAGTTTATCCCGCACCATCTTGTAAGGGCGCCCCCACGGATCCCCGTCAAGAGTCCCCAGCATCTCCTCGCGGGCCCGATCTCTGGCCCGCAGGACAGCCTCGTGGAGGGCGGTCTTCGCCGCTCTGTAGCCCTCATACAGCTCCGCCTCAATGGCTTCCGCATTCGGCGGGCGAATGCGGAGCCTGCGATGCCTGGCGTACGGGTGTCGCGCAGCGACGCACGCCTCGCGCAGAGTTGTCAGCTCGCGCGACCACCAGTACACCTGACGCCGGGCGCGTCCTGGCCGAACTCGGGGCATTGCCACGTCACATATGTCGGACATGGCCTCCTGGAACCACCCTGCCTCATTATCAACGTCGGCAGGCCTGTCCGGTGATGTCACCCAGGCCTGCACGATCGAGGCTTCCAGGAGGAGCTCCCGGTCCAGCTGCTTCAGCGCCCAACGCGGACCACTCGGGGCCTGTAAGACCGGCGCGCTCGAGGACTGGGCGGAGACGTCAAACCGGATATACCGGTGGTCGGAATAGGTCTCCACCCCCTCCATGACACGCCAGTCCACGACACGCGGCGACAGAGCGGGGCTAGCGAACGAAATGTCCACCACCGACTCGCCCCGCATCCGCACACACGTGGGTACAGTACCCCGATTCAGGACGACCAGGCCTGTTTCCAGAGCCCAGTCCTCCACCATCCTTCCCCGCACGTCTGTGCAACGAGAACCCCAAGCCATATTCTTGGCATTGAAGTCCCCGAGGACAAGCACGGGGAGGGAATGGCTTCCGACGACGACACTCAACTCCGCAAGGGAGTTGTGGAACTCGGCGAGAGTTCGGTTCGGGGAGAAGTAGACACCCACAACTACGATCTCCCCGAACCGTGCCGCTACGCACCCCTGACCCTTCCTGACACTTTCAAGGGTCGGGGTACCGGCGGCGGCCGACGAAACTAAGGCCACTGAGCCGCTTAGGTCCGCCACCCAGTCTTCCCTGGGCAGGACGAAGTACGGCTCAGCGACCACGGCGATGTTAATCAACCACTGCGCCATGCTCTGAAGCAGCAGATTCTGGGCGCAGGCGCAGTGGTTGATGTTCGCCTGGAGGAGGCGTAATGGGGCCGTTATTGGCACTCCATACCCTCCTCCTCCCGGGCCCCCTGCGAGGGCGCAATTGTCGCAGCGGCGGCAGTAGCGGCGACAGCGGCAGAGGGGGCAGCCGCGGCAGCGGCGGCGGAGACGGTGGCGGAGGCGGCGGAGGGCCTGCTCTTACCTCTTGTGGGTGGAGCGCAGGCCTTGCTCCCAGCCCGGTGATCGGCCGGCTTGCCAGCAGCCGCACATGCAGCACAGTGCGGCGTGGCAAAGCAAGCCGCCGATGTGTGACCGGGCTGACTGCATCGGAAGCAGAGGCCACTGCGGTCCACCTCCGAGGCGCACCTTACTGACACGTGGTGCCCCACGTGGCAGCGATAGCACCTCAGAGGTCTGGGTTCCAGCAGCTTTACCTGCGCTGAAACCCAGCCCACCAGTAGCCTTCGGCCCTCCACAATAGTTTTCGCCGCCGTCACGGGGCAGCTTACCGTGACGGTACGCATGCCCGACAGGTCCGAACGTATGGCGCCTGCCCTGACCTGCTCAGCAGGGCACCCTCCGGACCTGGCGACGGCGGCCACCACCTCCTCCTCGGTCACCGAGTCGTCCAGACCCAAGATGCGCAAGTCTGCGCATCTGACAGGCCTGGAAACTCGGGCCTCGTCCGCGTTCAGGGACGCTCTGAGCTTTTCCGCCAGAGCGTCTGCGGACGAGCCGCTGGTTTCACCGGGGATCTCCAGCATGCGAGCCCCTGTCGCAGTAACTTTAAGCCGGAGGCCCCCGGTGATTCCGAGCTCACCGAGGTTCACCGTCTCCTTGGCTTTCGCCAGCAGGTCGCGGTAGGACACGCCCCTCTTTTCCGCATCTGGCTGTAGCGTGATCACCACAGCCGCGGTTTTAGGGGCGCGGAGCCTAGCCGCAACCTTTCGCGCCCGGTGCTGGCGCTGCCGCTCCTCATTGCGGGCCTTTTTGGCCGCCTTCCGCCCCTTCTGTTTCTCCCCAACCACCTGCCATCCGGCATCAGCCGCGGAAGGTGTAGTGGGCTGGGGAGGCAGTGGCGGAGGCGGACGTGCCGCAGGCGCTGGCCCACTCGCCGCTGGCGCTGACACAATTGCCGCCTGTGCAGCCGCCTTGCCCTTCTTCTTCTTGCCCGCCGCCTTCTTAGCCGACACCGGTTTCGCCGGAGCCGACTTATCAGCGGGGGGCAACGCAGCCCTGCCAGAGGGCTGACTGGTCGCGGGGGCGGCAGCCGCAGCAGCCGCGTACGAGGCCGCTTTCGGCGCGGCCGCCTTGTTCGCGGTCAAGGGGGGACGCAGGACAATACCCTCCAGAACGGAAAACCGCGTCTGGAAGGCAGCCAGCTCCTGCCGAACCAGGTTCAAAACCTGGTTCTCCACAGGCATGGGCTGGCTTTGCTGCTGCCGCTGCTGTGGTCCCCCCCTTGGAGGAGCCACACTGGAGCCAGCCTCCCGCAGGCTGGCCAGGTCTGCACGGAGCTTAGCGTTCTCCTGTTGGAGAAGCTCCATGCAGGTCGCCAGGCGGGACACCTCCGCCCGCAGCTTGGCCACCTCATCAGACGGAGGCCCCACATAGTGGGCCTCCGCAGCCGCCAAAATGGAAGCGGAAGCCGCGGGGATGGCCTTGTGTTTTGTGGAAGGCTTTACCTTCGCGGCCACGCCCCGGATTGCGGCTTCCACCTCCTTTGCGAACCTGGCCTTACGCTCCGCCTCGGAGCCGCCAGGCGCACCCGCCTCTTCGCCAGACCCGGGAGCAGTAAAGCCCGGGTGGCGCCCCTCCTCGGCCACCTTTGCCGACCTCTCGGAGGCAGTGAGCCCCCCCCTCTTGCCTTGGATCCCACCGCGTCTGCTGGTGGAGATCTTACGGGCCGAGGCCAACTCCTCTCCGGAAGTCGACACTAGGTCGCCCTCCTGCCTGGACCGCTTGCGGAAGAACTTGCTGTTCTCCGCAGCAGTCCCGGCCCTCTCGAGGCGGGAGCTCCCTGAGCCTCCCGCGCTCCTATCACTGGATGCGGCGTCGGACTCCGACCCCGCATCACTCCCCACCTCTTCATTTGTTTTTTTTGTGTTTAATTTCGTTTCCATTCTGTTCCCACGAGTAAATAACTTTGTATTGTCTCAAATTTAGTGGTTCGCACTAACGACTAATTTAGCTACCCATTAGTCAAGCTAACAACCTCCCTCACGGTGCGCCGCCGCTTGGAGGTTTGGGGTGATTTTTTATAGAGGTTTTCTACCTCGCGGTCCGGGCGGTTAAGCCAAGACCCTCGGTCCCTATCAAAGCCGCGAGACATGATCCACGACACTTCGACGATGGGATTACGAGATCGACGGTGACAGGGAAGGACGTATCCTTCCCTGTCTGCTCGGAGGCAGGGTAAGTGCACACCGAGCCCGTCCTTACTCCCCTGCTATGCCCTCTGCTTTACAGAGGGTCACGCAGGGGAACGCACTTTTGGTCCAACGACCCCACCCATGTCAGAATAATTGGCCGCGGCAGTAACACTCCCCGAGGGATGAGAGGAAATGGAAATTCCAATTTCCTCTCATCCCCGGGGGATGATTACTGCCACGCCCAGGGTGCACCGGCCGAGCAGCTGCTCATCCCTCCAGACGTATCGGGAGGGACCAGCAGCCGCTCGGCACACGTGGAGGACTTCTGACTTTGCACCCCTTGATGTACTCCCTAAGGTGGATTTTAGTACAACGGAATTTACCAAGAAATTGTCTATTTTAGAAAAATTACAATGTTTTATTTGAGCTAGCCGGGCGTGCGATATGTCCAGAGACGGGTCTCCGCGCGGGCTAGCGATCTGCGAAATAAAACAGGGTGGGTGCCGAACAAGATTTTTGAGTTTTGGTCAAAAAACCAGATTTTGAGACAAAAAATTTCGATTTCAACCCCCAACCTGGACTCCGGCACACGGAACGCGGACCAGAACACAGGGATGGCAGGTGAGTACTATTGCAGCTATAATGTAACGTAGTTTTCAAAGAAAATTTGGAAAAACACTAAATTTTGAAGATTTTATCTGTAATTTATAAAAAATTTGCAAGGGTTGTAGGGAGAATTTTTCAAATCGCGTCCAGGCGAGTGCAAAGTGGTCAGTACGTAGGTGGAGGCCTACTTTAGTCTAAAACTGCTGAAAACAGCGTCAAAATTGCACTATAAAGGGCGAAGATATCTCTGGTTAGGTTAGGTTAGGTTTTTTTTTTTTTTTTTTTTTTGGCAGGAGTGGGAAATCCCCACGGACACCTCGACTATCTCACAGGTTGTGAGACAGTCGAGGTAGTGCCGGACTCGAACCGGCTAAAACCACACTCCTGCCCCGCCAGTGCCCCTCTGAAAATGACAGAGACCTTGACATCACTCTTTTTGGCTTGTATACGCCTCTAGGTGGCCGGAGAGACCACATTATACGCGTTTAATTTACGGTTCGTTTATATTATGTATCAAGAGTTTAACACGCTGTAATTAAGTATTTATGTTTGTTTTTCTATAAATATTTACTTTGCCAATATGTACTTACTATTTTTCTACAATTTATGTGACTTAAGATTTTAAACTATTACTATGACTTTATGTCTGATATTTTATACCCTTATACTATACTTGCACTTGCTTATTTTTGTTTTCAAATTTTAATTTGTTTGACTGTCTTTTTTATTTTTATGATATTTTAATCTATATATTAAATATATAATTGAATATCACATATTTTTTAAAAACTTATTAATTGTTGTATCTATTTTTCTAATTTTTTTACAAAATAGAACACCCGTCGAAATATTATCCGATTTCACACAACTGGGCGTATCCACCAGCGGTTGCACCTGTTTCAGCATAACTTGAGCCAGTTTCTCATGAAACAGACTCAAGTTACTATGTTGCCTATTGTCATCGCCTATGGTTTGCTCAACGCGCCTGCTCTTCGGTTGTGTAAATTGGGTTTCGATTCTGTTCCGCCTGGAAGTGGGCGCACCGCCAACTTTAGCAATATGCTATCGCAGCTCTTGCGAATGCGTCCCACTTCCTTCGCACCGGGCATTCGTTGCTGAATGCGTCGTGCTCAATGGCCCCCAGTTTTGCTCTGGTGCAGTTCAGGCAAGCCGCTGCTTTGCCGATCTGTTTATCGGGGCAGACCACCTTGAGGTGTGGTCCACCGCAGTGGCTACACAGATCGGCTGGCTCCGTGCACAGGCGTTTCCCGTGCCCGTATGCCAAGCAACGGGTGCACTGCACCAGAGGCGTCTGATCCTCGACGCGTACCCGTTGGAGGTCGATGCGGAGTTTTCCCCCCTCAATCGCCCTCCTCCAGACTGTAGGGGACACACCAAGCACAACGTGATTAGCGTGCGGGTTGCGTGTTTTCCTCCTGTACTTAACTACCATTCTATGTTGCTCGTCGTCGAGCCCGTGAAATATCTCCCGGTTCTGATTCCTAAGGGCTCTCAACACTTCCTCATCACTGTGAATCAGTAAGACGTCCCTCAGAATCAGAAGCGGGTCCCGATTCTTCACGTCCTCGACGACAAGGTTCTCTCCGGCCGCCTCCAATCGTGCCTTAATTTTTTGTCTCTCCTCTTTCGTTGCGCACCCCATGATAATTTTTTGGTCCTTGGCCTTACGGACCCTCTCTACGCGCACCCAGCCCTCCTTCGCGTCCACTGCTTTCCTAACTCTTGCCAGGATGTCGTCACCCGAATCCTGTTCCTGTGTTGAGGAGACAACCACGGAGTGCAGCGTCGTTCGCTCCAGGGCCTGTGCCCCGGTGTGGCACTTACTGACGGCAGCTACACTCGCGTAGGTTGTCTCCCCCACAACTTCCCTGCCAGCCAGACTGTCTCGGAGTTTTTCGAGTTTCTCGGAGTTGTCCCTTAATTCCGAGATATGCTCCTTTAAGGTGTTGAGGAGCTCAGTCTGGCTAGCAAGAACCTCGACAGAAATGGGTCGGGGACAGCAGTCAGCAGTGGGCTCGGGCACCGGTACGGCTACGGGAGCGGGTGCGGTAGCGGCCTTGTCTCGCTCCGACTCTTTGACCAGCTCATAAAGCCTGTTTATGGCCTCGAGCACCGCAGTCTTGATTTCGGCTTTGAGGTTACGCGAGTTGCCCAAATTTAGCTTAGCCCTATTTAGGCAAGCTCTCGCCTCCGCAATGCGACTGGGGTGCCCAGCCTCAGGCTTCTTGAGCGGTCCTGATGCGTCGACAAGAGCTCGACGCGTCCCCGGAGTAGCAGGGCCCTGCTGAGACGTGAGGGGTGTATCGTCACCGAATACAATTTTCCGCCTCGCGTCAGGAGGTGAAGGCCCCGCCTTCTCCGCCGATCGCGGCGAGCTCCTGGAGCTCTGGGTCTTTGCGTTCATGGCCGGGGTGCGCAACATATCGACTGGCGTAGAACAGATAGTATCAGAACGGACCCCTGTAAAGAGGGGGTCAGGACAACAATATCTGCTCGAGAGGAGAGACGAATGTTTTGGACACTGGTACTTTTGTGACCCTGTAAAGGGGGGTACACAGAAAGTAGTAATTAATAAAATCAGATAAAGTTAAAAAGAAAAGTAAAAGTTATATAATTATAGTCGCTCACAAACGACAGTCCGTTAAATAGTGCGACTTTCTCACACTGGGTCAAAAAGAATAAAAACGCGAATTTTCCCTACAAAACCGTTGAAATAGTCCTAATTAAAGCAAAAAGAAGATAAAAACAAATAAATATTTTCACCGAGATTCCCACGTCTACCTTCCTATAGACCAGAGGGAGGGTGGGTGGGCAAAATTTTATTTGAGCTAGCCGGGCGTGCGATATGTCCAGAGACGGGTCTCCGCGCGGGCTAGCGATCTGCGAAATAAAACAGGGTGGGTGCCGAACAAGATTTTTGAGTTTTGGTCAAAAAACCAGATTTTGAGACAAAAAATTTCGATTTTCAACCCCCAACCTGGACTCCGGCACACGGAACGCGAACCAGAACACAGGGATGGCAGGTGAGCACTATTGCAGCTATAATGTAACGTAGTTTTCAAAGAAGATTTGGAAAAACACTAAATTTTGAAGATTTTATCTGAAATTTATAACAATTTTGCAAGGGTTGTAGGGAGAATTTTTCAAATCGCGTCCAGGCGAGTGCAAAGTGGTCAGTACGTAGGTGGAGGCCTACTTTAGTCTAAAACTGCTGAAAACAGCGTCAAAATTGCACTATTAAGGGCGAAGATATCTCGGTTAGGTTAGGTTAGGTTAGGTTAGGTTAGGTTCCGCACTGCGCGGTGTGTGCCGCCAGTGGCCGCCGGGCAGGCCACGTCATGAAGGGGGGGAAGTGCAATCCCCCTCCTAAGCGTGGCAAAGCGCAGGCGCCGACAGGGCCTGCACCTGCTGCTGCCGCTGATACCGCCGTTCCTGCGGCGGGTGCGGAGGAGGGTGCGATGTCCGACTGATGGCCACGGTCGAACATCGCATCCTTCAGGCGAACACCAACCACTGCAGGACAGCCCAGGATCTGCTGATGCAGACCATGGCTGAGTGGTTGGTGGACTTGGCGGTGGTCGCCGAACCCTACTCGGTCCCTGGCCGTTGGCTGGGCGACCGGGACGGCTTGGTGGCGTTGGTGGCGCGGTCTTCCACAGACTCCCCTCCCCTCTCGCTCTTAGAGAGGGGACCGGGATACGTGGCCGCCGCGTGGGGAGAGATAGCGATGGTGGGGGTGTATTTCTCCCCAAACCGCCCTCTCTCGGACTTTGAGGATTTCCTCGAGATCCTCACTGCTGTCGTAGGGAGGGCGGCACCACGCCAGGTCGTGGTGTTAGGTGACCTAAACGCCAAGTCGGTGGCCTGGGGCAACCCGGTCGCCGGGTGCAACGTCCGGGGACGTGCCGTCGAGTTTTGGGCGGCCTCGTGCGGTGTGTCCCTCCTCAACAGGGGGGCGGTCCACACGTGTGTGCGGCAACAGGGCGGGTCGGTGGTGGACGTCTCGTTCGCCACCCCCGCGCTTGCCGCCCGCGTCGTGAACTGGCGGGTGGAGCTGGTGGAGACCTTGTCGGACCACCGTTATGTGCGGTTCGACATCTCCACACAGCGGGGAGGGGGGACGGCCCGCGCTGGGCAATCTCCCTTCCCGCGGTGGGCGCTCACCCGCCTTGACCGGGAGGCAGCCAAGGAGGCCGCCTTCCTCCAGGACTGGCTGTCGCCTCCCCCTGTCGAGGAGGTCCCGGACGTGGACGCCGCAGCGGTCCGGCTGCGGGGGTCCTTGACCGAGGTGTGCAACTCCAGCATGCCTCGGTCTCGCCGTCCGCCTCCCCGTCGCGCCGTGTACTGGTGGACAGAGGAGCTGGCGGGGCTCCGGGCCACCTGCGTGGCGGCCAGAAGGGCCTACGCGCGGAGCCGACGGCGCAGCGCCCAAAACCGAGTCCGGGCAGAGGAGGACCGCCTGTACGCCTCTTACCGAGAGGCTACGGTGGCCCTCAAGTCTGCGATGGGCGCTGCGCAAGACTCGGCGAGGGCCGAGATGCTGGAGGGTCTCGACAGAGATCCCTATGGGAGGCCATATAAGGCGGCGCGGAACCAGCTCCGCCCCTATGGTCCCCCACTGTCTGAGACCCTCGAGCCAGCGTTGCTGGATGGGGTGGTCCGGTCCCTGTTTCCGCGCAGGACCGACTTCACCCCTCCAGCGATGGATCCCCCGCAAGGGGCGGCTCCGCCGGAGGTGGAGGTACCCCCGGTCACGGCGGCGGAATTCTACGCGGGGGTTCTGAGCCTCCGCGCGAAGAAGACCGCCCCCGGGCCGGACGGCGTCCCCGCACGGGTGGTGGCGATCGCCGCCACCCAAATGGAGGACAGGTTTCGGGACCTCTTCAGCGCGTGTTTTACGGCTGGGAGGTTCCCGAAACTGTGGAAGGAGGGGCAGCTTTGCCTGCTCCGAAAGGAGGGTCGCCCGGTGGACTCCCCCTCGGCATACCGGCCCATCGTTCTGCTCGATGAGGTCGGTAAACTGTTCGAGGGGATCGTCGCCGGGAGGCTGGACAGCCACCTGCGGGGGGTAGGGCCGGATCTGTCGGACGCCCAATTCGGTTTCCGTCGTGGGCGTTCGACGATCGACGCGCTGGCCCTACTCAAGGGCCAGGTGAAGGAGGCAGTGGAGGCGGGGGACGGAGTGCTGGCGGTGTCATTCGACATTGCCAACGCCTTCAACTCCGTCCCCCACTCGACGATATTGGAGGCGCTCCGGTATCACGGAGTGCCCCAATATCTGCGGAACCTCCTGGCCGACTACTTGGAGGGCCGAGAGGTCCTCCTCGTGGACAAGTCGGCCACGGTGAGGCGGTACGGCGCAGAGTCCGGTGTTCCACAGGGATCGGTGCTAGGCCCCCCCTTGTGGAACATCGGGTTCAACTGGCTGCTGCGGGGTGCCCTCCTCCCGGGCACGAGTGTCATCTGCTACGCGGATGACACTCTGCTCACTGCCCGGGGGAGGAACTTTGCCGACGCGGCCATTCTGGCCTCGGCTGGCGGGTCCTTGGTGGCAGAAAGGATCCGCCGCCTGGGATTGAGGGTGGCGCTGCACAAAACGGAGGCCGTGTTCTTTCGCGGTCCCCGGCAGCGCTCCCCTGCCGACGCCCACATCGTCGTGGAGGGCGTCCGTATAGGGGTCCAGCCCCAGATGAAATATCTGGGACTGGTGCTGGACGACAGGTGGCGCTTCGGCCCGCATTTCAGCGGGCTGTCGACGCGCCTGCTGAAGGCCGCGGACGCCCTCTCATGGCTCCTCCCAAACCTGGGGGGACCAAAGGCAAAGTGCCGGCGCCTCTATGCCGGCATTTTGCGGAGCATGGCCCTCTACGGGGCTCCCATCTGGGCGGACTCCCTCCATAGGAGGGAGAATGCTACCGCCATCCGCAGGCCCCAGCGGGCTATTGCACAGCGGGTGGCGAGGGCCTACCGCTCAGTGGGCTTTTCGGCGGCGTGCGCTCTGGCCGGCACCCCTCCTTGGGAGCTGGAGGCGTGGGTGCTCGCCAGAGTGTACGAGTGGACGGCGCGCCGAAAGGCGCTCGGGGAGCGCCCCACGGGCGAAGAGCGGGAGGCGGTGCGGCGAGAGGCGAAGGACGCCATCGTCCTCCATTGGACGGAGGACCTCGCCAGCGCCGCCTTTGGCCGCCGGACGTTGGACGCGCTCGGTCCGGTCCTGAAGGGCTGGCTCGAGCGGTCCCACGGTTTCCTCTCTTTCCGTCTGGTGCAGGTGTTATCCGGACATGGCTGTTTCGGATCGCACCTGCACCGGATCGGGAGGGAGGAGACCCCGGCGTGCCACGACTGCGGCGCGGCGGAGGACACGGCGCAGCACACCCTCGAGGTGTGCCCGGCGTGGTCCGAGCTGCGCCGCGGTCTGACCGCGGTGGTCGGACCGGACCTCTCGCTTCCCGGCGTGGTCGACGCCATGCTGGGGAGTGAGGAGGCCTGGTCGGCGGTAGCCTCCTTTTGCGAGGACGTGATGTCGCAAAAGGAGGAGGCGGAGCGCGAGCGGGAGGACGACCCTCTCGCTGCGCCGCTCCGCAGACGAAGAAGGGGGAGAAGGCGTCGTGCCCTCCCTCCTCATGGTGACGGGCGGGCGACAGGCGCGGGGGTGCCTTCGCCCGCATTGCACCCGTCACCTTCGTCGGTCATTCCCGACCCCCCACACCCGTGAGGGTGTGAGGGGGTCTGCCTGGCAATCGTCGGCGGAGGACTGGAAGTAAAGGCTGTGCCGGTTTCCCAGTCCCCCGCCACTGTGACGAAGCGGGAATGCGCTGGGTCGTTTTAGTGGGTATACCGGGTCCGCCCGGGGAGTCCCACATACCCCTCCCGTCCCCCGACGGGTGGGCATGCGTAACGCATTTTTTCCCAGCGTCAAAAAAAAAAAAAAAAAAAAAAAAAAAAAAAAAAAAAAAAAAAAAAAAAAAAAAAGGTTAGGTTAGGTTAGGTTAGGTTCCGCAGCGGGGGGGACCCCCCACAGAGCATACGTCCACGTCGTGTCCCCTGGAAACAGCCCAGTTCTGACCACCGTAACGGAGTGGCAGACTGGGACTGGCCAAAGTGCTCTGTGCTTTAGTAGCGAATTTTATCTGCCTTGTGATCGTCTACGATGCCGGCTACACCCTCGCGGGACGCCTCCGGGCGATTTTTAAAATCAAAAGGCCCTTCTCAGGGCCAACCCAAAGGCCCTTCTCAGGGCCAACCCAAAGGCCCTTCTCAGGGCCAACCGAAAGGCCCTTCTCAGGGCCACCCCGACGCACCAGCGTCAGAGTCTAGCCGCGCGCCGTCTGCGGCTAGTTATTACGGAGGGGCGGAGTCGTCCGACAACGACTCGCTTGTTGGTGCGTCGGACGCGAGAGGCTCGCGGTCGCGGAAGCGGGCCTTCCTGAGTTGTGGGTCCGAGAGTTCCTCGGCTTCGGGGACCAAGCCGTTGTCGAAGGCTAAAAAGCCGACGACAACGGCCGCGGATACCCACGTCGTTGGGCTCGCGGACGCCCAGCGACAGGTGGACCTGGCACGGAAGGTGCAGCTCCAGCAAGAGCTGGAAGAGCGGGTTGCCGCCAAAGAGAAGCGTGCGTACGTCGCCCGGGCCAAGTCCGGGTACGGTGCGTCCCGGGTTGTGTACGCGGACCACTCTTTGGCGGAACTGGAAAGGATGGCGGAGGAGGACGAGGAGGAGATTGTTGAGGTCGCCTCTAAGTCCTCCAACCTGAAGGGCACCTTCCAGAAGGCCCTGAAATGTCGGGCCGCGAGCATGCGCGGTGTCGTCGCTGAGCTGGTTCAGCGGACGGCCTCCGACGAAACGCGGCAACTGCAGGCGAGGGTGGATCGCCTGCAGTCAGAAGTCAACCAGCTTCGTGAGAAGCTGGCTGAAGCCACGGCCCGGCCTCAACAGGCCGAGGTGAGCCCTGTGGCAGAGGGCCCTGCCTCGGCCCAGCCACCACGGGCTAAGGCGAGCCCTGCAGCAGAGGGCCCCTCCTCCAACCTTGAGGATATCATCCGCAAGGTGATAATGGAGGAGAGGGCCTTCACGAGAGCCTGCCTGGCAGGCATCGAGGACCGGCTCCTGCCGGAAAAAAGCCTCCGGCCGCCGCTTGCGGCGGATAAGAGGCAAAGCCGGCCGGGGCCGTCCTCCTCCTCCCAGGTGGAAGACGTGGCCCTTCTTCCTGCGACCACTCCGTCCAACGAGTGGACGCAAGTAGGCCGGAGGGGGAAGGGTAAAGGGAAGAAGTCGGCAGCGGCCGTTCCTGCCGTCCCTGCCGTCCCCGCCAACCCCGCACCCAGCCAGTCGCAGACGACCGGCAAGGGCAAGGGGAAAGGGAAAGGGAGAGGAGGAAAGGGGCAGTTGGTCCCCCCTAAAACTGCGGCCGTCGTGGTGACGCTCACCACGGAGGCTGCGGGGCGAGGGGAGACCTACGCCTCCATCTTGGCGCGGGCACGCGGCAATGCCGATCCCACGCAACTGGGGATCGGCAGTGTGTCGTGCCGGCGGACGCAGGCCGGGGCTCGAATTTTCGAGTTCCCGGGGGCCGAGGGGAGCGCCCGCGCTGACCTCTTTGCAGCCAAGCTGCAAGAGGTCATCGCGGACTCTGCCAAGGTAGCCCGGCCGGTCAAGTCGGCGGAAATCGAGGTGACGGAGTTGGATGACTCCGTCACCAAGGAGGAGGTGGTGGCGGCGGTCGCAGCGGTAGGGGGCTGTGGCGCCGCGGCGGTCCAAGGCCGGGACATAAGGCCCGGCCGCGGCGGAATGGGCACCATCCGCCTCGAGTGCCCAGTCGCAGCTGCCAAAGCCGTCCTTGCGAAAGGACGGCTTCAAGTCGGGTTCAGCTCGGGCGCAGTCCGGGCACTAGAGGACCAGCCTCTGCGGTGTTTCCGGTGCTTCGGCATCGGCCACACCCGGCCCCTGTGTCCATCCAAGGTTGACAGGACGGACACATGCTACCGCTGCGGCAAGGAGGGCCACAAAGCCGCCTCCTGCCAGGCCGCCACGCCGCACTGCGCGGTGTGTGCCGCCAGTGGCCGCCGGGCAGGCCACGTCATGAAGGGGAGGAAGTGCAATCCCCCCCCTAAGCGTGGCAAAGCGCAGGCGCCGACCGGGCCTGCACCTGCTGCTGCCGCTGATACCGTCGTTCCTGCGGCGGCTGCGGAGGAGGGTGCGATGTCCGACTGATGGCCACGGTCGAACATCGCATCCTTCAGGCGAACACCAACCACTGCAGGACAGCCCAGGATCTGCTGATGCAGACCATGGCTGAGTGGTTGGTGGACTTGGCGGTGGTCGCCGAACCCTACTCGGTCCCTGGCCGTTGGCTGGGCGACCGGGACGGCTTGGTGGCGTTGGTGGCGCGGTCTTCCACAGACTCCCCTCCCCTCTCGCTCTTAGAGAGGGGACCGGGATACGTGGCCGCCGCGTGGGGAGAGATAGCGATGGTGGGGGTATATTTCTCCCCAAACCGCCCTCTCTCGGACTTTGAGGATTTCCTCGAGATCCTCACTGCTGTCGTAGGGAGGGCGGCACCACGCCAGGTCGTGGTGTTGGGCGACCTAAACGCCAAGTCGGTGGCCTGGGGCAACCCGGTCGCCGGGTGCAACGTCCGGGGACGCGCCGTCGAGTTTTGGGCGGCCTCGTGCGGTGTGTCCCTCCTCAACAGGGGGGCGGTCCACACGTGTGTGCGGCAACAGGGCGGGTCGGTGGTGGACGTCTCGTTCGCCACCCCCGCGCTTGCCGCCCGCGTCGTGAACTGGCGGGTGGAGCTGGTGGAGACCTTGTCGGACCACCGTTATGTGCGGTTCGACATCTCCACACAGCGGGGAGGGGGGACGGCCCGCGCTGGGCAATCTCCCTTCCCGCGGTGGGCACTCACCCGCCTGGACCGGGAGGCGGCCAAGGAGGCCGCCTTCCTCCAGGACTGGCTGTCGCCTCCCCCTGTCGAGGAGGTCCCGGACGTGGACGCCGCAGCGGTCAGGCTGCGGGGGTCCTTGACCGAGGTGTGCAACTCCAGCATGCCTCGGTCTCGCCGTCCGCCTCCCCGTCGCGCCGTGTACTGGTGGACGGAGGAGCTGGCGGGGCTCCGGGCCACCTGCGTGGCGGCCAGAAGGGCCTACGCGCGGAGCCGACGGCGCAGCGCCCAAAACCGAGTCCGGGCAGAGGAGGACCGCCTGTACGCCTCTTACCGAGAGGCTACGGTGGCCCTCAAGTCTGCGATGGGCGCTGCGCAAGACTCGGCGAGGGCCGAGATGCTGGAGGGTCTCGACAGAGATCCCTATGGGAGGCCATATAAGGCGGCGCGGAACCAGCTCCGCCCCTATGGTCCCCCACTGTCGGAGACCCTCGAGCCAGCGTTGCTGGATGGGGTGGTTCGGTCCCTGTTTCCGCGCAGGACCGACTTCACCCCTCCAGCGATGGATCCCCCGCAAGGGGCGGCTCCGCCGGAGGCAGAGGTGCCCCCGGTCACGGCGGCGGAATTCTACGCGGGGGTTCTGAGCCTCCGCGCGAAGAAGACCGCCCCCGGACCGGACGGCGTCCCCGCACGGGTGGTGGCGATCGCCGCCACCCAAATGGAGGCCAGGTTTCGGGACCTCTTCAGCGCGTGTTTTACGGCTGGGAGGTTACCGAAACTGTGGAAGGAGGGGCAGCTTTGCCTGCTCCGAAAGGAGGGTCGCCCGGTGGACTCCCCCTCGGCATACCGGCCCATCGTTCTGCTCGATGAGGTCGGTAAACTGTTCGAGGGGATCGTCGCCGGGAGGCTGGAGAGCCACCTGCGGGGGGTAGGGCCGGATCTGTCGGACGCCCAATTCGGGTTCCGTCGTGGGCGTTCGACGATCGACGCGCTGGCCCTACTCAAGGGCCAGGTGAAGGAGGCGGTGGAGGCGGGGGACGGAGTGCTGGCGGTGTCATTCGACATTGCCAACGCCTTCAACTCCGTCCCCCACTCGACGATATTGGAGGCGCTCCGGTATCACGGAGTACCCCAATATCTGCGGAGCCTCCTGGCCGACTACTTGGAGGGCCGAGAGGTCCTCCTCGTAGACAAATCGGCCACGGTGAGGCGGTACGGCGCAGAGTCCGGTGTTCCACAGGGGTCGGTGCTAGGCCCCCCCTTGTGGAACATCGGGTTCAACTGGCTGCTGCGGGGTGCCCTCCTCCCGGGCACGAGTGTCATCTGCTACGCGGACGACACTCTGCTCACTGCCCGGGGGAGGAACTTTGCCGACGCGGCCATTCTGGCCTCGGCTGGCGGGTCCTTGGTGGCAGAAAGGATCCGCCGCCTGGGATTGAGGGTGGCGCTGCACAAAACGGAGGCCGTGTTCTTTCGCGGTCCCCGGCAGCGCTGCCCTGCCGACGCCCACATCGTCGTGGAGGGCGTCCGTATAGGGGTCCAGCCCCAGATGAAATATCTGGGACTGGTGCTGGACGACAGGTGGCGCTTCGGCCCGCATTTCAGCGGGCTGTCGACGCGCCTGCTGAAGGCCGCGGACGCCCTCTCATGGCTCCTCCCAAACCTGGGGGGACCAAAGGCAAAGTGCCGGCGCCTCTATGCCGGCATTTTGCGGAGCATGGCCCTCTACGGGGCTCCCATCTGGGCGGACTCCCTCCATAGGAGGGAGAATGCTACCGCCATCCGCAGGCCCCAGCGGGCTATTGCACAGCGGGTGGCGAGGGCCTACCGCTCAGTGGGCTTTTCGGCGGCGTGCGCTCTGGCCGGCACCCCTCCTTGGGAGCTGGAGGCGTGGGTGCTCGCCAGAGTGTACGAGTGGACGGCGCGCCGAAAGGCGCTCGGGGAGCGCCCCACGGGCGAAGAGCGGGAGGCGGTGCGGCGAGAGGCGAAGGACGCCATCGTCCTCCATTGGACGGAGGACCTCGCCAGCGCCGCCTTTGGCCGCCGGACGTTGGACGCGCTCGGTCCGGTCCTGAAGGGCTGGCTCGAGCGGTCCCACGGTTTCCTCTCTTTCCGTCTGGTGCAGGTGTTATCCGGACATGGCTGTTTCGGATCGCACCTGCACCGGATCGGGAGGGAGGAGACCCCGGCGTGCCACGACTGCGGCGCGGCGGAGGACACGGCGCAGCACACCCTCGAGGTGTGCCCGGCGTGGTCCGAGCTGCGCCGCGGTCTGACCGCGGTGGTCGGACCGGACCTCTCGCTTCCCGGCGTGGTCGACGCCATGCTGGGGAGTGAGGAGGCCTGGTCAGCCGTAGCCTCCTTTTGCGAGGACGTGATGTCGCAAAAGGAGGAGGCGGAGCGCGCGCGGGAGGACGACCCTCTCGCTGCGCCGCTCCGCAGACGAAGAAGGGGGAGAAGGCGTCGTGCCCTCCCTCCTCATGGTGACGGGCGGGCGACAGGCGCGGGGGTGCCTTCGCCCGCATTGCACCCGTCACCTTCGTCGGTCATTCCCGACCCCCCACACCCGTGAGGGTGTGAGGGGGTCCGCCTAGCAATCGTCGGCGGAGGACTGGAAGTAAAGGCTGTGCCGGTTTCCCAGTCCCCCACCACTGTGACGAAGCGGGAATGCGCTGGGTCGTTTTAGTGGGTATACCGGGTCCACCCGGGGAGTCCCACATACCCCTCCCGTCCCCCGACGGTTGGGTATGCGTAATGCATTTTTTCCCAGCGTAAAAAAAAAAAAAAAAAAAAAAAAAAAAAAGGTTCCGCAGCGGTCCGGCTGCGGGGGTCCTTGACCGAGGTGTGCAACTCCAGCATGCCTCGGTCTCGCCGTCCGCCTCCCCGTCGCGCCGTGTACTGGTGGACGGAGGAGCTGGCGGGGCTCCGGGCCGCCTGCGTGGCGGCCAGAAGGGCCTACGCGCGGAGCCGACGGCGCAGCGCCCAAAACCGAGTCCGGGCAGAAGAGGACCGCCTGTACGACTCTTACAGAGAGGCTACGGCGGCCCTCAAGTCTGCGATGGGCGCTGCGCAGGACTCGGCAAGGGCCGAGATGCTGGAGGGTCTCGACAGAGATCCCTATGGGAGGCCATATAAGGCGGCGCGGAACCAGCTCCGCCCCTATGGTCCCCCACTGTCGGAGACCCTCGAGCCAGCGTTGCTGGATGGGGTGGTCCGGTCCCTGTTTCCGCGCAGGACCGACTTCACCCCTCCAGCGATGGATCCCCCGCAAGGGGCGGCTCCACCGGAGGCGGAGGTGCCCCCGGTCACGGCGGCGGAATTCTACGCGGGGGTTCTGAGCCTCCGCGCGAAGAAGACCGCCCCCGGACCGGACGGCGTCCCCGCACGGGTGGTGGCGATCGCCGCCACCCAAATGGAGGACAGGTTTCGGGACCTCTTCAGCGCGTGTTTTACGGCTGGGAGGTTCCCGAAACTCTGGAAGGAGGGGCAGCTATGCCTCCTCCGAAAGGCGGGTCGCCCGGTGGACTCCCCCTCGGCATACCGGCCCATCGTTCTGCTCGATGAGGTCGGTAAACTGTTCGAGGGGATCGTCGCCGGGAGGCTGGACAGCCACCTGCGGGGGGTAGGGCCGAATCTGTCGGACGCCCAATTCGGGTTCCGTCGTGGGCGTTCGACGATCGACGCGCTGGCCCTACTCAAGGGCCAGGTGAAGGAGGCGGTGGAGGCGGGGGACGGAGTGCTGGCGGTGTCATTCGACATTGCCAACGCCTTCAACTCCGTCCCCCACTCGACGATATTGGAGGCACTCCGGTATCACGGAGTGCCCCAATATCTGCGGAACCTACTGGCCGACTACTTGGAGGGCCGAGAGGTCCTCCTCGTGGACAAGTCGGCCACGGTGAGGCGGTACGGCGCAGAGTCCGGTGTTCCACAGGGATCGGTGCTAGGCCCCCCCTTGTGGAACATCGGGTTCAACTGGCTGCTGCGGGGTGCCCTCCTTCCGGGCACGAGTGTCATCTGCTACGCGGATGACACTCTGCTCACTGCCCGGGGGAGGAACTTTGCCGACGCGGCCATTCTGGCCTCGGCTGGCGGGTCCTTGGTGGCAGAAAGGATCCGCCGCCTGGGATTGAGGGTGGCGCTGCACAAAACGGAGGCCGTGTTCTTTCGCGGTCCCCGGCAGCGCTGCCCTGCCGACGCCCACATCGTCGTGGAGGGCGTCCGTATAGGGGTCCAGCCCCAGATGAAATATTTGGGGCTGGTGCTGGACGACAGGTGGCGCTTCGGCCCGCATTTCAGCGGGCTGTCGACGCGCCTGTTGAAGGCCGCGGACGCCCTCTCATGGCTCCTCCCAAACCTGGGAGGGCCCAAGGCAAAGTGCCGGCGCCTCTATGCCGGCATTTTGCGGAGCATGGCCCTTTACGGGGCTCCCATCTGGGCGGACTCCCTCCATAGGAGGGAGAATGCTACCGCCATCCGCAGGCCCCAGCGGGCTATTGCACAGCGGGTGGCGAGGGCCTACCGCTCAGTGGGCTTTTCGGCGGCGTGCGCTCTGGCCGGCACCCCTCCTTGGGAGCTGGAGGCGTGGGTGCTCGCCAGAGTGTACGAGTGGACGGCGCGCCGAAAGGCGCTCGGGGAGCGCCCCACGGGCGAAGAGCGGGAGGCGGTGCGGCGAGAGGCGAAGGACGCCATCGTCCTCCATTGGACGGAGGACCTCGCCAGCGCCGCCTTTGGCCGCCGGACGTTGGACGCGCTCGGTCCGGTCCTGAAGGGCTGGCTCGAGCGGTCCCACGGTTTCCTCTCTTTCCGTCTGGTGCAGGTGTTATCCGGACATGGCTGTTTCGGATCGCACCTGCACCGGATCGGGAGGGAGGAGACCCCGGCGTGCCACGACTGCGGCGCGGCGGAGGACACGGCGCAGCACACCCTCGAGGTGTGCCCGGCGTGGTCCGAGCTGCGCCGCGGTCTGACCGCGGTGGTCGGACCGGACCTCTCGCTTCCCGGCGTGGTCGACGCCATGCTGGGGAGTGAGGAGGCCTGGTCGGCGGTAGCCTCCTTTTGCGAGGACGTGATGTCGCAAAAGGAGGAGGCGGAGCGCGCGCGGGAGGATGACCCTCTCGCTGCGCCGCTCCGCAGACGAAGAAGGGGGAGAAGGCGTCGTGCCCTCCCTCCTCATGGTGACGGGCGGGCGACAGGCGCGGGGGTGCCTTCGCCCGCATTGCAGCCGTCACCTTCGTCGGTCATTCCCGACCCCCCACACCCGTGAGGGTGTGAGGGGGTCCGCCTAGCAATCGTCGGCGGAGGACTGGAAGTAAAGGCTGTGCCGGTTTCCCAGTCCCCCGCCACTGTGACGAAGCGGGAATGCGCTGGGTCGTTTTAGTGGGTATACCGGGTCCGCCCGGGGAGTCCCACATACCCCTCCCGTCCCCCGACGGGTGGGCATGCGTAACGCATTTTTTCCCAGCGTAAAAAAAAAAAAAAAAAAAAAAGGTTAGGTTAGGTTAGGTTAGGTTAGGTTCCTCCTCGCCGCCTTTGGCCGCCGGACGTTGGACGCGCTCGGTCCGGTCCTGAAGGGCTGGCTCGAGCGGTCCCACGGTTTCCTCTCTTTCCGTCTGGTGCAGGTGTTATCCGGACATGGCTGTTTCGGATCGCACCTGCACCGGATCGGGAGGGAGGAGACCCCGGCGTGCCACGACTGCGGCGCGGTAGAGGACACAGCGCAGCACACCCTCGAGGTGTGCCCGGCGTGGTCCGAGCTGCGCCGCGGTCTGACCGCGGTGGTCGGACCGGACCTCTCGCTTCCCGGCGTGGTCGACGCCATGCTGGGGAGTGAAGAGGCCTGGTCTGCCGTAGCCTCCTTTTGCGAGGACGTGATGTCGCAAAAGGAGGAGGCGGAGCGCGTGCGGGAGGACGACCCTCTCGCTGCGCCGCTCCGCAGACGAAGAAGGGGGAGAAGGCGCCGTGCCCTCCCTCCTCATGGTGACGGGCGGGCGACAGGCGCGGGGGTGCCTTCGCCCGCATTGCACCCGTCACCTTCGTCGGTCATTCCCGACCCCCCACACCCGTGAGGGTGTGAGGGGGTCTGCCTGGCAATCGTCGGCGGAGGACTGGAAGTAAAGGCTGTGCCGGTTTCCCAGTCCCCCGCCACTGTGACGAAGCGGGAATGCGCTGGGTCGTTTTAGTGGGTATACCGGGTCCGCCCGGGGAGTCCCACATACCCCTCCCGTCCCCCGACGGGTGGGCATGCGTAACGCATTTTTTCCCAGCGTAAAAAAAAAAAAAAAAAAAAAAAAAAAGGTTAGGTTCCTCCTGGCCGACTACTTGGAGGGCCGAGAGGTTCTCCTCGTGGACAAGTCGGCCACGGTGAGGCGGTACGGCGCAGAGTCCGGTGTTCCGCAGGGGTCGGTGCTAGGCCCCCCCTTGTGGAACATCGGGTTCAACTGGCTGCTGCGGGGTGCCCTCCTCCCGGGCACGAGTGTCATCTGCTACGCGGATGACACTCTGCTCACTGCCCGGGGGAGGAACTTTGCCGACGCGGCCATTCTGGCCTCGGCTGGCGGGTCCTTGGTGGCAGAAAGGATCCGCCGCCTGGGATTGAGGGTGGCGCTGCACAAAACGGAGGCCGTGTTCTTTCGCGGTCCCCGGCAGCGCTGCCCTGCCGACGCCCACATCGTCGTGGAGGGCGTCCGTATAGGGGTCCAGCCCCAGATGAAATATCTGGGGCTGGTGCTGGACGACAGGTGGCGCTTCGGCCCGCATTTCAGCGGGCTGTCGACGCGCTTGTTGAAGGCCGCGGACGCCCTCTCATGGCTCCTCCCAAACCTGGGGGGGCCCAAAGCAAAGTGCCGGCGCCTCTATGCCGGCATTTTGCGGAGCATGGCCCTCTACGGGGCACCCATCTGGGCGGACTCCCTCCATAGGAGGGAGAATGCTACCGCCATCCGCAGGCCCCAGCGGGCTATTGCACAGCGGGTGGCGAGGGCCTACCGCTCAGTGGGCTTTTCGGCGGCGTGCGCTCTGGCTGGCACCCCTCCTTGGGAGCTGGAGGCGTGGGTGCTCGCCAGAGTGTACGAGTGGACGGCGCGCCGAAAGGCGCTCGGGGAGCGCCCCACGGGCGAAGAGCGGGAGGCGGTGCGGCGGGAGGCGAAGGACGCCATCGTCCTCCATTGGACGGAGGACCTCGCCAGCGCCGCCTTTGGCCGCCGGACGTTGGACGCGCTCGGTCCGGTCCTGAAGGGCTGGCTCGAGCGGTCCCACGGTTTCCTCTCTTTCCGTCTGGTGCAGGTGTTATCCGGACATGGCTGTTTCGGATCGCACCTGCACCGGATCGGGAGGGAGGAGACCCCGGCGTGCCACGACTGCGGCGCGGTGGAGGACACGGCGCAGCACACCCTCGAGGTGTGCCCGGCGTGGTCCGAGCTGCGCCGCGGTCTGACCGCGGTGGTCGGACCGGACCTCTCGCTTCCCGGCGTGGTCGACGCCATGCTGGGGAGTGAAGAGGCCTGGTCTGCCGTAGCCTCCTTTTGCGAGGACGTGATGTCGCAAAAGGAGGAGGCGGAGCGCGCGCGGGAGGACGACCCTCTCGCTGCGCCGCTCCGCAGACGAAGAAGGGGGAGAAGGCGTCGTGCCCTCCCTCCTCATGGTGACGGGCGGGCGACAGGCGCGGGGGTGCCTTCGCCCGCATTGCACCCGTCACCTTCGTCGGTCATTCCCGACCCCCCACACCCGTGAGGGTGTGAGGGGGTCCGCCTTGCAATCGTCGGCGGAGGACTGGAAGTAAAGGCTGTGCCGGTTTCCCAGTCCCCCGCCACTGTGACGAAGCGGGAATGCGCTGGGTCGTTTTAGTGGGTATACCGGGTCCGCCCGGGGAGTCCCACATACCCCTCCCGTCCCCCGACGGGAGGGTATGCGTAATGCATTTTTTCCCAGCGTAAAAAAAAAAAAAAAAAAAGGTTAGGTTAGGTTAGGTTAGGTTCGAGGTGACGGAGTTGGATGACTCCGTCACCAAGGAGGAGGTGGTGGCGGCGGTCGCAGCGGTAGGGGGCTGTGGCGCCGCGGCGGTCCAAGGCCGGGACATAAGGCCCGGCCGCGGCGGAATGGGCACCATCCGCCTCGAGTGCCCAGTCGCAGCTGCCAAAGCCGTCCTTGCGAAAGGACGGCTTCAAGTCGGTTTCAGCTCGGGCGCAGTCCGGGCACTCGAGGACCAGCCTCTGCGGTGCTTCCGGTGCTTCGGCATCGGCCACACCCGGCCCCTGTGTCCGTCCAAGGTTGACAGGACGGACACATGCTACCGCTGCGGCAAGGAGGGCCACAAAGCCGCCTCCTGCCAGGCCGCCACGCCGCACTGCGCGGTGTGTGCCGCCAGTGGCCGCCGGGCAGGCCACGTCATGAAGGGGAGGAAGTGCAATCCCCCCCCTAAGCGTGGCAAAGCGCAGGCGCCGACCGGGCCTGCACCTGCTGCTGCCGCAAACACCGCCGTTCCTGCGGCGGCTGCGGAGGAGGTTGCGATGTCCGACTGATGGCCACGGTCGAACATCGCATCCTTCAGGCGAACACCAACCACTGCAGGACGGCCCAGGATCTGCTGATGCAGACCATGGCTGAGTGGTTGGTGGACTTGGCGGTGGTCGCCGAACCCTACTCGGTCCCTGGCCGTTGGCTGGGCGACCGGGACGGCTTGGTGGCGTTGGTGGCGCGGTCTTCCACAGACTCCCCTCCCCTCTCGCTCTTAGAGAGGGGACCGGGATACGTGGCCGCCGCGTGGGGAGAGATAGCGATGGTGGGGGTGTATTTCTCCCCAAACCGCCCTCTCTCGGACTTTGAGGATTTCCTCGAGATCCTCACTGCTGTCGTAGGGAGGGCGGCACCACGCCAGGTCGTGGTGTTGGGCGACCTAAACGCCAAGTCGGTGGCCTGGGGCAACCCGGTCGCCGGGTGCAACGTCCGGGGACGCGCCGTCGAGTTTTGGGCGGCCTCGTGCGGTGTGTCCCTCCTCAACAGGGGGGCGGTCCACACGTGTGTGCGGCAACAGGGCGGGTCGGTGGTGGACGTCTCGTTCGCCACCCCCGCGCTTGCCGCCCGCGTCGTGAACTGGCGGGTGGAGCTGGTGGAGACCTTGTCGGACCACCGTTATGTGCGGTTCGACATCTCCACACAGCGGGGAGGGGGGACGGCCCGCGCTGGGCAATCTCCCTTCCCGCGGTGGGCACTCACCCGCCTGGACCGGGAGGCGGCCAAGGAGGCCGCCTTCCTCCAGGACTGGCTGTCGCCTCCCTCTGTCGAGGAGGTCCCGGACGTGGACGCCGCAGCGGTCCGGCTGCGGGGGTCCTTGACCGAGGTGTGCAACTCCAGCATGCCTCGGTCTCGCCGTCCGCCTCCCCGTCGCGCCGTGTACTGGTGGACGGAGGAGCTGGCGGGGCTCCGGGCCGCCTGCGTGGCGGCCAGAAGGGCCTACGCGCGGAGCCGACGGCGCAGCGCCCAAAACCGAGTCCGGGCAGAAGAGGACCGCCTGTACGACTCTTACAGAGAGGCTACGGCGGCCCTCAAGTCTGCGATGGGCGCTGCGCAGGACTCGGCAAGGGCCGAGATGCTGGAGGGTCTCGACAGAGATCCCTATGGGAGGCCATATAAGGCGGCGCGGAACCAGCTCCGCCCCTATGGTCCCCCACTGTCGGAGACCCTCGAGCCAGCGTTGCTGGATGGGGTGGTCCGGTCCCTGTTTCCGCGCAGGACCGACTTCACCCCTCCAGCGATGGATCCCCCGCAAGGGGCGGCTCCACCGGAGGCGGAGGTGCCCCCGGTCACGGCGGCGGAATTCTACGCGGGGGTTCTGAGCCTCCGCGCGAAGAAGACCGCCCCCGGACCGGACGGCGTCCCCGCACGGGTGGTGGCGATCGCCGCCACCCAAATGGAGGACAGGTTTCGGGACCTCTTCAGCGCGTGTTTTACGGCTGGGAGGTTCCCGAAACTCTGGAAGGAGGGGCAGCTATGCCTCCTCCGAAAGGCGGGTCGCCCGGTGGACTCCCCCTCGGCATACCGGCCCATCGTTCTGCTCGATGAGGTCGGTAAACTGTTCGAGGGGATCGTCGCCGGGAGGCTGGACAGCCACCTGCGGGGGGTAGGGCCGAATCTGTCGGACGCCCAATTCGGGTTCCGTCGTGGGCGTTCGACGATCGACGCGCTGGCCCTACTCAAGGGCCAGGTGAAGGAGGCGGTGGAGGCGGGGGACGGAGTGCTGGCGGTGTCATTCGACATTGCCAACGCCTTCAACTCCGTCCCCCACTCGACGATATTGGAGGCACTCCGGTATCACGGAGTGCCCCAATATCTGCGGAACCTACTGGCCGACTACTTGGAGGGCCGAGAGGTCCTCCTCGTGGACAAGTCGGCCACGGTGAGGCGGTACGGCGCAGAGTCCGGTGTTCCACAGGGATCGGTGCTAGGCCCCCCCTTGTGGAACATCGGGTTCAACTGGCTGCTGCGGGGTGCCCTCCTTCCGGGCACGAGTGTCATCTGCTACGCGGATGACACTCTGCTCACTGCCCGGGGGAGGAACTTTGCCGACGCGGCCATTCTGGCCTCGGCTGGCGGGTCCTTGGTGGCAGAAAGGATCCGCCGCCTGGGATTGAGGGTGGCGCTGCACAAAACGGAGGCCGTGTTCTTTCGCGGTCCCCGGCAGCGCTGCCCTGCCGACGCCCACATCGTCGTGGAGGGCGTCCGTATAGGGGTCCAGCCCCAGATGAAATATTTGGGGCTGGTGCTGGACGACAGGTGGCGCTTCGGCCCGCATTTCAGCGGGCTGTCGACGCGCCTGTTGAAGGCCGCGGACGCCCTCTCATGGCTCCTCCCAAACCTGGGAGGGCCCAAGGCAAAGTGCCGGCGCCTCTATGCCGGCATTTTGCGGAGCATGGCCCTTTACGGGGCTCCCATCTGGGCGGACTCCCTCCATAGGAGGGAGAATGCTACCGCCATCCGCAGGCCCCAGCGGGCTATTGCACAGCGGGTGGCGAGGGCCTACCGCTCAGTGGGCTTTTCGGCGGCGTGCGCTCTGGCCGGCACCCCTCCTTGGGAGCTGGAGGCGTGGGTGCTCGCCAGAGTGTACGAGTGGACGGCGCGCCGAAAGGCGCTCGGGGAGCGCCCCACGGGCGAAGAGCGGGAGGCGGTGCGGCGAGAGGCGAAGGACGCCATCGTCCTCCATTGGACGGAGGACCTCGCCAGCGCCGCCTTTGGCCGCCGGACGTTGGACGCGCTCGGTCCGGTCCTGAAGGGCTGGCTCGAGCGGTCCCACGGTTTCCTCTCTTTCCGTCTGGTGCAGGTGTTATCCGGACATGGCTGTTTCGGATCGCACCTGCACCGGATCGGGAGGGAGGAGACCCCGGCGTGCCACGACTGCGGCGCGGCGGAGGACACGGCGCAGCACACCCTCGAGGTGTGCCCGGCGTGGTCCGAGCTGCGCCGCGGTCTGACCGCGGTGGTCGGACCGGACCTCTCGCTTCCCGGCGTGGTCGACGCCATGCTGGGGAGTGAGGAGGCCTGGTCGGCGGTAGCCTCCTTTTGCGAGGACGTGATGTCGCAAAAGGAGGAGGCGGAGCGCGCGCGGGAGGATGACCCTCTCGCTGCGCCGCTCCGCAGACGAAGAAGGGGGAGAAGGCGTCGTGCCCTCCCTCCTCATGGTGACGGGCGGGCGACAGGCGCGGGGGTGCCTTCGCCCGCATTGCAGCCGTCACCTTCGTCGGTCATTCCCGACCCCCCACACCCGTGAGGGTGTGAGGGGGTCCGCCTAGCAATCGTCGGCGGAGGACTGGAAGTAAAGGCTGTGCCGGTTTCCCAGTCCCCCGCCACTGTG
The DNA here is from genome assembly GCA_964057025.1 of Standfussiana lucernea. NCBI lineage: Eukaryota > Metazoa > Arthropoda > Insecta > Lepidoptera > Noctuidae > Standfussiana > Standfussiana lucernea. Next base: position 17,752,526 of record OZ059794.1, read on the forward strand.
ACGAAGCGGGAATGCGCTGGGTCGTTTTAGTGGGTATACCGGGTCCGCCCGGGGAGTCCCACATACCCCTCCCGTCCCCCGACGGGTGGGCATGCGTAACGCATTTTTTCCCAGCGTAAAAAAAAAAAAAAAAAAAAAAAAAAAAAAAAAAAAAAAAAAAAAAAAAAAAGTTAGGTTAGGTTAGGTTAGGTTTTTTTTTTTTTTTTTTTTTTTTTTGTTTTGGCAGGAGTGGGAAATCCCCACGGACACCTCGACTACCTCACAGGCTGTGAGACAGTCGAGGTAGTGCCGGACTCGAACCGGCTAAAACCACACTCCTGCTCTGCCAGTGTCCCCCTGAATTAGACAGGGCCCTTTTTATACATGAAAATTTTATTTAGCTTATTTGTTGGTTGTACTATTTTTGCTTTAAGATTCTATTTATTTTATTATTACACATTTATTATTACTAACTCTCTTTAAAAAACTCTACTATTCTCCATGCTTTGATCTTTATATCTTTTCCTATTGAAATGTTCATATAAGATAAAGCATGGTTCCTATATATCCTTGTTCCTTTTTATAACTCTCTTTGAGATCTCGATGCAGTATTCTAAAAATATTTTGCGACTTTTGCTGTCTGTCATAATTTTACTGAAGTTGTTTTTATTAATAGTCGTACCTATATTTTGTTCGGTGTTATATCTCTCCGCACAAAAGACCGGGCATTCGGTTAGGATGTGGGCGATCGACTCCACTGCATCCGGTTCACAGATGCACGATGGGTTCCCCTTACACTTGAAACGGTGCAGGTATTCGGAGAACCCACCGTGCCCCGTGAAGATCTGTGTTGTGATGCCTGTTGTTTGTACCTTCTTCACAATTTTGAAGGCGTCGATTGCGTCCGGGAAAAACATTTTTGTTGCTGAGGCTGTTTCGCCGTTCTGGTATCTCCGGTTCCATTCGTCGAGTGACCCCACACGGATCTGCCGCTTGACGAATGAAACCGGGCAGCGGTCATAGTCCGGCCTCTTTCTGGATCGGAGTGCAGCCTCCTTTGCGAGGTGGTCCGCGCGCTCGTTGCCCTCTAGCCCGGCATGTGCCTTTACCCAGAACAAGGACACATCTTTGCTCTGGGATAAAGCCGCGGCCACGTTTGCCCTCGCCTCCACGGCCAAGGCGTGGAGGGAACCTTGGTTTGTGACTGCTTGCAGTGCGGCCTTTGAGTCACTGTATATGCCGAAGGTTCCCTCATTGCGCTTGAGGATTTCGCGCGTGGCTACGCATATGGCCAGAAGTTCCGCCTGGTAGACCGTGCAGTACGACGGCAAGCTAAGTTTGACGGACTTGATCTCGGCGGCACCGTCCCAAAGTGACAGTGCTGCTCCGACCTTGCCCGCAATCTTGCTGCCGTCAGTGAACACCCTGACTGCTTGGACGTTGTGGGTGTCCACACGCGTCTGGTCCTCCAGGCACACGAACTCCATGGCCGTATGTTTCGCCGGGTGCGGAGTCTCTGCAAATGCCACCACCCGCTCCACCTCCCTGCCCGCTAGTGCTGGCTGTGGCACCCCTCTCTTTGCCTCATACAGGGCGGCTGCTTCCTGAATTCGGAGGTCGAGTGGGAGTATCCCAGCCAGCAATAGGGACGCGTTCAGCGAAACAGTGCGGTAGGACTTGCAGAGCTTTTGCGCGAATCCTCGTTGGACCGTGTTAAGGCTTTTCTGCACTCCGATCTTTTTAGTTGCCGGCGCCCAGGCGCTAGCCGCGTACATTATAACCGGCTCCACTGCTGCCGTATAAATGGTGTGGATGATCTCCGGGTGAAGGCCCCAGCTCACTTTGGCCGCACGTGCCAGCTGTTTGTAGATGTTCACAGCTTTTCTGCAAACGTTTGCGACGTGGGTGTTGAAAGTGAGCTGGTGGTCGACGGTGAGCCCCAGTATTTTGATTTCCTTAGACATGCCAATGTCTACCCCGCCCATGCTCAAGAGTGGGACATCGTACTTCAGCTTCTTGGTGATTACCATTGCACAAGTTTTTTGCGGTGCAAACTTCAGCTTGTTTCGGATGCCCCAAACCCGAACATACTCGAGGGCGGCATTGGCCTGCCTCTGGACTTCCAACGCTGTGTCACCGTCGAAGATCATCACAACATCATCGGCGAACGCCTGGCAGTGGTCGCCCCGCTCCTCCAGTCCCTTCAGCAGGGGGTCCAGGATTAAGTTCCATAGGATCGGACCGCCAATGGAACCTTGCACACACCCCTTGTTGGTATCACGCCGACACTCGGCGCCCGCGTACCTCACTCGGACACTCCTACCAGTCAAGTAGCTGTCTAGCAACCTTCTAATGTTCACCGGGCAATTTTCCTCAGCCAGTCTGGTCCTGATGGCCGGCCACCATGCGCTATCGAAGGCTCCCTCTATATCCAACGATACAACAGTGATCAGCTTCTTTTCGCTCAGCTTTCCTTTGATATGTTGTATCATGGTGTAGAGGGAGTCCTCGGTGCTTTTCTGTGGCATGAAGCCAAACTGGCGAGTACTGAGCCGCGGGATTAGGTGCCACTTCAACCTTGCTACTAACAGTTTTTCTAGTGTTTTGCCTAGGACTGGTAGGAGGCCGATCGGCCTGTACGATTTTGGGGTGGTGTAGGAATCTTTGCCGGGTTTTCGGAGGACTACCACCGTAGCTTCTTTCCAGGGCCCAGGGAAGTGTCCGTGCTCCAAGCATTTGTTGGCCAGTGCAAGGAACGTCCCTGGGTCCCGGGAAATAGCCTGGGCGCAGATATCGGCTGTGAGACCATCCGCCCCGGGTGCCTTCTTCGGGTTGAAACTTTCCACCGCGGTTTTCAGCTCCTGAAGTGTAAACGGTGGGTCATGTTGTTCATCATGCGTCCACTCGTTTACACGACTGGCCGCTTCACGTGTCCGACGGTGGTCAGCGGTTTCTCCCTCTTCTAGGTCTTCGGGGTAGAAGGTCTCGGCCAGCAGCAAAGCCGATTCCTGCGCGGTCAGTGGTACTCCATCCTTCACCAACGGCAAGTCCTCCTGTCTTTTGGCGGTCCGTCCTATGACCCTGTAGATTCCCTCCCACATTCCTTCCCTATCTTGCTTGTGGCAGAAGCCCTTCCAACCCTCCGTCTGCGCCTTTTTGGCTAGTGACTCGTAGCTTAGTTTTGCTTGCAGGTACTCATCGACGACTTTTTGTCTGCGGACTGGTGCAGCGCATCGGATGCGGCGTCTCCTGGTGTTCACCTCCGACATCTTGGCGGCAAGCTCTTTGGACCACCACGGTATGGTAAGTGTATCGTTATTTTTAATTTTATTTAGTTCTTCTTCGCATGTCTGTTTAATACTATCTATATATTTATTTACGTTTTCTTCTAACTCTATTTTACTACTAATTTTCCTAATTTCGGTTGAATTTAAGTTTTTATCAGCTTTTAATTGGGCCAATTTCACATGAAATTGACTCCAATTTGCTTTTCTAGTGTTGTATATTCTCGTGGTCCTATTCACGTTTATTCCTTTTGATTTTTGCAATTTAATTTTGAATACGATACCGTTGTGGTCCGAGCTCGTCATGCCTTCCTCGACCCGCCAGTCCTCCACCAAGTCCAGCAGGTCCGTTGAACAGGCTGTTACATCAACGAAGCTGCTGTACAGGGTGTTACCTCTGACGGTGTCGAAGGTCGGTGTGTTGCCGACGTTGAGTACCTGCAGGCTCATTTCTTCCAGGATTCCCGACATTTCCTCTCCCTTGCTGTCTGTTACCAGGCTGCCCCACCAGGTGCTCTTGGCGTTGGCGTCGCCGCCAATTATAATCCTCGTGGGGCCTATTTCCTCGCGAATCCGCAGGAGTTGCTCCAGGTATGGCTGTATGGGCTGGTCTGGTTCAAAGTAGAAGGAGACTACTGCGATCTCCCAGGCGCTGGTTCGGATCCTCACCACCACGATGTTATTGGTGGTGAGTTTCGGACACTGTGTGACGTCAAGGTCGTGATCAAAGACGACTATTGCCGCCTTGACAGTTCCACTTCCTTGATCAGCGCACTGGTAGACTCTCGCTCCCCGGTAGTCTCGCATCCTTTTAACCCCACCCACATACGGTTCCTGGAGCAGCGCGAACGCAACCCTCCGCTCACTAGCCACAATCATGAGCTCTTGGGTTGCTAAATTCTTCCTCTGCAGATTCGCTTGGATTACCTGGTAGTCATTCCGAGCGGTCGGGCGTGTTCGGGAATCCCAGGATGAGTCACTTCCTGTAGCCGCTGGTTGGACCTTAGCAATACGCCACCGACAGCCGCGCCAGTGCGTCCCACTTGACGCGAACTGGGCACTCGCTGTCGAAGGCGTTGTGCTCGGTCTTTCCCAGTTTTGCGCAGGCGCAGTTACGGCACTTGGGTGGCTCCGCAGCTAGCCGTGAGGGGCAGTCCACCCTCATGTGGGGGTCTCCACAGTGTGTGCAGAGGTCGGCGGGTTCCGTGCACAGTTTACGGCTGTGACCGAAGCGCAAGCAGCGAGTGCACTGAATCAGTGGTGACTGGTCCAGCACACGCACCCGCTGCAAGTCGATGTGCACTCGACCCGCATACGTAAGCCTCTGCCACACAGAAGGGGACACCTGCAGGATGACATGGCACATGTGGGGGTTCCTCGTCTTGCGACGGTACTTCACCCCCATCCTCAGATCATCGGTTAGGTTAGGTTAGGTTAGGTTAGGTTAGGTTAGGTTAGGTTAGGTTCTCCCTTCCCGCGGTGGGCGCTCACCCGCCTTGACCGGGAGGCAGCCAAGGAGGCCGCCTTCCTCCAGGACTGGCTGTCGCCTCCCCCTGTCGAGGAGGTCCCGGACGTGGACGCCGCAGCGGTCCGGCTGCGGGGGTCCTTGACCGAGGTGTGCAACTCCAGCATGCCTCGGTCTCGCCGTCCGCCTCCCCGTCGCGCCGTGTACTGGTGGACGGAGGAGCTGGCGGGGCTCCGGGCCACCTGCGTGGCGGCCAGAAGGGCCTACGCGCGGAGCCGACGGCGCAGCGCCCAAAACCGAGTCCGGGCAGAGGAGGACCGCCTGTACGCCTCTTACCGAGAGGCTACGGTGGCCCTCAAGTCTGCGATGGGCGCTGCGCAAGACTCGGCGAGGGCCGAGATGCTGGAGGGTCTCGACAGAGATCCCTATGGGAGGCCATATAAGGCGGCGCGGAACCAGCTCCGCCCCTATGGTCCCCCACTGTCGGAGACCCTCGAGCCAGCGTTGCTGGATGGGGTGGTTCGGTCCCTGTTTCCGCGCAGGACCGACTTCACCCCTCCAGCGATGGATCCCCCGCAAGGGGCGGCTCCGCCGGAGGCAGAGGTGCCCCCGGTCACGGCGGCGGAATTCTACGCGGGGGTTCTGAGCCTCCGCGCGAAGAAGACCGCCCCCGGACCGGACGGCGTCCCCGCACGGGTGGTGGCGATCGCCGCCACCCAAATGGAGGCCAGGTTTCGGGACCTCTTCAGCGCGTGTTTTACGGCTGGGAGGTTCCCGAAACTGTGGAAGGAGGGGCAGCTTTGCCTGCTCCGAAAGGAGGGTCGCCCGGTGGACTCCCCCTCGGCATACCGGCCCATCGTTCTGCTCGATGAGGTCGGTAAACTGTTCGAGGGGATCGTCGCCGGGAGGCTGGAGAGCCACCTGCGGGGGGTAGGGCCGGATCTGTCGGACGCCCAATTCGGGTTCCGTCGTGGGCGTTCGACGATCGACGCGCTGGCCCTACTCAAGGGCCAGGTGAAGGAGGCGGTGGAGGCGGGGGACGGAGTGCTGGCGGTGTCATTCGACATTGCCAACGCCTTCAACTCCGTCCCCCACTCGACGATATTGGAGGCGCTCCGGTATCACGGAGTACCCCAATATCTGCGGAGCCTCCTGGCCGACTACTTGGAGGGCCGAGAGGTCCTCCTCGTAGACAAATCGGCCACGGTGAGGCGGTACGGCGCAGAGTCCGGTGTTCCACAGGGGTCGGTGCTAGGCCCCCCCTTGTGGAACATCGGGTTCAACTGGCTGCTGCGGGGTGCCCTCCTCCCGGGCACGAGTGTCATCTGCTACGCGGACGACACTCTGCTCACTGCCCGGGGGAGGAACTTTGCCGACGCGGCCATTCTGGCCTCGGCTGGCGGGTCCTTGGTGGCAGAAAGGATCCGCCGCCTGGGATTGAGGGTGGCGCTGCACAAAACGGAGGCCGTGTTCTTTCGCGGTCCCCGGCAGCGCTGCCCTGCCGACGCCCACATCGTCGTGGAGGGCGTCCGTATAGGGGTCCAGCCCCAGATGAAATATCTGGGACTGGTGCTGGACGACAGGTGGCGCTTCGGCCCGCATTTCAGCGGGCTGTCGACGCGCCTGCTGAAGGCCGCGGACGCCCTCTCATGGCTCCTCCCAAACCTGGGGGGACCAAAGGCAAAGTGCCGGCGCCTCTATGCCGGCATTTTGCGGAGCATGGCCCTCTACGGGGCTCCCATCTGGGCGGACTCCCTCCATAGGAGGGAGAATGCTACCGCCATCCGCAGGCCCCAGCGGGCTATTGCACAGCGGGTGGCGAGGGCCTACCGCTCAGTGGGCTTTTCGGCGGCGTGCGCTCTGGCCGGCACCCCTCCTTGGGAGCTGGAGGCGTGGGTGCTCGCCAGAGTGTACGAGTGGACGGCGCGCCGAAAGGCGCTCGGGGAGCGCCCCACGGGCGAAGAGCGGGAGGCGGTGCGACGAGAGGCGAAGGACGCCATCGTCCTCCATTGGACGGAGGACCTCGCCAGCGCCGCCTTTGGCCGCCGGACGTTGGACGCGCTCGGTCCGGTCCTGAAGGGCTGGCTCGAGCGGTCCCACGGTTTCCTCTCTTTCCGTCTGGTGCAGGTGTTATCCGGACATGGCTGTTTCGGATCGCACCTGCACCGGATCGGGAGGGAGGAGACCCCGGCGTGCCACGACTGCGGCGCGGCGGAGGACACGGCGCAGCACACCCTCGAGGTGTGCCCGGCGTGGTTCGAGCTGCGCCGCGGTCTGACCGCGGTGGTCGGACCGGACCTCTCGCTTCCCGGCGTGGTCGACGCCATGCTGGGGAGTGAGGAGGCCTGGTCGGCGGTAGCCTCCTTTTGCGAGGACGTGATGTCGCAAAAGGAGGAGGCGGAGCGCGCGCGGGAGGACGACCCTCTCGCTGCACCGCTCCGCAGACGAAGAAGGGGGAGAAGGCGTCGTGCCCTCCCTCCTCATGGTGACGGGCGGGCGACAGGTGCGGGGGTGCCTTCGCCCGCATTGCACCCGTCACCTTCGTCGGTCATTCCCGACCCCCCACACCCGTGAGGGTGTGAGGGGTGTGTGCCTTGTAATCGTCGGCGGAGGACTGGAAGTAAAGGCTGTGCCGGTTTCCCAGTCCCCCGCCACTCTGACGAAGCGGGAATGCGCTGGGTCGTTTTAGTGGGTATACCGGGTCCGCCCGGGGAGTCCCACATACCCCTCCCGTCCCCCGACGGGTGGGTATGCGTAATGCATTTTTTCCCAGCGTAAAAAAAAAAAAAAAAAAAAAAAAAAAAAAAAAAAAAAAGGTTAGGTTCTCCCTTCCCGCGGTGGGCGCTCACCCGCCTTGACCGGGAGGCAGCCAAGGAGGCCGCCTTCCTCCAGGACTGGCTGTCGCCTCCCCCTGTCGAGGAGGTCCCGGACGTGGACGCCGCAGCGGTCCGGCTGCGGGGGTCCTTGACCGAGGTGTGCAACTCCAGCATGCCTCGGTCTCGCCGTCCGCCTCCCCGTCGCGCCGTGTACTGGTGGACGGAGGAGCTGGCGGGGCTCCGGGCCACCTGCGTGGCGGCCAGAAGGGCCTACGCGCGGAGCCGACGGCGCAGCGCCCAAAACCGAGTCCGGGCAGAGGAGGACCGCCTGTACGCCTCTTACCGAGAGGCTACGGTGGCCCTCAAGTCTGCGATGGGCGCTGCGCAAGACTCGGCGAGGGCCGAGATGCTGGAGGGTCTCGACAGAGATCCCTATGGGAGGCCATATAAGGCGGCGCGGAACCAGCTCCGCCCCTATGGTCCCCCACTGTCGGAGACCCTCGAGCCAGCGTTGCTGGATGGGGTGGTTCGGTCCCTGTTTCCGCGCAGGACCGACTTCACCCCTCCAGCGATGGATCCCCCGCAAGGGGCGGCTCCGCCGGAGGCAGAGGTGCCCCCGGTCACGGCGGCGGAATTCTACGCGGGGGTTCTGAGCCTCCGCGCGAAGAAGACCGCCCCCGGACCGGACGGCGTCCCCGCACGGGTGGTGGCGATCGCCGCCACCCAAATGGAGGCCAGGTTTCGGGACCTCTTCAGCGCGTGTTTTACGGCTGGGAGGTTCCCGAAACTGTGGAAGGAGGGGCAGCTTTGCCTGCTCCGAAAGGAGGGTCGCCCGGTGGACTCCCCCTCGGCATACCGGCCCATCGTTCTGCTCGATGAGGTCGGTAAACTGTTCGAGGGGATCGTCGCCGGGAGGCTGGAGAGCCACCTGCGGGGGGTAGGGCCGGATCTGTCGGACGCCCAATTCGGGTTCCGTCGTGGGCGTTCGACGATCGACGCGCTGGCCCTACTCAAGGGCCAGGTGAAGGAGGCGGTGGAGGCGGGGGACGGAGTGCTGGCGGTGTCATTCGACATTGCCAACGCCTTCAACTCCGTCCCCCACTCGACGATATTGGAGGCGCTCCGGTATCACGGAGTACCCCAATATCTGCGGAGCCTCCTGGCCGACTACTTGGAGGGCCGAGAGGTCCTCCTCGTAGACAAATCGGCCACGGTGAGGCGGTACGGCGCAGAGTCCGGTGTTCCACAGGGGTCGGTGCTAGGCCCCCCCTTGTGGAACATCGGGTTCAACTGGCTGCTGCGGGGTGCCCTCCTCCCGGGCACGAGTGTCATCTGCTACGCGGACGACACTCTGCTCACTGCCCGGGGGAGGAACTTTGCCGACGCGGCCATTCTGGCCTCGGCTGGCGGGTCCTTGGTGGCAGAAAGGATCCGCCGCCTGGGATTGAGGGTGGCGCTGCACAAAACGGAGGCCGTGTTCTTTCGCGGTCCCCGGCAGCGCTGCCCTGCCGACGCCCACATCGTCGTGGAGGGCGTCCGTATAGGGGTCCAGCCCCAGATGAAATATCTGGGACTGGTGCTGGACGACAGGTGGCGCTTCGGCCCGCATTTCAGCGGGCTGTCGACGCGCCTGCTGAAGGCCGCGGACGCCCTCTCATGGCTCCTCCCAAACCTGGGGGGACCAAAGGCAAAGTGCCGGCGCCTCTATGCCGGCATTTTGCGGAGCATGGCCCTCTACGGGGCTCCCATCTGGGCGGACTCCCTCCATAGGAGGGAGAATGCTACCGCCATCCGCAGGCCCCAGCGGGCTATTGCACAGCGGGTGGCGAGGGCCTACCGCTCAGTGGGCTTTTCGGCGGCGTGCGCTCTGGCCGGCACCCCTCCTTGGGAGCTGGAGGCGTGGGTGCTCGCCAGAGTGTACGAGTGGACGGCGCGCCGAAAGGCGCTCGGGGAGCGCCCCACGGGCGAAGAGCGGGAGGCGGTGCGGCGAGAGGCGAAGGACGCCATCGTCCTCCATTGGACGGAGGACCTCGCCAGCGCCGCCTTTGGCCGCCGGACGTTGGACGCGCTCGGTCCGGTCCTGAAGGGCTGGCTCGAGCGGTCCCACGGTTTCCTCTCTTTCCGTCTGGTGCAGGTGTTATCCGGACATGGCTGTTTCGGATCGCACCTGCACCGGATCGGGAGGGAGGAGACCCCGGCGTGCCACGACTGCGGCGTGGCGGAGGACACGGCGCAGCACACCCTCGAGGTGTGCCCGGCGTGGTCCGAGCTGCGCCGCGGTCTGACCGCGGTGGTCGGACCGGACCTCTCGCTTCCCGGCGTGGTCGACGCCATGCTGGGGAGTGAGGAGGCCTGGTCAGCCGTAGCCTCCTTTTGCGAGGACGTGATGTCGCAAAAGGAGGAGGCGGAGCGCGCGCGGGAGGACGACCCTCTCGCTGCGCCGCTCCGCAGACGAAGAAGGGGGAGAAGGCGTCGTGCCCTCCCTCCTCATGGTGACGGGCGGGCGACAGGCGCGGGGGTGCCTTCGCCCGCATTGCACCCGTCACCTTCGTCGGTCATTCCCGACCCCCCACACCCGTGAGGGTGTGAGGGGGTCCGCCTAGCAATCGCCTAGCAATCGTCGGCGGAGGACTGGAAGTAAAGGCTGTGCCGGTTTCCCAGTCCCCCACCACTGTGACGAAGCGGGAATGCGCTGGGTCGTTTTAGTGGGTATACCGGGTCCACCCGGGGAGTCCCACATACCCCTCCCGTCCCCCGACGGTTGGGTATGCGTAATGCATTTTTTCCCAGCGTAAAAAAAAAAAAAAAAAAAAAAAAAAAAAAAAAAAAAAAAAAAAAAAAAAAAAAGGTTAGGTTAGGTTAGCTTAGGTTATGGGGTGGTCCGGTCCCTGTTTCCGCGCAGGACCGACTTCACCCCTCCAGCGATGGATCCCCCGCAAGGGGCGGCTCCGCCGGAGGCAGAGGTGCCCCCGGTCACGGCGGCGGAATTCTACGCGGGGGTTCTGGGCCTCCGCGCGAAGAAGACCGCCCCCGGACCGGACGGTGTCCCCGCACGGGTGGTGGCGATCGCCGCCACCCAAATGGAGGACAGGTTTCGGGACCTCTTCAGCGCGTGTTTTACGGCTGGGAGGTTCCCGAAACTGTGGAAGGAGGGGCAGCTGTGCCTGCTCCGAAAGGAGGGTCGCCCGGTGGACTCCCCCTCGGCATACCGGCCCATCGTTCTGCTCGATGAGGTCGGTAAACTGTTCGAGGGGATCGTCGCCGGGAGGCTGGACAGCCACCTGCGGGGGGTAGGGCCGGATCTGTCGGACGCCCAATTCGGTTTCCGTCGTGGGCGTTCGACGATCGACGCACTGGCCCTACTCAAGGGACAAGTGAAGGAGGCGGTGGAGGCGGGGGACGGAGTGCTGGCGGTGTCATTCGACATTGCCAACGCCTTCAACTCCGTCCCCCACTCGACGATATTGGAGGCGCTCCGGTATCACGGAGTGCCCCAATACCTGCGGGACCTCCTGGCCGACTACTTGGAGGGCCGAGAGGTCCTCCTCGTGGACAAGTCGGCCACGGTGAGGCGGTACGGCGCAGAGTCCGGTGTTCCACAGGGATCGGTGCTAGGCCCCCCCTTGTGGAACATCGGGTTCGACTGGCTGCTGCGGGGTGCCCTCCTCCCGGGCACGAGTGTCATCTGCTACGCGGATGACACTCTGCTCACTGCCCGGGGGAGGAACTTTGCCGACGCGGCCATTCTGGCCTCGGCTGGCGGGTCCTTGGTGGCAGAAAGGATCCGCCGCCTGGGATTGAGGGTGGCGCTGCACAAAACGGAGGCCGTGTTCTTTCGCGGTCCCCGGCAGCGCTGCCCTGCCGACGCCCACATCGTCGTGGAGGGCGTCCGTATAGGGGTCCAGCCCCAGATGAAATATCTTGGGCTGGTGCTGGACGACAGGTGGCGCTTCGGCCCGCATTTCAGCGGGCTGTCGACGCGCCTGTTGAAGGCCGCGGACGCCCTCTCATGGCTCCTCCCAAACCTGGGGGGGCCCAAAGCAAAGTGCCGGCGCCTCTATGCCGGCATTTTGCGGAGCATGGCCCTCTACGGGGCTCCCATCTGGGCGGACTCCCTCCATAGGAGGGAGAATGCTACCGCCATCCGCAGGCCCCAACGGGCTATTGCACAGCGGGTGGCGAGGGCCTACCGCTCAGTGGGCTTTTCGGCGGCGTGCGCTCTGGCCGGCACCCCTCCTTGGGAGCTGGAGGCGTGGGTGCTCGCCAGAGTGTACGAGTGGACGGCGCGCCGAAAGGCGCTCGGGGAGCGCCCCACGGGCGAAGAGCGGGAGGCGGTGCGGCGAGAGGCGAAGGACGCCATCGTCCTCCATTGGACGGAGGACCTCGCCAGCGCCGCCTTTGGCCGCCGGACGTTGGACGCGCTCGGTCCGGTCCTGAAGGGCTGGCTCGAGCGGTCCCACGGTTTCCTCTCTTTCCGTCTGGTGCAGGTGTTATCCGGACATGGCTGTTTCGGATCGCACCTGCACCGGATCGGGAGGGAGGAGACCCCGGCGTGCCACGACTGCGGCGCGGCGGAGGACACGGCGCAGCACACCCTCGAGGTGTGCCCGGCGTGGTCCGAGCTGCGCCGCGGTCTGACCGCGGTGGTAGGACCGGACCTCTCGCTTCCCGGCGTGGTCGACGCCATGCTGGGGAGTGAGGAGGCCTGGTCGGCGGTAGCCTCCTTTTGCGAGGACGTGATGTCGCAAAAGGAGGAGGCGGAGCGCGCGCGGGAGGACGACCCTCTCGCTGCGCCGCTCCGCAGACGAAGAAGGGGGAGACGGCGTCGTGCCCTCCCTCCTCATGGTGACGGGCGGGCGACAGGCGCGGGGGTGCCTTCGCCCGCATTGCACCCGTCACCTTCGTCGGTCATTCCCGACCCCCCACACCCGTGAGGGTGTGAGGGGGTCCGCCTAGCAATCGCCTAGCAATCGTCGGCGGAGGACTGGAAGTAAAGGCTGTGCCGGTTTCCCAGTCCCCCGCCACTCTGACGAAGCGGGAATGCGCTGGGTCGTTTTAGTGGGTATACCGGGTCCGCCCGGGGAGTCCCACATACCCCTCCCGTCCCCCGACGGGTGGGCATGCGTAATGCATTTTTTCCCAGCGTAAAAAAAAAAAAAAAAAAAAAAAAAAAAAAAAAAAAAAAAAAGGTTAGGTTAGGTTAGGTTGGGGGACCCCCCACAGAGCATACGTCCACGTCGTGTCCCCTGGAAACAGCCCAGTTCTGACCACCGTAACGGAGTGGCAGACTGGGACTGGCCAAAGTGCTCTGTGCCATAGTAGCGAATTTTATCTGTCTTTTGCCTTGTTTTAGCTACGATGCCTGCAACACCCTCGCGGGACGCCTGCGGGCGATTTTTAAAATCAAAAGGCCCTTCTCAGGGCCAACCCAAAGGCCCTTCTCAGGGCCAAGCCAAAGGTCCTTCTCAGGGCCAACAAAAAGGCCCTTCTCAGGGCCACCCCGACGCACCAGCGTCAGAGCCTAGCCGCGCGCCGTCTGCGGCTAGTTATTTCGGAGGGGCGGAGTCGTCCGACAACGACTCGCTTGCTGGTGCGTCGGACGCGAGAGGCTCGCGGTCGCGGAAGCGGGCCTTTCTGAGTTGTGGGTCCGAGAGTTCTTCGGCCTCGGGGTCCAAGCCGTCGTCGAAGGCTAAAAAGCCGACGACGACGGCCGCGGATACCCACGTCGTGGGGCTCGCGGACGCCCAGCGACAGGTGGACCTGGCACGGAAGGTGCAGCTCCAGCAAGAGCTGGAGGAGCGGGTTGCCGCCAAAGAGAAGCGTGCGTACGTCGCCCGGGCCAAGTCCGGGTACGGTGCGTCACGGGTCGTGTACGCGGACCACTCTTTGGCGGAACTGGAAAGGATGGCGGAGGAGGACGAGGAGGAGATTGTCGAGGTCGCCTCTAAGTCCTCCAACCTGAAGGGCACCTTCCAAAAGGCCCTGAAGTGTCGGGCCGCGAGCATGCGCGGTGTCGTCGCTGAACTCGTTCAGCGGACGGCCTGCGACGAGACGCGGCAACTGCAGGCGAGGGTGGATCGCCTGCAGTCAGAGGTCAACCAGCTTCGTCAGAAGCTGGCTGAAGCCACGGCCCGGCCTCAACAGGCCGAGGCGAGCCCTGTGGCAGAGGGCCCTGCCTCGGCCCAGCCACCACGGGCTAAGGCGAGCCCGGCACTAGAGGGCCCCTCCTCCAACCTTGAGGATATCATCCGCAAGGTAGTAATGGAGGAGAGGGCCTTCACGAGAGCCTGCCTGGCAGGCATCGAGGACCGGCTCCTGCCGGAGAAAAGCCTCCGGCCGCCGCTTGCGGCGGATAAGAGGCAAAGCCGGCCGGGGCCGTCCTCCTCCTCCCAGGTGGAAGACGTGGCCCTTCTCCCGTCGACCACTCCGTCCAACGAGTGGACGAAAGTGGGCCGGGGGGGGAAGGGTAAAGGGAAGAAGTCGGCAGCGGCCGTCCCTGCCAACCCTGCCGTCCCCGCCACCCCCGCACCCAGCCAGTCGCAGACGACCGGCAAGGTAAAGGGGAAAGGGAGAGTAGGAAGGGGGCAGTTGGTCCCCCCTAAAACTGCAGCCGTCGTGGTGACGCTCACCGCGGAGGCTGCGGGGCGAGGGGAGACCTACGCCTCCATCTTGGTGCGGGCGCGCGGCAATGCCGATCCCACTCAGCTGGGGATCGGCAGTGTGTCGTGCCGGCGGACGCAGGCCGGGGCTCGAATTTTCGAGTTCCCGGGGGCCGAGGGGAGCGCCCGCGCTGACCTCTTTGCAGCCAAGCTGCAAGAGGTCATCGCGGATTCTGCCAAGGTGGCCCGGCCGGTCAAGTCGGCGGCAATCGAGGTGACGGAGTTGGATGACTCCGTCACCAAGGAGGAGGTGGTGGCGGCGGTCGCAGCGGTAGGGGGCTGTGGCGCCGCGGCGGTCCAAGGCCGGGACATAAGGCCCGGCCGCGGCGGAATGGGCACCATCCGCCTCGAGTGCCCAGTCGCAGCTGCCAAAGCCGTCCTTGCGAAAGGACGGCTTCAAGTCGGGTTTAGCTCGGGCGCAGTCCGGGCACTCGAGGAGCAGCCTCTGAGGTGTTTCCGGTGCTTCGGCATCGGCCACACCCGGCCCCTGTGTCCGTCCAAGGTTGACAGGACGGACACATGCTACCGCTGCGGCAAGGAGGGCCACAAAGCCGCCTCCTGCCAGGCCGCCACGCCGCACTGCGCGGTGTGTGCCGCCAGTGGCCGCCGGGCAGGCCACGTCATGAAGGGGAGGAAGTGCAATCCCCCCCCTAAGCGTGGCAAAGCGCAGGCGCCGACCGGGCCTGCACCTGCTGCTGCCGCTGATGCCGCCGTTCCTGCGGCGGCTGCGGAGGAGGGTGCGATGTCCGACTGATGGCCACGGTCGAACATCGCATCCTTCAGGCGAACACCAACCACTGCAGAACAGCCCAGGATCTGCTGATGCAGACCATGGCTGAGTGGTTGGTGGACTTGGCGGTGGTCGCCGAACCCTACTCGGTCCCTGGCCGTTGGCTGGGCGACCGGGACGGCTTGGTGGCGTTGGTGGCGCGGTCTTCCACAGACTCCCCTCCCCTCTCGCTCTTAGAGAGGGGACCGGGATACGTGGCCGCCGCGTGGGGAGAGATAGCGACGGTGGGGGTGTATTTCTCCCCAAACCGCCCTCTCTCGGACTTTGAGGATTTCCTCGAGATCCTCACTGCTGTCGTAGGGAGGGCGGCACCACGCCAGGTCGTGGTGCTGGGCGACCTAAACGCCAAGTCGGTGGCCTGGGGCAACTCGGTCGCCGGGTGCAACGTCCGGGGACGCGCCGTCGAGTTTTGGGCGGCCTCGTGCGGTGTGTCCCTCCTCAACAGGGGGGCGGTCCACACGTGTGTGCGGCAACAGGGCGGGTCGGTGGTGGACGTCTCGTTCGCCACCCCCGCGCTTGCCGCCCGCGTCGTGAACTGGCGGGTGGAGCTGGTGGAGACCTTGTCGGACCACCGTTATGTGCGGTTCGACATCTCCACACAGCGGGGAGGGGGGACGGCCCGCGCCGGGCAATCTCCCTTCCCGCGGTGGGCACTCACCCGCCTGGACCGGGAGGCGGCCAAGGAGGCCGCCTTCCTCCAGGACTGGCTGTCGCCTCCCCCTGTTGAGGAGGTCCCGGACGTGGACGCTGCAGCGGTCAGGCTGCGGGGGTCCTTGACCGAGGTGTGCAACTCCAGCATGCCTCGGTCTCGCCGTCCGCCTCCCCGTCGCGCCGTGTACTGGTGGACGGAGGAGCTGGCGGGGCTCCGGACCACCTGCGTGGCGGCCAGAAGGGCCTACGCGCGGAGCCGACGGCGCAGCGCCCAAAACCGAGTCCGGGCAGAGGAGGACCGCCTGTACGCCTCTTACCGAGAGGCTACGGTGGCCCTCAAGTCTGCGATGGGCGCTGCGCAGGACTCGGCGAGGGCCGAGATGCTGGAGGGTCTCGACAGAGATCCCTATGGGAGGCCATATAAGGCGGCGCGGAACCAGCTCCGCCCCTATGGTCCCCCACTGTCGGAGACCCTCGAGCCAGCGTTGCTGGATGGGGTGGTCCGGTCCCTGTTTCCGCGCAGGACCGACTTCACCCCTCCAGCGATGGATCCCCCGCAAGGGGCGGCTCCACCGGAGGCGGAGGTGCCCCCGGTCACGGCGGCGGAATTCTACGCGGGGGTTCTGAGCCTCCGCGCGAAGAAGACCGCCCCCGGACCGGACGGCGTCCCCGCACGGGTGGTGGCGATTGCCGCCACCCAAATGGAGGCCAGGTTTCGGGACCTCTTCAGCGCGTGTTTTACGGCTGGGAGGTTCCCGAAACTGTGGAAGGAGGGGCAGCTGTGCCTCCTCCGAAAGGCGGCTCGCCCGGTGGACTCCCCCTCGGCATACCGGCCCATCGTTCTGCTCGATGAGGTCGGTAAACTGTTCGAGGGGATCGTCGCCGGGAGGCTGGACAGCCACCTGCGGGGGGTAGGGCCGGATCTGTCGGACGCCCAATTCGGTTTCCGTCGTGGGCGTTCGACGATCGACGCGCTGGCCCTACTCAAGGGCCAGGTGAAGGAGGCGGTGGAGGCGGGGGACGGAGTGCTGGCGGTGTCATTCGACATTGCCAACGCCTTCAACTCCGTCCCCCACTCGACGATATTGGAGGCGCTCCGGTATCACGGAGTGCCCCAATACCTGCGGGACCTCCTGGCCGACTACTTGGAGGGCCGAGAGGTCCTCCTTGTGGACAAATCGGCCACGGTGAGGCGGTACGGCGCAGAGTCCGGTGTTCCACAGGGGTCGGTGCTAGGCCCCCCCTTGTGGAACATCGGGTTCAACTGGCTGCTGCGGGGTGCCCTCCTCCCGGGCACGAGTGTCATCTGCTACGCGGATGACACTCTGCTCACTGCCCGGGGGAGGAACTTTGCCGACGCGGCCATTCTGGCCTCGGCTGGCGGGTCCTTGGTGGCAGAAAGGATCCGCCGCCTGGGATTGAGGGTGGCGCTGCACAAAACGGAGGCCGTGTTCTTTCGCGGTCCCCGGCAGCGCTGCCCTGCCGACGCCCACATCGTCGTGGAGGGCGTCCGTATAGGGGTCCAGCCCCAGATGAAATATCTGGGACTGGTGCTGGACGACAGGTGGCGCTTCGGCCCGCATTTCAGCGGGCTGTCGACGCGCCTGCTGAAGGCCGCGGACGCCCTCTCATGGCTCCTCCCAAACCTGGGGGGACCAAAGGCAAAGTGCCGGCGCCTCTATGCCGGCATTTTGCGGAGCATGGCCCTGTACGGGGCTCCCATCTGGGCGGACTCCCTCCATAGGAGGGAGAATGCTACCGCCATCCGCAGGCCCCAGCGGGCTATTGCACAGCGGGTGGCGAGGGCCTACCGCTCAGTGGGCTTTTCGGCGGCGTGCGCTCTGGCCGGCACCCCTCCTTGGGAACTGGAGGCGTGGGTGCTCGCCAGAGTGTACGAGTGGACGGCGCGCCGAAAGGCGCTCGGGGAGCGCCCCACGGGCGAAGAGCGGGAGGTGGTGCGGCGAGAGGCGAAGGACGCCATCGTCCTCCATTGGACGGAGGACCTCGCCAGCGCCGCCTTTGGCCGCCGGACGTTGGACGCGCTCGGTCCGGTCCTGAAGGGCTGGCTCGAGCGGTCCCACGGTTTCCTCTCTTTCCGTCTGGTGCAGGTGTTATCCGGACACGGCTGTTTCGGATCGCACCTGCACCGGATCGGGAGGGAGGAGACCCCGGAGTGCCACGACTGCGGCGCGGCGGAAGACACGGCGCAGCACACCCTCGAGGTGTGCCCGGCGTGGTCCGAGCTGCGCCGCGGTCTGACCGCGGTGGTCGGACCGGACCTCTCGCTTCCCGGCGTGGTCGACGCCATGCTGGGGAGTGAGGAGGCCTGGTCGGCGGTGGCCTCCTTTTGCGAGGACGTGATGTCGCAAAAGGAGGAGGCGGAGCGCGCGCGGGAGGACGACCCTCTCGCTGCGCCGCTCCGCAGACGAAGAAGGGGGAGAAGGCGTCGTGCCCTCCCTCCTCATGGTGACGGGCGGGCGACAGGCGCGGGGGTGCCTTCGCCCGCATTGCACCCGTCACCTTCGTCGGTCATTCCCGACCCCCCACACCCGTGAGGGTGTGAGGGGTGTGTGCCTTGTAATCGTCGGCGGAGGACTGGAAGTAAAGGCTGTGCCGGTTTCCCAGTCCCCCGCCACTCTGACGAAGCGGGAATGCGCTGGGTCGTTTTAGTGGGTATACCGGGTCCGCCCGGGGAGTCCCACATACCCCTTCCGTCCCCCGACGGGAGGGTATGCGTAATGCATTTTTTCCCAGCGTAAAAAAAAAAAAAAAAAAAAAAAAAAAAAAAAAAAAAAAAAAAAAAAAAAAAAAAAAAAAAAAAAAAAAAAAGGTTGGGGGACCCCCCACAGAGCATACGTCCACGTCGTGTCCCCTGGAAACAGCCCAGTTCTGACCACCGTAACGGAGTGGCAGACTGGGACTGGCCAAAGTGCTCTGTGATCTAGTAGCGAATTTTAATCTCTTTTTATTGCCTTGTTTCGACTACGATGCCTGGTACACCCTCGCGGTGCGCCCGCGGGCGGTTTTTAAAATCAAAAGGCCCTTCTCAGGGCCAACCCAAAGGCCCTTCTCAGGGCCAACCCAAAGGCCCTTCTCAGGGCCAACCAAAAGGCCCTTCTCAGGGCCACCCCGACGCACCAGCGTCAGAGTCTAGCCGCGCGCCGTCTGCGGCTAGCTATTTCGGAGGGGCGGAGTCGTCCGACAACGACTCGCTTGTTGGTGCGTCGGACGCGAGTGGCTCGCGGTCGCGGAAGCGGGTCTTCCGAAGTTGTGGGTCCGAGAGTTCTTCGGCCTCGGGGTCCAAACCGTTGTCGAAGGCTAAAAAGCCGACGACAACGGCCGCGGATACCCACGTCGTTGGGCTCGCGGACGCCCAGCGCCAGTTAGACCTGGCACGGAAGGTCCAGCTCCAGCAAGAGCTGGAGGAGCGGGTTGCCGCCAAGGAGAAGCGTGCGTACGTCGCCCGGGCCAAGTCCGGGTACGGTGCGTCCCGGGTTGTGTACGCGGACCACTCTTTGGCGGAACTGCAAAGGATGGCGGAGGAGGACGAGGAGGAGATTGTGGAGGTCGCCTCTAAGTCCTCCAACCTGAAGGGCACGTTTCAGAAGGCCCTGAAGTGTCGGGCCGCGAGCTTGCGCGGAGTCGTCGCTGAACTCGTTCAGCGGACGGCCTCCGACGAGACGCGGCAACTGCAGGCGAGGGTGGATCGCCTGCAGTCGGAGGTCAACCAGCTTCGTCAGAAGCTGGCTGAAGCCACGGCCCGGCCTCAACAGGCCGAGGTGAGCCCTGTGGCAGAGGGCCCTGCCTCGGCCCAGCCACCACGGGCTAAGGCGAGCCCTGCAGTAGAGGGCCCCTCCTCCAACCTTGAGGATATCATCCGCAAGGTGATAATGGAGGAGAGGGCCTTCACGAGAGCCTGCCTGGCAGGCATCGAGGACCGGCTCCTGCCGGAAAAAAGCCTCCGACCGCCGCTTGCGGCGGATAAGAGGCAAAGCCGGCCGGGGCCGTCCTCCTCCACCCAGGTGGAAGACGTGGCCCTTCTCCCTGCGACCACTCCGTCCAACGAGTGGACGAAAGTGGGCCGGGGGGGGAAGGGTAAAGGGAAGAAGTCGGCAGCGGCCGTCCCTGCCATCCCTGCCGTCCCCACCACCCCCGCACCCAGCCAGTCGCAGACGACCGGCAAGGGCAAGGGGA
Source organism: Standfussiana lucernea (assembly GCA_964057025.1). Taxonomy (NCBI): domain Eukaryota; kingdom Metazoa; phylum Arthropoda; class Insecta; order Lepidoptera; family Noctuidae; genus Standfussiana; species Standfussiana lucernea. Next base: position 17,772,364 of record OZ059794.1, read on the forward strand.
AGGGGAAAGGGAAAGGGAGAGTAGGAAGGGGGCAGTTGGTCCCCCCTAAAACTGCAGCCGTCGTGGTGACGCTCACCGCGGAGGCTGCGGGGCGAGGGGAGACCTACGCCTCCATCTTGGTGCGGGCGCGCGGCAATGCCGATCCCACCCAACTGGGGATCGGCAGTGTGTCGTGCCGGCGGACGCAGGCCGGGGCTCGAATCTTCGAGTTCCCGGGGGCCGAGGGGAGCGCCCGCGCTGACCTCTTTGCAGCCAAGCTGCAAGAGGTCATCGCGGACTCTGCCAAGGTGGCCCGGCCGGTCAAGTCGGCGGCCATCGAGGTGACGGAGTTGGATGACTCCGTCACCAAGGAGGAGGTGGTGGCGGCGGTCGCAGCGGTAGGGGGCTGTGGCGCCGCGGCGGTCCAAGGCCGGGACATAAGGCCCGGCCGCGGCGGAATGGGCACCATCCGCCTCGAGTGCCCAGTCGCAGCTGCCAAAGCCGTCCTTGCGAAAGGACGGCTTCAAGTCGGTTTCAGCTCGGGCGCAGTCCGGGCACTCGAGGACCAGCCTCTGCGGTGCTTCCGGTGCTTCGGCATCGGCCACACCCGGCCCCTGTGTCCGTCCAAGGTTGACAGGACGGACACATGCTACCGCTGCGGCAAGGAGGGCCACAAAGCCGCCTCCTGCCAGGCCGCCACGCCGCACTGCGCGGTGTGTGCCGCCAGTGGCCGCCGGGCAGGCCACGTCATGAAGGGGAGGAAGTGCAATCCCCCCCCTAAGCGTGGCAAAGCGCAGGCGCCGACCGGGCCTGCACCTGCTGCTGCCGCAAACACCGCCGTTCCTGCGGCGGCTGCGGAGGAGGTTGCGATGTCCGACTGATGGCCACGGTCGAACATCGCATCCTTCAGGCGAACACCAACCACTGCAGGACGGCCCAGGATCTGCTGATGCAGACCATGGCTGAGTGGTTGGTGGACTTGGCGGTGGTCGCCGAACCCTACTCGGTCCCTGGCCGTTGGCTGGGCGACCGGGACGGCTTGGTGGCGTTGGTGGCGCGGTCTTCCACAGACTCCCCTCCCCTCTCGCTCTTAGAGAGGGGACCGGGATACGTGGCCGCCGCGTGGGGAGAGATAGCGATGGTGGGGGTGTATTTCTCCCCAAACCGCCCTCTCTCGGACTTTGAGGATTTCCTCGAGATCCTCACTGCTGTCGTAGGGAGGGCGGCACCACGCCAGGTCGTGGTGTTGGGCGACCTAAACGCCAAGTCGGTGGCCTGGGGCAACCCGGTCGCCGGGTGCAACGTCCGGGGACGCGCCGTCGAGTTTTGGGCGGCCTCGTGCGGTGTGTCCCTCCTCAACAGGGGGGCGGTCCACACGTGTGTGCGGCAACAGGGCGGGTCGGTGGTGGACGTCTCGTTCGCCACCCCCGCGCTTGCCGCCCGCGTCGTGAACTGGCGGGTGGAGCTGGTGGAGACCTTGTCGGACCACCGTTATGTGCGGTTCGACATCTCCACACAGCGGGGAGGGGGGACGGCCCGCGCTGGGCAATCTCCCTTCCCGCGGTGGGCACTCACCCGCCTGGACCGGGAGGCGGCCAAGGAGGCCGCCTTCCTCCAGGACTGGCTGTCGCCTCCCTCTGTCGAGGAGGTCCCGGACGTGGACGCCGCAGCGGTCCGGCTGCGGGGGTCCTTGACCGAGGTGTGCAACTCCAGCATGCCTCGGTCTCGCCGTCCGCCTCCCCGTCGCGCCGTGTACTGGTGGACGGAGGAGCTGGCGGGGCTCCGGGCCGCCTGCGTGGCGGCCAGAAGGGCCTACGCGCGGAGCCGACGGCGCAGCGCCCAAAACCGAGTCCGGGCAGAAGAGGACCGCCTGTACGACTCTTACAGAGAGGCTACGGCGGCCCTCAAGTCTGCGATGGGCGCTGCGCAGGACTCGGCAAGGGCCGAGATGCTGGAGGGTCTCGACAGAGATCCCTATGGGAGGCCATATAAGGCGGCGCGGAACCAGCTCCGCCCCTATGGTCCCCCACTGTCGGAGACCCTCGAGCCAGCGTTGCTGGATGGGGTGGTCCGGTCCCTGTTTCCGCGCAGGACCGACTTCACCCCTCCAGCGATGGATCCCCCGCAAGGGGCGGCTCCACCGGAGGCGGAGGTGCCCCCGGTCACGGCGGCGGAATTCTACGCGGGGGTTCTGAGCCTCCGCGCGAAGAAGACCGCCCCCGGACCGGACGGCGTCCCCGCACGGGTGGTGGCGATCGCCGCCACCCAAATGGAGGACAGGTTTCGGGACCTCTTCAGCGCGTGTTTTACGGCTGGGAGGTTCCCGAAACTCTGGAAGGAGGGGCAGCTATGCCTCCTCCGAAAGGCGGGTCGCCCGGTGGACTCCCCCTCGGCATACCGGCCCATCGTTCTGCTCGATGAGGTCGGTAAACTGTTCGAGGGGATCGTCGCCGGGAGGCTGGACAGCCACCTGCGGGGGGTAGGGCCGAATCTGTCGGACGCCCAATTCGGGTTCCGTCGTGGGCGTTCGACGATCGACGCGCTGGCCCTACTCAAGGGCCAGGTGAAGGAGGCGGTGGAGGCGGGGGACGGAGTGCTGGCGGTGTCATTCGACATTGCCAACGCCTTCAACTCCGTCCCCCACTCGACGATATTGGAGGCACTCCGGTATCACGGAGTGCCCCAATATCTGCGGAACCTACTGGCCGACTACTTGGAGGGCCGAGAGGTCCTCCTCGTGGACAAGTCGGCCACGGTGAGGCGGTACGGCGCAGAGTCCGGTGTTCCACAGGGATCGGTGCTAGGCCCCCCCTTGTGGAACATCGGGTTCAACTGGCTGCTGCGGGGTGCCCTCCTTCCGGGCACGAGTGTCATCTGCTACGCGGATGACACTCTGCTCACTGCCCGGGGGAGGAACTTTGCCGACGCGGCCATTCTGGCCTCGGCTGGCGGGTCCTTGGTGGCAGAAAGGATCCGCCGCCTGGGATTGAGGGTGGCGCTGCACAAAACGGAGGCCGTGTTCTTTCGCGGTCCCCGGCAGCGCTGCCCTGCCGACGCCCACATCGTCGTGGAGGGCGTCCGTATAGGGGTCCAGCCCCAGATGAAATATTTGGGGCTGGTGCTGGACGACAGGTGGCGCTTCGGCCCGCATTTCAGCGGGCTGTCGACGCGCCTGTTGAAGGCCGCGGACGCCCTCTCATGGCTCCTCCCAAACCTGGGAGGGCCCAAGGCAAAGTGCCGGCGCCTCTATGCCGGCATTTTGCGGAGCATGGCCCTTTACGGGGCTCCCATCTGGGCGGACTCCCTCCATAGGAGGGAGAATGCTACCGCCATCCGCAGGCCCCAGCGGGCTATTGCACAGCGGGTGGCGAGGGCCTACCGCTCAGTGGGCTTTTCGGCGGCGTGCGCTCTGGCCGGCACCCCTCCTTGGGAGCTGGAGGCGTGGGTGCTCGCCAGAGTGTACGAGTGGACGGCGCGCCGAAAGGCGCTCGGGGAGCGCCCCACGGGCGAAGAGCGGGAGGCGGTGCGGCGAGAGGCGAAGGACGCCATCGTCCTCCATTGGACGGAGGACCTCGCCAGCGCCGCCTTTGGCCGCCGGACGTTGGACGCGCTCGGTCCGGTCCTGAAGGGCTGGCTCGAGCGGTCCCACGGTTTCCTCTCTTTCCGTCTGGTGCAGGTGTTATCCGGACATGGCTGTTTCGGATCGCACCTGCACCGGATCGGGAGGGAGGAGACCCCGGCGTGCCACGACTGCGGCGCGGCGGAGGACACGGCGCAGCACACCCTCGAGGTGTGCCCGGCGTGGTCCGAGCTGCGCCGCGGTCTGACCGCGGTGGTCGGACCGGACCTCTCGCTTCCCGGCGTGGTCGACGCCATGCTGGGGAGTGAGGAGGCCTGGTCGGCGGTAGCCTCCTTTTGCGAGGACGTGATGTCGCAAAAGGAGGAGGCGGAGCGCGCGCGGGAGGATGACCCTCTCGCTGCGCCGCTCCGCAGACGAAGAAGGGGGAGAAGGCGTCGTGCCCTCCCTCCTCATGGTGACGGGCGGGCGACAGGCGCGGGGGTGCCTTCGCCCGCATTGCAGCCGTCACCTTCGTCGGTCATTCCCGACCCCCCACACCCGTGAGGGTGTGAGGGGGTCCGCCTAGCAATCGTCGGCGGAGGACTGGAAGTAAAGGCTGTGCCGGTTTCCCAGTCCCCCGCCACTGTGACGAAGCGGGAATGCGCTGGGTCGTTTTAGTGGGTATACCGGGTCCGCCCGGGGAGTCCCACATACCCCTCCCGTCCCCCGACGGGTGGGCATGCGTAACGCATTTTTTCCCAGCGTAAAAAAAAAAAAAAAAAAAGGTTAGGTTAGGTTAGGTTAGCGCCGCCTTTGGCCGCCGGACGTTGGACGCGCTCGGTCCGGTCCTGAAGGGCTGGCTCGAGCGGTCCCACGGTTTCCTCTCTTTCCGTCTGGTGCAGGTGTTATCCGGACATGGCTGTTTCGGATCGCACCTGCACCGGATCGGGAGGGAGGAGACCCCGGCGTGCCACGACTGCGGCGCGGCGGAGGACACGGCGCAGCACACCCTCGAGGTGTGCCCGGCGTGGTCCGAGCTGCGCCGCGGTCTGACCGCGGTGGTCGGACCGGACCTCTCGCTTCCCGGCGTGGTCGACGCCATGCTGGGGAGTGAGGAGGCCTGGTCGGCCGTAGCCTCCTTTTGCGAGGACGTGATGTCGCAAAAGGAGGAGGCGGAGCGCGCGCGGGAGGACGACCCTCTCGCTGCGCCGCTCCGCAGACGAAGGAGGGGGAGAAGGCGTCGTGCCCTCCCTCCTCATGGTGACGGGCGGGCGACAGGCGCGGGGGTGCCTTCGCCCGCATTGCACCCGTCACCTTCGTCGGTCATTCCCGACCCCCCACACCCGTGAGGGTGTGAGGGGGTCTGCCTAGCAATCGTCGGCGGAGGACTGGAAGTAAAGGCTGTGCCGGTTTCCCAGTCCCCCGCCACTCTGACGAAGCGGGAATGCGCTGGGTCGTTTTAGTGGGTATACCGGGTCCGCCCGGGGAGTCCCACATACCCCTTCCGTCCCCCGACGGGAGGGTATGCGTAATGCATTTTTTCCCAGCGTAAAAAAAAAAAAAAAAAAAAAAAAAAAAAAAAAAAAAAAAAAAAAAGGTTAGGTTAGGTTATGGGGTGGTCCGGTCCCTGTTTCCGCGCAGGACCGACTTCACCCCTCCAGCGATGGATCCCCCGCAAGGGGCGGCTCCGCCGGAGGCAGAGGTGCCCCCGGTCACGGCGGCGGAATTCTACGCGGGGGTTCTGGGCCTCCGCGCGAAGAAGACCGCCCCCGGACCGGACGGTGTCCCCGCACGGGTGGTGGCGATCGCCGCCACCCAAATGGAGGACAGGTTTCGGGACCTCTTCAGCGCGTGTTTTACGGCTGGGAGGTTCCCGAAACTGTGGAAGGAGGGGCAGCTGTGCCTGCTCCGAAAGGAGGGTCGCCCGGTGGACTCCCCCTCGGCATACCGGCCCATCGTTCTGCTCGATGAGGTCGGTAAACTGTTCGAGGGGATCGTCGCCGGGAGGCTGGACAGCCACCTGCGGGGGGTAGGGCCGGATCTGTCGGACGCCCAATTCGGTTTCCGTCGTGGGCGTTCGACGATCGACGCACTGGCCCTACTCAAGGGACAAGTGAAGGAGGCGGTGGAGGCGGGGGACGGAGTGCTGGCGGTGTCATTCGACATTGCCAACGCCTTCAACTCCGTCCCCCACTCGACGATATTGGAGGCGCTCCGGTATCACGGAGTGCCCCAATACCTGCGGGACCTCCTGGCCGACTACTTGGAGGGCCGAGAGGTCCTCCTCGTGGACAAATCGGCCACGGTGAGGCGGTACGGCGCAGAGTCCGGTGTTCCACAGGGGTCGGTGCTAGGCCCCCCCTTGTGGAACATCGGGTTCGACTGGCTGTTGCGGGGTGCCCTCCTCCCGGGCACGAGTGTCATCTGCTACGCGGATGACACTCTGCTCACTGCCCGGGGGAGGAACTTTGCCGACGCGGCCATTCTGGCCTCGGCTGGCGGGTCCTTGGTGGCAGAAAGGATCCGCCGCCTGGGATTGAGGGTGGCGCTGCACAAAACGGAGGCCGTGTTCTTTCGCGGTCCCCGGCAGCGCTGTCCTGCCGACGCCCACATCGTCGTGGAGGGCGTCCGTATAGGGGTCCAGCCCCAGATGAAATATCTGGGGCTGGTGCTGGACGACCGGTGGCGCTTCGGCCCGCATTTCAGCGGGCTGTCGACGCGCCTGTTGAAGGCCGCGGACGCCCTCTCATGGCTCCTCCCAAACCTGGGGGGGCCCAAGGCAAAGTGCCGGCGCCTCTATGCCGGCATTTTGCGGAGCATGGCCCTTTACGGGGCTCCCATCTGGGCGGACTCCCTCCACAGGAGGGAGAATGCCACCGCCATCCGCAGGCCCCAGCGGGCTATTGCACAGCGGGTGGCGAGGGCCTACCGCTCAGTGGGCTTTTCGGCGGCGTGCGCTCTGGCCGGCACCCCTCCTTGGGAGCTGGAGGCGTGGGTGCTCGCCAGAGTGTACGAGTGGACGGCGCGCCGAAAGGCGCTAGGGGAGCGCCCCACGGGCGAAGAGCGGGAGGCGGTGCGGCGAGAGGCGAAGGACGCCATCGTCCTCCATTGGACGGAGGACCTCGCCAGCGCCGCCTTTGGCCGCCGGACGTTGGACGCGCTCGGTCCGGTCCTGAAGGGCTGGCTCGAGCGGTCCCACGGTTTCCTCTCTTTCCGTCTGGTGCAGGTGTTATCCGGACATGGCTGTTTCGGATCGCACCTGCGCCGGATCGGGAGGGAGGAGACCCCGGCGTGCCACGACTGCGGCGCGGTGGAGGACACGGCGCAGCACACCCTCGAGGTGTGCCCGGCGTGGTCCGAGCTGCGCCGCGGTCTGACCGCGGTGGTCGGACCGGACCTCTCGCTTCCCGGCGTGGTCGACGCCATGCTGGGGAGTGAGCAGGCCTGGTCGGCGGTAGCCTCCTTTTGCGAGGACGTGATGTCGCAAAAGGAGGAGGCGGAGCGCGCGCGGGAGGACGACCCTCTCGCTGCGCCGCTCCGCAGACGAAGAAGGGGGAGAAGGCGTCGTGCCCTCCCTCCTCATGGTGACGGGCGGGCGACAGGCACGGGGGTGCCTTCGCCCGCATTGCACCCGTCACCTTCGTCGGTCATTCCCGACCCCCCGCACCCGTGAGGGTGTGAGGGGGTCTGCCTGGCAATCGTCGGCGGAGGACTGGAAGTAAAGGCTGTGCCGGTTTCCCAGTCCCCCGCCACTGTGACGAAGCGGGAATGCGCTGGGTCGTTTTAGTGGGTATACCGGGTCCGCCCGGGGAGTCCCACATACCCCTCCCGTCCCCCGACGGGAGGATATGCGTAATGCATTTTTTCCCAGCGTAAAAAAAAAAAAAAAAAAAAAAAAAAAAAAAAAAAAGGTTATGGGGTGGTCCGGTCCCTGTTTCCGCGCAGGACCGACTTCACCCCTCCAGCGATGGATCCCCCGCAAGGGGCGGCTCCGCCGGAGGCAGAGGTGCCCCCGGTCACGGCGGCGGAATTCTACGCGGGGGTTCTGGGCCTCCGCGCGAAGAAGACCGCCCCCGGACCGGACGGTGTCCCCGCACGGGTGGTGGCGATCGCCGCCACCCAAATGGAGGACAGGTTTCGGGACCTCTTCAGCGCGTGTTTTACGGCTGGGAGGTTCCCGAAACTGTGGAAGGAGGGGCAGCTGTGCCTGCTCCGAAAGGAGGGTCGCCCGGTGGACTCCCCCTCGGCATACCGGCCCATCGTTCTGCTCGATGAGGTCGGTAAACTGTTCGAGGGGATCGTCGCCGGGAGGCTGGACAGCCACCTGCGGGGGGTAGGGCCGGATCTGTCGGACGCCCAATTCGGTTTCCGTCGTGGGCGTTCGACGATCGACGCACTGGCCCTACTCAAGGGACAAGTGAAGGAGGCGGTGGAGGCGGGGGACGGAGTGCTGGCGGTGTCATTCGACATTGCCAACGCCTTCAACTCCGTCCCCCACTCGACGATATTGGAGGCGCTCCGGTATCACGGAGTGCCCCAATACCTGCGGGACCTCCTGGCCGACTACTTGGAGGGCCGAGAGGTCCTCCTCGTGGACAAGTCGGCCACGGTGAGGCGGTACGGCGCAGAGTCCGGTGTTCCACAGGGATCGGTGCTAGGCCCCCCCTTGTGGAACATCGGGTTCGACTGGCTGCTGCGGGGTGCCCTCCTCCCGGGCACGAGTGTCATCTGCTACGCGGATGACACTCTGCTCACTGCCCGGGGGAGGAACTTTGCCGACGCGGCCATTCTGGCCTCGGCTGGCGGGTCCTTGGTGGCAGAAAGGATCCGCCGCCTGGGATTGAGGGTGGCGCTGCACAAAACGGAGGCCGTGTTCTTTCGCGGTCCCCGGCAGCGCTGCCCTGCCGACGCCCACATCGTCGTGGAGGGCGTCCGTATAGGGGTCCAGCCCCAGATGAAATATCTTGGGCTGGTGCTGGACGACAGGTGGCGCTTCGGCCCGCATTTCAGCGGGCTGTCGACGCGCCTGTTGAAGGCCGCGGACGCCCTCTCATGGCTCCTCCCAAACCTGGGGGGGCCCAAAGCAAAGTGCCGGCGCCTCTATGCCGGCATTTTGCGGAGCATGGCCCTCTACGGGGCTCCCATCTGGGCGGACTCCCTCCATAGGAGGGAGAATGCTACCGCCATCCGCAGGCCCCAACGGGCTATTGCACAGCGGGTGGCGAGGGCCTACCGCTCAGTGGGCTTTTCGGCGGCGTGCGCTCTGGCCGGCACCCCTCCTTGGGAGCTGGAGGCGTGGGTGCTCGCCAGAGTGTACGAGTGGACGGCGCGCCGAAAGGCGCTCGGGGAGCGCCCCACGGGCGAAGAGCGGGAGGCGGTGCGGCGAGAGGCGAAGGACGCCATCGTCCTCCATTGGACGGAGGACCTCGCCAGCGCCGCCTTTGGCCGCCGGACGTTGGACGCGCTCGGTCCGGTCCTGAAGGGCTGGCTCGAGCGGTCCCACGGTTTCCTCTCTTTCCGTCTGGTGCAGGTGTTATCCGGACATGGCTGTTTCGGATCGCACCTGCACCGGATCGGGAGGGAGGAGACCCCGGCGTGCCACGACTGCGGCGCGGCGGAGGACACGGCGCAGCACACCCTCGAGGTGTGCCCGGCGTGGTCCGAGCTGCGCCGCGGTCTGACCGCGGTGGTCGGACCGGACCTCTCGCTTCCCGGCGTGGTCGACGCCATGCTGGGGAGTGAGGAGGCCTGGTCGGCGGTAGCCTCCTTTTGCGAGGACGTGATGTCGCAAAAGGAGGAGGCGGAGCGCGCGCGGGAGGACGACCCTCTCGCTGCGCCGCTCCGCAGACGAAGAAGGGGGAGAAGGCGTCGTGCCCTCCCTCCTCATGGTGACGGGCGGGCGACAGGCGCGGGGGTGCCTTCGCCCGCATTGCACCCGTCACCTTCGTCGGTCATTCCCGACCCCCCACACCCGTGAGGGTGTGAGGGGGTCTGCCTGGCAATCGTCGGCGGAGGACTGGAAGTAAAGGCTGTGCCGGTTTCCCAGTCCCCCGCCACTCTGACGAAGCGGGAATGCGCTGGGTCGTTTTAGTGGGTATACCGGGTCCGCCCGGGGAGTCCCACATACCCCTCCCGTCCCCCGACGGGAGGATATGCGTAACGCATTTTTTCCCAGCGTCAAAAAAAAAAAAAAAAAAAAAAAAAAAAAAAAAAAAAAAAAAAAAAAAAAAAAAAAAAAAGGTTAGGTTAGGTTAGGTTAGGACTGGAAGTAAAGGCTGTGCCGGTTTCCCAGTCCCCCACCACTGTGACGAAGCGGGAATGCGCTGGGTCGTTTTAGTGGGTATACCGGGTCCACCCGGGGAGTCCCACATACCCCTCCCGTCCCCCGACGGTTGGGTATGCGTAATGCATTTTTTCCCAGCGTAAAAAAAAAAAAAAAAAAAAAAAAAAAAAAAAAAAAAAAAAAAAAAGGTTAGGTTGGGGGACCCCCCACAGAGCATACGTCCACGTCGTGTCCCCTGGAAACAGCCCAGTTCTGACCACCGTAACGGAGTGGCAGACTGGGACTGGCCAAAGTGCTCTGTGCTTTAGTAGCGAATTTTAATCTTTTTATCTGCCTTGTGTTCGTCTACGATGCCGGCTACACCCTCGCGGGGCGCCTCCGGGCGATTTTTAAAATCAAAAGGCCCTTCTCAGGGCCAACCCAAAGGCCCTTCTCAGGGCCAACCCAAAGGCCCTTCTCAGGGCCAACCCAAAGGCCCTTCTCAGGGCCAACCGAAAGGCCCTTCTCAGGGCCACCCCGACGCACCAGCGTCAGAGTCTAGCCGCGCGCCGTCTGCGGCTAGTTACTTCGGAGGGGCGGAGTCGTCCGACAACGACTCGCTTGTTGGTGCGTCGGACGCGAGAGGCTCGCGGTCGCGGAAGCGGGCCTTCCTGAGTTGTGGGTCCGAGAGTTCCTCGGCTTCGGGGACCAAGCCGTTGTCGAAGGCTAAAAAGCCGACGACAACGGCCGCGGATACCCACGTCGTTGGGCTCGCGGACGCCCAGCGACAGGTGGACCTGGCACGGAAGGTGCAGCTCCAGCAAGAGCTGGAAGAGCGGGTTGCCGCCAAAGAGAAGCGTGCGTACGTCGCCCGGGCCAAGTCCGGGTACGGTGCGTCCCGGGTTGTGTACGCGGACCACTCTTTGGCGGAACTGGAAAGGATGGCGGAGGAGGACGAGGAGGAGATTGTTGAGGTCGCCTCTAAGTCCTCCAACCTGAAGGGCACCTTCCAGAAGGCCCTGAAATGTCGGGCCGCGAGCATGCGCGGTGTCGTCGCTGAGCTGGTTCAGCGGACGGCCTCCGACGAAACGCGGCAACTGCAGGCGAGGGTGGATCGCCTGCAGTCAGAAGTCAACCAGCTTCGTGAGAAGCTGGCTGAAGCCACGGCCCGGCCTCAACAGGCCGAGGTGAGCCCTGTGGCAGAGGGCCCTGCCTCGGCCCAGCCACCACGGGCTAAGGCGAGCCCTGCAGTAGAGGGCCCCTCCTCCAACCTTGAGGACATCATCCGCAAGGTGATAATGGAGGAGAGGGCCTTCACGAGAGCCTGCCTGGCAGGCATCGAGGACCGGCTCCTGCCGGAAAAAAGCCTCCGGCCGCCGCTTGCGGCGGATAAGAGGCAAAGCCGGCCGGGGCCGTCCTCCTCCTCCCAGGTGGAAGACGTGGCCCTTCTTCCTGCGACCACTCCGTCCAACGAGTGGAAGCAAGTGGGCCGGAGGGGGAAGGGTAAAGGGAAGAAGTCGGCAGCGGCCGTTCCTGCCGTCCCTGCCGTCCCCGCCACCCCCGCACCCAGCCAGTCGCAGACGACCGGCAAGGGCAAGGGGAAAGGGAAAGGGAGGGGAGGAAAGGGGCAGTTGGTCCCCCCTAAAACTGCGGCCGTCGTGGTGACGCTCACCACGGAGGCTGCGGGGCGAGGGGAGACCTACGCCTCCATCTTGGCGCGGGCGCGCGGCAATGCCGATCCCACGCAACTGGGGATCGGCAGTGTGTCGTGCCGGCGGACGCAGGCCGGGGCTCGAATTTTCGAGTTCCCGGGGGCCGAGGGGAGCGCCCGCGCTGACCTCTTTGCAGCCAAGCTGCAAGAGGTCATCGCGGACTCTGCCAAGGTGGCCCGGCCGGTCAAGTCGGCGGCAATCGAGGTGACGGAGTTGGATGACTCCGTCACCAAGGAGGAGGTGGTGGCGGCGGTCGCAGCGGTAGGGGGCTGTGGCGCCGCGGCGGTCCAAGGCCGGGACATAAGGCCCGGCCGTGGCGGAATGGGCACCATCCGCCTCGAGTGCCCAGTCGCAGCTGCCAAAGCCATCCTTGCGAAAGGACGGCTTCAAGTCGGATTCAGCTCGGCCGCAGTCCGGGCACTCGAGGACGAGCCTCTGCGGTGTTTCCGGTGCTTCGGCATCGGCCACACCCGGCCCCTGTGTCCGTCCAAGGTTGACAGGACGGACACATGCTACCGCTGCGGCAAGGAGGGTCACAAAGCCGCTTCCTGCCAGGCCGCCACGCCGCACTGCGCGGTGTGTGCCGCCAGTGGCCGCCGGGCAGGCCACGTCATGAAGGGGAGGAAGTGCAATCCCCCCCCTAAGCGTGGCAAAGCGCAGGCGCCGACCGGGCCTGCACCTGCTGCTGCCGCTAACACCGCCGTTCCTGCGGCGGCTGCGGAGGAGGTTGCGATGTCCGACTGATGGCCACGGTCGAACATCGCATCCTTCAGGCGAACACCAACCACTGCAGGACAGCCCAGGATCTGCTGATGCAGACCGTGGCTGAGTGGTTGGTGGACTTGGCGGTGGTCGCCGAACCCTACTCGGTCCCTGGCCGTTGGCTGGGCGACCGGGACGGCTTGGTGGCGTTGGTGGCGCGGTCTTCCACAGACTCCCCTCCCCTCTCGCTCTTAGAGAGGGGACCGGGATACGTGGCCGCCGCGTGGGGAGAGATAGCGACGGTGGGGGTGTATTTCTCCCCAAACCGCCCTCTCTCGGACTTTGAGGATTTCCTCGAGATCCTCACTGCTGTCGTAGGGAGGGCGGCACCACGCCAGGTCGTGGTGTTGGGCGACCTAAACGCCAAGTCGGTGGCCTGGGGCAACCCGGTCACCGGGTGCAACGTCCGGGGACGCGCCGTCGAGTTTTGGGCGGCCTCGTGCGGTGTGTCCCTCCTCAACAGGGGGGCGGTCCACACGTGTGTGCGGCAACAGGGCGGGTCGGTGGTGGACGTATCGTTCGCCACCCCCGCGCTTGCCGCCCGCGTCGTGAACTGGCGGGTGGAGCTGGTGGAGACCTTGTCGGACCACCGTTATGTGCGGTTCGACATCTCCACACAGCGGGGAGGGGGGACGGCCCGCGCTGGGCAATCTCCCTTCCCGCGGTGGGCACTCACCCGCCTGGACCGGGAGGCAGCCAAGGAGGCCGCCTTCCTCCAGGACTGGCTGTCGCCTCCCCCTGTCGAGGAGGCCCCGGACGTAGACGCTGCAGTGGTCCGGCTGCGGGGGTCCTTGACCGAGGTGTGCAACTCCAGCATGCCTCGGTCTCGCCGTCCGCCTCCCCGTCGCGCCGTGTACTGGTGGACGGAGGAGCTGGCGGGGCTCCGGGCCACCTGCGTGGCGGCCAGAAGGGCCTACGCGCGGAGCCGACGGCGCAGCGCCCAAAACCGAGTCCGGGCAGAAGAGGACCGCCTGTACGCCTCTTACCGAGAGGCTACGGTGGCCCTCAAGTCTGCGATGGGCGCTGCGCAGGACTCGGCGAGGGCCGAGATGCTGGAGGGTCTCGACAGAGATCCCTATGGGAGGCCATATAAGGCGGCGCGGAACCAGCTCCGCCCCTATGGTCCCCCACTGTCTGAGACCCTCGAGCCAGCGTTGCTGGATGGGGTGGTCCGGTCCCTGTTTCCGCGCAGGACCGACTTCACCCCTCCAGCGATGGATCCCCCGCAAGGGGCGGCTCCGCCGGAGGCAGAGGTGCCCCCGGTCACGGCGGCGGAATTCTACGCGGGGGTTCTGAGCCTCCGCGCGAAGAAGACCGCCCCCGGACCGGACGGCGTCCCCGCACGGGTGGTGGCGATCGCCGCCACCCAAATGGAGGACAGATTTCGGGACCTCTTCAGCGCGTGTTTTACGGCTGGGAGGTTCCCGAAACTCTGGAAGGAGGGGCAGCTATGCCTCCTCCGAAAGGCGGGTCGCCCGGTGGACTCCCCCTCGGCATACCGGCCCATCGTTCTGCTCGATGAGGTCGGTAAACTGTTCGAGGGGATCGTCGCCGGGAGGCTGGAAAGCCACCTGCGGGGGGTAGGGCCGGATCTGTCGGACGCCCAATTCGGGTTCCGTCGTGGGCGTTCGACGATCGACGCGCTGGCCCTACTCAAGGGCCAGGTGAAGGAGGCGGTGGAGGCGGGGGACGGAGTGCTGGCGGTGTCATTCGACATTGCCAACGCCTTCAACTCCGTCCCCCACTCGACGATATTGGAGGCGCTCCGGTATCACGGAGTGCCCCAATACCTGCGGGACCTCCTGGCCGACTACTTGGAGGGCCGAGAGGTCCTCCTCGTAGACAAATCGGCCACGGTGAGGCGGTACGGCGCAGAGTCCGGTGTTCCACAGGGGTCGGTGCTAGGCCCCCCCTTGTGGAACATCGGGTTCAACTGGCTGCTGCGGGGTGCCCTCCTCCCGGGCACGAGTGTCATCTGCTACGCGGATGACACTCTGCTCACTGCCCGGGGGAGGAACTTTGCCGACGCGGCCATTCTGGCCTCGGCTGGCGGGTCCTTGGTGGCAGAAAGGATCCGCCGCCTGGGATTGAGGGTGGCGCTGCACAAAACGGAGGCCGTGTTCTTTCGCGGTCCCCGGCAGCGCTGCCCTGCCGACGCCCACATCGTCGTGGAGGGCGTCCGTATAGGGGTCCAGCCCCAGATGAAATATCTGGGGCTGGTGCTGGACGACAGGTGGCGCTTCGGCCCGCATTTCAGCGGGCTGTCGACGCGCTTGTTAAAAGCCGCGGACGCCCTCTCATGGCTCCTCCCAAACCTGGGGGGGCCCAAAGCAAAGTGCCGGCGCCTCTATGCCGGCATTTTGCGGAGCATGGCCCTCTACGGGGCTCCCATCTGGGCGGACTCCCTCCATAGGAGGGAGAATGCTACCGCCATCCGCAGGCCCCAGCGGGCTATTGCACAGCGGGTGGCGAGGGCCTACCGCTCAGTGGGCTTTTCGGCGGCGTGCGCTCTGGCCGGCACCCCTCCTTGGGAGCTGGAGGCGTGGGTGCTCGCCAGAGTGTACGAGTGGACGGCGCGCCGAAAGGCGCTCGGGGAGCGCCCCACGGGCGAAGAGCGGGAGGCGGTGCGGCGAGAGGCGAAGGACGCCATCGTCCTCCATTGGACGGAGGACCTCGCCAGCGCCGCCTTTGGCCGCCGGACGTTGGACGCGCTCGGTCCGGTCCTGAAGGGCTGGCTCGAGCGGTCCCACGGTTTCCTCTCTTTCCGTCTGGTGCAGGTGTTATCCGGACATGGCTGTTTCGGATCGCACCTGCACCGGATCGGGAGGGAGGAGACCCCGGCGTGCCACGACTGCGGCGCGGCGGAGGACACGGCGCAGCACACCCTCGGGGTGTGCCCGGCGTGGTCCGAGCTGCGCCGCGGTCTGACCGCGGTGGTCGGACCGGACCTCTCGCTTCCCGGCGTGGTCGACGCCATGCTGGGGAGTGAGGAGGCCTGGTCGGCGGTAGCCTCCTTTTGCGAGGACGTGATGTCGCAAAAGGAGGAGGCGGAGCGCGCGCGGGAGGACGACCCTCTCGCTGCGCCGCTCCGCAGACGAAGAAGGGGGAGAAGGCGTCGTGCCCTCCCTCCTCATGGTGACGGGCGGGTGACAGGCGCGGGGGTGCCTTCGCCCGCATTGCACCCGTCACCTTCGTCGGTCATTCCCGACCCCCCACACCCGTGAGGGTGTGAGGGGTGTGTGCCGTGTAATCGTCGGCGGAGGACTGGAAGTAAAGGCTGTGCCGGTTTCCCAGTCCCCCGCCACTCTGACGAAGCGGGAATGCGCTGGGTCGTTTTAGTGGGTATACCGGGTCCGCCCGGGGAGTCCCACATACCCCTCCCGTCCCCCGACGGGTGGGCATGCGTAATGCATTTTTTCCCAGCGTAAAAAAAAAAAAAAAAAAAAAAAAAAGGTTAGGTTAGGTTAGGTTAGGTTAGGTTAGGTTGGGGGACCCCCCACAGAGCATACGTCCACGTCGTGTCCCCTGGAAACAGCCCAGTTCTGACCACCGTAACGGAGTGGCAGACTGGGACTGGCCAAAGTGCTCTGTGCTTTAGTAGCGAATTTTAATCTTTTTATCTGCCTTGTGTTCGTCTACGATGCCGGCTACACCCTCGCGGGGCGCCTCCGGGCGATTTTTAAAATCAAAAGGCCCTTCTCAGGGCCAACCCAAAGGCCCTTCTCAGGGCCAACCCAAAGGCCCTTCTCAGGGCCAACCCAAAGGCCCTTCTCAGGGCCAACCAAAAGGCCCTTCTCAGGGCCACCCCGACGCACCAGCGTCAGAGTCTAGCCGCGCGCCGTCTGCGGCTAGTTATTTCGGAGGGGCGGAGTCGTCGGACAACGACTCGGTTGTTGGTGCGTCGGACGCGAGTGGCACGCGGTCGCGGAAGCGGGTCTTCCGAAGTTGTGGGTCCGAGAGTTCTTCGGCCTCGGGGTCCAAGCCGTTGTCGAAGGCTAAAAAGCCGACGACTACGGCCGCGGATACCCACGTCGTTGGGCTCGCGGACGCCCAGCGCCAGGTAGACCTGGCACGGAAGGTCCAGCTCCAGCAAGAGCTGGAGGAGCGGGTTGCCGCCAAGGAGAAGCGTGCGTACGTCGCCCGGGCCAAGTCCGGGTACGGTGCGTCCCGGGTTGTGTACGCGGACCACTCTTTGGCGGAACTGGAAAGGATGGCGGAGGAGGACGAGGAGGAGATTGTGGAGGTCGCCTCTAAGTCCTCCAACTTGAAGGGCACCTTTCAAAAGGCCCTGAAGTGTCGGGCCGCGAGCTTGCGCGGAGTCGTCGCTGAACTCGTTCAGCGGACGGCCTCCGACGAGACGCGGCAACTGCAGGCGAGGGTGGATCGCCTGCAGTCGGAGGTCAGCCAGCTTCGTCAGAAGCTGGCTGAAGCCACGGCCCGGCCTCAACAGGCCGAGGTGAGCCCTGTGGCAGAGGGCCCTGCCTCGGCCCAGCCACCACGGGCTAAGGCGAGCCCTGCAGTAGAGGGCCCCTCCTCCAACCTTGAGGATATCATCCGCAAGGTGATAATGGAGGAGAGGGCCTTCACGAGAGCCTGCCTGGCAGGCATCGAGGACCGGCTCCTGCCGGAAAAAAGCCTCCGGCCGCCGCTTGCGGCGGATAAGAGGCAAAGCCGGCCGGGGCCGTCCTCCTCCACCCAGGTGGAAGACGTGGCCCTTCTCCCTGCGACCACTCCGTCCAACGAGTGGACGAAAGTGGGCCGGGGGGGTAAGGGTAAAGGCAAGGGCAAAAAGTCGGCAGCGGCCGTCCCTGCCGTCCCTGCCGTCCCCGCCATCCCCGCACCCAGCCAGTCGCAGACGACCGGCAAGGGCAAGGGGAAAGGGAAAGGGAGAGGTGGAAAGGGGCAGTTGGTCCCCCCTAAGACTGCAGCCGTCGTGGTGACGCTCACCGCGGAGGCTGCGGGGCGAGGGGAGACCTACGCCTCCATCTTGGTGCGGGCGCGCGGCAATGCCGATCCCACTCAGCTGGGGATCGGCAGTGTGTCGTGCCGGCGGACGCAGGCCGGGGCTCGAATCTTCGAGTTCCCGGGGGCCGAGGGGAGCGCCCGCGCTGACCTCTTTGCAGCCAAGCTGCAGGAGGTCATCGCGGACTCTGCCAAGGTGGCCCGGCCGGTCAAGTCGGCGGAAATCGAGGTGACGGAGTTGGATGACTCCGTCACCAAGGAGGAGGTGGTGGCGGCGGTCGCAGCGGTAGGGGGCTGTGGCGCCGCGGCGGTCCAAGGCCGGGACATAAGGCCCGGCCGCGGCGGAATGGGCACCATCCGCCTCGAGTGCCCAGTCGCAGCTGCCAAAGCCGTCCTTGCGAAAGGACGGCTTCAAGTCGGGTTCAGCTCGGGCGCAGTCCGGGCACTCGAGGACCAGCCTCTACGGTGTTTCCGGTGCTTCGGCATCGGCCACACCCGGCCCCTGTGTCCGTCCAAGGTTGACAGGACGGACACATGCTACCGCTGCGGCAAGGAGGGCCACAAAGCCGCCTCCTGCCAGGCCGCCACGCCGCACTGCGCGGTGTGTGCCGCCAGTGGCCGCCGGGCAGGCCACGTCATGAAGGGGAGGAAGTGCAATCCCCCCCCTAAGCGTGGCAAAGCGCAGGCGCCGACCGGGCCTGCACCTGCTGCTGCCGCTAACACCGCCGTTCCTGCGGCGGCTGCGGAGGAGGTTGCGATGTCCGACTGATGGCCACGGTCGAACATCGCATCCTTCAGGCGAACACCAACCACTGCAGGACAGCACAGGATCTGCTGATGCAGACCATGGCTGAGTGGTTGGTGGACTTGGCGGTGGTCGCCGAACCCTACTCGGTCCCTGGCCGTTGGCTGGGCGACCGGGACGGCTTGGTGGCGTTGGTGGCGCGGTCTTCCACAGACTCCCCTCCCCTCTCGCTCTTAGAGAGGGGACCGGGATACGTGGCCGCCGCGTGGGGAGAGATCGCGATGGTGGGGGTGTATTTCTCCCCAAACCGCCCTCTCTCGGACTTTGAGGATTTCCTCGAGATCCTCACTGCTGTCGTAGGGAGGGCGGCACCACGCCAGGTCGTGGTGTTGGGCGACCTAAACGCCAAGTCGGTGGCCTGGGGCAACCCGGTCGCCGGGTGCAACGTCCGGGGACGTGCCGTCGAGTTTTGGGCGGCCTCGTGCGGTGTGTCCCTCCTCAACAGGGGGGCGGTCCACACGTGTGTGCGGCAACAGGGCGGGTCGGTGGTGGACGTCTCGTTCGCCACCCCCGCGCTTGCCGCCCGCGTCGTGAACTGGCGGGTGGAGCTGGTGGAGACCTTGTCGGACCACCGTTATGTGCGGTTCGACATCTCCACCCAGCGGGGAGGGGGGACGGCCCGCGCTGGGCAATCTCCCTTCCCGCGGTGGGCGCTCACCCGCCTTGACCGGGAGGCAGCCAAGGAGGCCGCCTTCCTCCAGGACTGGCTGTCGCCTCCCCCTGTCGAGGAGGTCCCGGACGTGGACGCCGCAGCGGTCCGGCTGCGGAGGTCCTTGACCGAGGTGTGCAACTCCAGCATGCCTCGGTCTCGCCGTCCGCCTCCCCGTCGCGCCGTGTACTGGTGGACGGAGGAGCTGGCGGGGCTCCGGGCCACCTGCGTGGCGGCCAGAAGGGCCTACGCGCGGAGCCGACGGCGCAGCGCCCAAAACCGAGTCCGGGCAGAGGAGGACCGCCTGTACGCCTCTTACCGAGAGGCTACGGTGGCCCTCAAGTCTGCGATAGGCGCTGCGCAAGACTCGGCGAGGGCCGAGATGCTGGAGGGTCTCGACAGAGATCCCTATGGGAGGCCATATAAGACGGCGCGGAACCAGCTCCGCCCCTATGGTCCCCCACTGTCGGAGACCCTCGAGCCAGCGTTGCTGGATGGGGTGGTTCGGTCCCTGTTTCCGCGCAGGACCGACTTCACCCCTCCAGCGATGGATCCCCCGCAAGGGGCGGCTCCGCCGGAGGCAGAGGTGCCCCCGGTCACGGCGGCGGAATTCTACGCGGGGGTTCTGAGCCTCCGCGCGAAGAAGACCGCCCCCGGACCGGACGGCGTCCCCGCACGGGTGGTGGCGATCGCCGCCACCCAAATGGAGGCCAGGTTTCGGGACCTCTTCAGCGCGTGTTTTACGGCTGGGAGGTTCCCGAAACTGTGGAAGGAGGGGCAGCTTTGCCTGCTCCGAAAGGAGGGTCGCCCGGTGGACTCCCCCTCGGCATACCGGCCCATCGTTCTGCTCGATGAGGTCGGTAAACTGTTCGAGGGGATCGTCGCCGGGAGGCTGGAGAGCCACCTGCGGGGGGTAGGGCCGGATCTGTCGGACGCCCAATTCGGGTTCCGTCGTGGGCGTTCGACGATCGACGCGCTGGCCCTACTCAAGGGCCAGGTGAAGGAGGCGGTGGAGGCGGGGGACGGAGTGCTGGCGGTGTCATTCGACATTGCCAACGCCTTCAACTCCGTCCCCCACTCGACGATATTGGAGGCGCTCCGGTATCACGGAGTGCCCCAATATCTGCGGAGCCTCCTGGCCGACTACTTGGAGGGCCGAGAGGTCCTCCTCGTAGACAAATCGGCCACGGTGAGGCGGTACGGCGCAGAGTCCGGTGTTCCACAGGGGTCGGTGCTAGGCCCCCCCTTGTGGAACATCGGGTTCGACTGGCTGTTGCGGGGTGCCCTCCTCCCGGGCACGAGTGTCATCTGCTACGCGGATGACACTCTGCTCACTGCCCGGGGGAGGAACTTTGCCGACGCAGCCATTCTGGCCTCGGCTGGCGGGTCCTTGGTGGCAGAAAGGATCCGCCGCCTGGGATTGAGGGTGGCGCTGCACAAAACGGAGGCCGTGTTCTTTCGCGGTCCCCGGCAGCGCTGCCCTGCCGACGCCCACATCGTCGTGGAGGGCGTCCGTATAGGGGTCCAGCCACAGATGAAATATCTGGGACTGGTGCTGGACGACAGGTGGCGCTTCGGCCCGCATTTCAGCGGGCTGTCGACGCGCTTGTTGAAGGCCGCGGACGCCCTCTCATGGCTCCTCCCAAACCTGGGGGGACCAAAAGCAAAGTGCCGGCGTCTCTATGCCGGCATTTTGCGGAGCATGGCCCTCTACGGGGCTCCCATCTGGGCGGACTCCCTCCATAGGAGGGAGAATGCTACCGCCATCCGCAGGCCCCAGCGGGCTATTGCACAGCGGGTGGCGAGGGCCTACCGCTCAGTGGGCTTTTCGGCGGCGTGCGCTCTGGCCGGCACCCCTCCTTGGGAGCTGGAGGCGTGGGTGCTCGCCAGAGTGTACGAGTGGACGGCGCGCCGAAAGGCGCTCGGGGAGCGCCCCACGGGCGAAGAGCGGGAGGCGGTGCGGCGAGAGGCGAAGGACGCCATCGTCCTCCATTGGAAGGAGGACCTCGCCAGCGCCGCCTTTGGCCGCCGGACGTTGGACGCGCTCGGTCCGGTCCTGAAGGGCTGGCTCGAGCGGTCCCACGGTTTCCTCTCTTTCCGTCTGGTGCAGGTGTTATCCGGACATGGCTGTTTCGGATCGCACCTGCACCGGATCGGGAGGGAGGAGACCCCGGCGTGCCACGACTGCGGCGCGGTGGAGGACACGGCGCAGCACACCCTCGAGGTGTGCCCGGCGTGGTCCGAGCTGCGCCGCGGTCTGACCGCGGTGGTCGGATCGGACCTCTCGCTTCCCGGCGTGGTCGACGCCATGCTGGGGAGTGAGGAGGCCTGGTCGGCGGTAGCCTCCTTTTGCGAGGACGTGATGTCGCAAAAGGAGGAGGCGGAGCGCGCGCGGGAGGACGACCCTCTCGCTGCGCCGCTCCGCAGACGAAGAAGGGGGAGAAGGCGTCGTGCCCTCCCTCCTCATGGTGACGGGCGGGCGACAGGCGCGGGGGTGCCTTCGCCCGCATTGCACCCGTCACCTTCGTCGGTCATTCCCGACCCCCCACACCCGTGAGGGTGTGAGGGGGTCTGCCTGGCAATCGTCGGCGGAGGACTGGAAGTAAAGGCTGTGCCGGTTTCCCAGTCCCCCGCCACTCTGACGAAGCGGGAATGCGCTGGGTCGTTTTAGTGGGTATACCGGGTCCGCCCGGGGAGTCCCACATACCCCTTCCGTCCCCCGACGGGAGGGTATGCGTAATGCATTTTTTCCCAGCGTAAAAAAAAAAAAAAAAAAAAAAAAAAAAAAAAAAAAAAAAAAAAAAAAAAAAAAAGGTTAGGTTAGGTTAGGTTAGGTTAGGTTAGGTTGGGGGACCCCCCACAGAGCATACGTCCACGTCGTGTCCCCTGGAAACAGCCCAGTTCTGACCACCGTAACGGAGTGGCAGACTGGGACTGGCCAAAGTGCTCTGTGATCTCGTAGCGAATTTTTATCTGCCTTGTGTTTCGCTGCTATGCCTGCAACACCCTCGCGGGACGCCTCCGGGCGGTTTTTAAAATCAAAAGGCCCTTCTCAGGGCCAACCCAAAGGCCCTTCTCAGGGCCAAACCAAAGGCCCTTCTCAGGGCCAACCCAAAGGCCCTTCTCAGGGCCAACCAAAAGGCCCTTCTCAGGGCCACCCCGACGCACCAGCGTCAGAGTCTAGCCGCGCGCCGTCTGCGGCTAGTTATTACGGAGGGGCGGAGTCGTCCGATAACGACTCGCTGGTTGGTGCATCGGACGCGAGTGGCTCGCGGTCGCGGAAGCGGGTCTTCCGAAGTTGTGGGTCCGAGAGTTCTTCGGCCTCGGGGTCCAAGCCGTTGTCGAAGGCTAAAAAGCCGACGACAACGGCCGCGGATACCCACGTCGTTGGGCTCGCGGACGCCCAGCGACAGGTGGACCTGGCACGGAAGGTGCAGCTCCAGCAAGAGCTGGAGGAGCGGGTTGCCGCCAAAGAGAAGCGTGCGTACGTCGCCCGGGCCAAGTCCGGGTACGGTGCGTCGCGGGTCGTGTACGCGGACCACTCTTTGGCGGAACTGGAAAGGATGGCGGAGGAGGACGAGGAGGAGATTGTCGAGGTCGCCTCTAAGTCCTCCAACCTGAAGGGCACCTTCCAAAAGGCCCTGAAGTGTCGGGCCGCGAGCATGCGCGGTGTCGTCGCTGAACTCGTTCAGCGGACGGCCTGCGACGAGACGCGGCAACTGCAGGCGAGGGTGGATCGCCTGCAGTCAGAGGTCAACCAGCTTCGTCAGAAGCTGGCTGAAGCCACGGCCCGGCCTCAACAGGCCGAGGCGAGCCCTGTGGCAGAGGGCCCTGCCTCGGCCCAGCCACCACGGGCTAAGGCGAGCCCGGCACTAGAGGGCCCCTCCTCCAACCTTGAGGATATCATCCGCAAGGTAGTAATGGAGGAGAGGGCCTTCACGAGAGCCTGCCTGGCAGGCATCGAGGACCGGCTCCTGCCGGAGAAAAGCCTCCGGCCGCCGCTTGCGGCGGATAAGAGGCAAAGCCGGCCGGGGCCGTCCTCCTCCTCCCAGGTGGAAGACGTGGCCCTTCTCCCGTCGACCACTCCGTCCAACGAGTGGACGAAAGTGGGCCGGGGGGGGAAGGGTAAAGGGAAGAAGTCGGCAGCGGCCGTCCCTGCCAACCCTGCCGTCCCCGCCACCCCCGCACCCAGCCAGTCGCAGACGACCGGCAAGGGAAAGGGGAAAGGGAGAGTAGGAAGGGGGCAGTTGGTCCCCCCTAAAACTGCAGCCGTCGTGGTGACGCTCACCGCGGAGGCTGCGGGGCGAGGGGAGACCTACGCCTCCATCTTGGTGCGGGCGCGCGGCAATGCCGATCCCACGCAACTGGGGATCGGCAGTGTGTCGTGCCGGCGGACGCAGGCCGGGGCTCGAATTTTCGAGTTCCCGGGGGCCGAGGGGAGCGCCCGCGCTGACCTCTTTGCAGCCAAGCTGCAAGAGGTCATCGCGGACTCTGCCAAGGTAGCCCGGCCGGTCAAGTCGGCGGAAATCGAGGTGACGGAGTTGGATGACTCCGTCACCAAGGAGGAGGTGGTGGCGGCGGTCGCAGCGGTAGGGGGCTGTGGCGCCGCGGCGGTCCAAGGCCGGGACATAAGGCCCGGCCGCGGCGGAATGGGCACCATCCGCCTCGAGTGCCCAGTCGCAGCTGCCAAAGCCGTCCTTGCGAAAGGACGGCTTCAAGTCGGGTTCAGCTCGGGCGCAGTCCGGGCACTCGAGGACCAGCCTCTGCGGTGTTTCCGGTGCTTCGGCATCGGCCACACCCGGCCCCTGTGTCCGTCCAAGGTTGACAGGACGGACACATGCTACCGCTGCGGCAAGGAGGGCCACAAAGCCGCCTCCTGCCAGGCCGCCACGCCGCACTGCGCGGTGTGTGCCGCCAGTGGCCGCCGGGCAGGCCACGTCATGAAGGGGAGGAAGTGCAATCCCCCCCCTAAGCGTGGCAAAGTGCAGGCGCCGACCGGGCCTGCACCTGCTGCTGCCGCTAACACCGCCGTTCCTGCGGCGGCTGCGGAGGAGTGTGCGATGTCCGACTGATGGCCACGGTCGAACATCGCATCCTTCAGGCGAACACCAACCACTGCAGGACAGCCCAGGATCTGCTGATGCAGACCATGGCTGAGTGGTTGGTGGACTTGGCGGTGGTCGCCGAACCCTACTCGGTCCCTGGCCGTTGGCTGGGCGACCGGGACGGCTTGGTGGCGTTGGTGGCGCGGTCTTCCACAGACTCCCCTCCCCTCTCGCTCTTAGAGAGGGGACCGGGATACGTGGCCGCCGCGTGGGGAGAGATAGCGACGGTGGGGGTGTATTTCTCCCCAAACCGCCCTCTCTCGGACTTTGAGGATTTCCTCGAGATCCTCACTGCTGTCGTAGGGAGGGCGGCACCACGCCAGGTCGTGGTGTTGGGCGACCTAAACGCCAAGTCGGTGGCCTGGGGCAACCCGGTCGCCGGGTGCAACGTCCGGGGACGCGCCGTCGAGTTTTGGGCGGCCTCGTGCGGTGTGTCCCTCCTCAACAGGGGGGCAGTCCACACGTGTGTGCGGCAACAGGGCGGGTCGGTGGTGGACGTCTCGTTCGCCACCCCCGCGCTTGCCGCCCGCGTCGTGAACTGGCGGGTGGAGCTGGTGGAGACCTTGTCGGACCACCGTTATGTGCGGTTCGACATCTCCACACAGCGGGGAGGGGGGACGGCCCGCGCTGGGCAATCTCCCTTCCCGCGGTGGGCACTCACCCGCCTGGACCGGGAGGCGGCCAAGGAGGCCGCCTTCCTCCAGGACTGGCTGTCGCCTCCCCCTGTCGAGGAGGTCCCGGACGTGGACGCCGCAGCGGTCCGGCTACGGGGGTCCTTGACCGAGGTGTGCAACTCCAGCATGCCTCGGTCTCGCCGTCCGCCTCCCCGTCGCGCCGTGTACTGGTGGACGGGGGAGCTGGCGGGGCTCCGGGCCACCTGCGTGGCGGCCAGAAGGGCCTACGCGCGGAGCCGACGGCGCAGCGCCCAAAACCGAGTCCGGGCAGAGGAGGACCGCCTGTACGCCTCTTACCGAGAGGCTACGGTGGCCCTCAAGTCTGCGATGGGCGCTGCGCAAGACTCGGCGAGGGCCGAGATGCTGGAGGGTCTCGACAGAGATCCCTATGGGAGGCCATATAAGGCGGCGCGGAACCAGCTCCGCCCCTATGGTCCCCCACTGTCGGAGACCCTCGAGCCAGCGTTGCTGGATGGGGTGGTCCGGTCCCTGTTTCCGCGCAGGACCGACTTCACCCCTCCGGCGATGGATCCCCCGCAAGGGGCGGCTCCGCCGGAGGCAGAGGTGCCCCCGGTCACGGCGGCGGAATTCTACGCGGGGGTTCTGAGCCTCCGCGCGAAGAAGACCGCCCCCGGGCCGGACGGCGTCCCCGCACGGGTGGTGGCGATCGCCGCCACCCAAATGGAGGACAGATTTCGGGACCTCTTCAGCGCGTGTTTTACGGCTGGGAGGTTCCCGAAACTGTGGAAGGAGGGGCAGCTGTGCCTGCTCCGAAAGGAGGGTCGCCCGGTGGACTCCCCCTCGGCATACCGGCCCATCGTTCTGCTCGATGAGGTCGGTAAACTGTTCGAGGGGATCGTCGCCGGGAGGCTGGAGAGCCACCTGCGGGGGGTAGGGCCGGATCTGTCGGACGCCCAATTCGGTTTTCGTCGTGGGCGTTCGACGATCGACGCGCTGGCCCTACTCAAGGGCCAGGTGAAGGAGGCGGTGGAGGCGGGGGACGGAGTGCTGGCGGTGTCATTCGACATTGCCAACGCCTTCAACTCCGTCCCCCACTCGACGATATTGGAGGCGCTCCGGTATCACGGAGTGCCCCAATACCTGCGGGACCTCCTGGCCGACTACTTGGAGGGCCGAGAGGTCCTCCTCGTGGACAAGTCGGCCACGGTGAGGCGGTACGGCGCAGAGTCCGGTGTTCCACAGGGATCGGTGCTAGGCCCCCCCTTGTGGAACATCGGGTTCGACTGGCTGCTGCGGGGTGCCCTCCTCCCGGGCACGAGTGTCATCTGCTACGCGGATGACACTCTGCTCACTGCCCGGGGGAGGAACTTTGCCGACGCGGCCATTCTGGCCTCGGCTGGCGGGTCCTTGGTGGCAGAAAGGATCCGCCGCCTGGGATTGAGGGTGGCGCTGCACAAAACGGAGGCCGTGTTCTTTCGCGGTCCCCGGCAGCGCTGCCCTGCCGACGCCCACATCGTCGTGGAGGGCGTCCGTATAGGGGTCCAGCCCCAGATGAAATATTTGGGGCTGGTGCTGGACGACAGGTGGCGCTTCGGCCCGCATTTCAGCGGGCTGTCGACGCGCCTGTTGAAGGCCGCGGGCGCCCTCTCATGGCTCCTCCCAAACCTGGGGGGGCCCAAGGCAAAGTGCCGGCGCCTCTATGCCGGCATTTTGCGGAGCATGGCCCTGTACGGGGCTCCCATCTGGGCGGACTCCCTCCATAGGAGGGAGAATGCTACCGCCATCCGCAGGCCCCAGCGGGCTATTGCACAGCGGGTGGCGAGGGCCTACCGCTCAGTGGGCTTTTCGGCGGCGTGCGCTCTGGCCGGCACCCCTCCTTGGGAGCTGGAGGCGTGGGTGCTCGCCAGAGTGTACGAGTGGACGGCGCGCCGAAAGGCGCTCGGGGAGTGCCCCACGGGCGAAGAGCGGGAGGCGGTGCGGCGAGAGGCGAAGGACGCCATCGTCCTCCATTGGACGGAGGACCTCGCCAGCGCCGCCTTTGGCCGCCGGACGTTGGACGTGCTCGGTCCGGTCCTGAAGGGCTGGCTCGAGCGGTCCCACGGTTTCCTCTCTTTCCGTCTGGTGCAGGTGTTATCCGGACATGGCTGTTTCGGATCGCACCTGCACCGGATCGGGAGGGAGGAGACCCCGGCGTGCCACGACTGCGGCGCGGCGGAGGACACGGCGCAGCACACCCTCGAGGTGTGCCCGGCGTGGTCCGAGCTGCGCCGCGGTCTGACCGCGGTGGTCGGACCGGACCTCTCGCTTCCCGGCGTGGTCGACGCCATGCTGGGGAGTGAGGAGGCCTGGTCGGCGGTAGCCTCCTTTTGCGAGGACGTGATGTCGCAAAAGGAGGAGGCGGAGCGCGAGCGGGAGGACGACCCTCTCGCTGCGCCGCTCCGCAGACGAAGAAGGGGGAGAAGGCGTCGTGCCCTCCCTCCTCATGGTGACGGGCGGGCGACAGGCGCGGGGGTGCCTTCGCCCGCATTGCACCCGTCACCTTCGTCGGTCATTCCCGACCCCCCACACCCGTGAGGGTGTGTGTGCCTTGTAATCGTCGGCGGAGGACTGGAAGTAAAGGCTGTGCCGGTTTCCCAGTCCCCCGCCACTCTGACGAAGCGGGAATGCGCTGGGTCGTTTTAGTGGGTATACCGGGTCCGCCCGGGGAGTCCCACATACCCCTCCCGTCCCCCGACGGGAGGATATGCGTAATGCATTTTTTCCCAGCGTAAAAAAAAAAAAAAAAAAAAAAAAAAAAAAAAAAAAAAAAAAAAAAAAAAAAAAAAAAAAAAAAAAAAAGGTTAGGTTAGGTTAGGTTAGGTTAGGTTAGGTTGGGGGACCCCCCACAGAGCATACGTCCACGTCGTGTCCCCTGGAAACAGCCCAGTTCTGACCACCGTAACGGAGTGGCAGACTGGGACTGGCCAAAGTGCTCTGTGCTTTAGTAGCGAATTTTAATCTTTTATTGCCTTGTCTCGACTACGATGCCGGCTACACCCTCGCGGGACGCCTCCGGGCGATTTTTAAAATCAAAAGGCCCTTCTCAGGGCCAACCCAAAGGCCCTTCTCAGGGCCAACCCAAAGGCCCTTCTCAGGGCCAACCCAAAGGCCCTTCTCAGGGCCAACCGAAAGGCCCTTCTCAGGGCCACCCCGACGCACCAGCGTCAGAGTCTAGCCGCGCGCCGTCTGCGGCTAGTTATTACGGAGGGGCGGAGTCGTCCGACAACGACTCGCTGGTTGGTGTATCGGACGCGAGTGGCTCGCGGTCGCGGAAGCGGGTCTTCCGGAGTTGTGGGTCCGAGAGTTCTTCGGCCTCGGGGTCCAAGCCGTTGTCGAAGGCTAAAAAGCCGACGACAACGGCCGCGGATACCCACGTCGTTGGGCTCGCGGACGCCCAGCGACAGGTGGACCTGGCACGGAAGGTGCAGCTCCAGCAAGAGCTGGAGGAGCGGGTTGCCGCCAAAGAGAAGCGTGCGTACGTCGCCCGGGCCAAGTCCGGGTACGGTGCGTCACGGGTCGTGTACGCGGACCACTCTTTGGCGGAACTGCAAAGGATGGCGGAGGAGGACGAGGAGGAGATTGTGGAGGTCGCCTCTAAGTCCTCCAACTTGAAGGGCACCTTTCAAAAGGCCCTGAAGTGTCGGGCCGCGAGCTTGCGCGGAGTCGTCGCTGAACTCATTCAGCGGACGGCCTCCGACGAGACGCGGCAACTGCAGGCGAGGGTGGATCGCCTGCAGTCGGAGGTCAGCCAGCTTCGTCAGAAGCTGGCTGAAGCCACGGCCCGGCCTCAACAGGCCGAGGTGAGCCCTGTGGCAGAGGGCCCTGCCTCGGCCCAGCCACCACGGGCTAAGGCGAGCCCTGCAGTAGAGGGCCCCTCCTCCAACCTTGAGGATATCATCCGCAAGGTGATAATGGAGGAGAGGGCCTTCACGAGAGCCTGCCTGGCAGGCATCGAGGACCGGCTCCTGCCGGAAAAAAGCCTCCGGCCGCCGCTTGCGGCGGATAAGAGGCAAAGCCGGCCGGGGCCGTCCTCCTCCACCCAGGTGGAAGACGTGGCCCTTCTCCCTGCGACCACTCCGTCCAACGAGTGGACGAAAGTGGGCCGGGGGGGGAAGGGTAAAGGGAAGAAGTCGGCAGCGGCCGTCCCTGCCGTCCCTGCCGTCCCCGCCACCCCCGCACCCAGCCAGTCGCAGACGACCGGCAAGGGCAAGGGGAAAGGGAAAGGGAGAGGAGGAAAGGGGCAGTTGGTCCCCCCTAAAACTGCGGCCGTCGTGGTGACGCTCACCACGGAGGCTGCGGGGCGAGGGGAGACCTACGCCTCCATCTTGGCGCGGGCGCGCGGCAATGCCGATCCCACGCAACTGGGGATCGGCAGTGTGTCGTGCCGGCGGACGCAGGCCGGGGCTCGAATCTTCGAGTTCCCGGGGGCCGAGGGGAGCGCCCGCGCTGACCTCTTTGCAGCCAAGCTGCAAGAGGTCATCGCGGACTCTGCCAAGGTGGCCCGGCCGGTCAAGTCGGCGGAAATCGAGGTGACGGAGTTGGATGACTCCGTCACCAAGGAGGAGGTGGTGGCGGCGGTCGCAGCGGTAGGGGGCTGTGGCGCCGCGGCGGTCCAAGGCCGGGACATAAGGCCCGGCCGCGGCGGAATGGGCACCATCCGCCTCGAGTGCCCAGTCGCAGCTGCCAAAGCCGTCCTTGCGAAAGGACGGCTTCAAGTCGGGTTCAGCTCGGGCGCAGTCCGGGCACTCGAGGACCAGCCTCTGCGGTGTTTCCGGTGCTTCGGCATCGGCCACACCCGGCCCCTGTGTCCGTCCAAGGTTGACAGGACGGACACATGCTACCGCTGCGGCAAGGAGGGCCACAAAGCCGCCTCCTGCCAGGCCGCCACGCCGCACTGCGCGGTGTGTGCCGCCAGTGGCCGCCGGGCAGGCCACGTCATGAAGGGGAGGAAGTGCAATCCCCCCCCTAAGCGTGGCAAAGCGCAGGCGCCGACCGGGCCTGCACCTGCTGCTGCCGCTAACACCGCCGTTCCTGCGGCGGCTGCGGAGGAGGTTGCGATGTCCGACTGATGGCCACGGTCGAACATCGCATCCTTCAGGCGAACACCAACCACTGCAGGACAGCCCAGGATCTGCTGATGCAGACCATGGCTGAGTGGTTGGTGGACTTGGCGGTGGTCGCCGAACCCTACTCGGTCCCTGGCCGTTGGCTGGGCGACCGGGACGGCTTGGTGGCGTTGGTGGCGCGGTCTTCCACAGACTCCCCTCCCCTCTCGCTCTTAGAGAGGGGACCGGGATACGTGGCCGCCGCGTGGGGAGAGATAGCGATGGTGGGGGTGTATTTCTCCCCAAACCGCCCTCTCTCGGACTTTGAGGATTTCCTCGAGATCCTCACTGCTGTCGTAGGGAGGGCGGCACCACGCCAGGTCGTGGTGTTAGGCGACCTAAACGCCAAGTCGGTGGCCTGGGGCAACCCGGTCGCCGGGTGCAACGTCCGGGGACGTGCCGTCGAGTTTTGGGCGGCCTCGTGCGGTGTGTCCCTCCTCAACAGGGGGGCGGTCCACACGTGTGTGCGGCAACAGGGCGGGTCGGTGGTGGACGTCTCGTTCGCCACCCCCGCGCTTGCCGCCCGCGTCGTGAACTGGCGGGTGGAGCTGGTGGAGACCTTGTCGGACCACCGTTATGTGCGGTTCGACATCTCCACCCAGCGGGGAGGGGGGACGGCCCGCGCTGGGCAATCTCCCTTCCCGCGGTGGGCACTCACCCGCCTGGATCGGGAGGCGGCCAAGGAGGCCGCCTTCCTCCAGGACTGGCTGTCGCCTCCCCCTGTCGAGGAGGTCCCGGACGTGGACGCCGCAGCGGTCCGGCTGCGGGGGTCCTTGACCGAGGTGTGCAACTCCAGCATGCCTCGGTCTCGCCGTCCGCCTCCCCGTCGCGCCGTGTACTGGTGGACGGAGGAGCTGGCGGGGCTCCGGGCCACCTGCGTGGCGGCCAGAAGGGCCTACGCGCGGAGCCGACGGCGCAGCGCCCAAAACCGAGTCCGGGCAGAGGAGGACCGCCTGTACGCCTCTTACCGAGAGGCTACGGCGGCCCTCAAGTCTGCGATGGGCGCTGCGCAAGACTCGGCGAGGGCCGAGATGCTGGAGGGTCTCGACAGAGATCCCTATGGGAGGCCATATAAGGCGGCGCGGAACCAGCTCCGCCCCTATGGTCCCCCACTGTCGGAGACCCTCGAGCCAGCGTTGCTGGATGGGGTGGTCCGGTCCCTGTTTCCGCGCAGGACCGACTTCACCCCTCCAGCGATGGATCCCCCGCAAGGGGCGGCTCCGCCGGAGGCAGAGGTGCCCCCGGTCACGGCGGCGGAATTCTACGCGGGGGTTCTGAGCCTCCGCGCGAAGAAGACCGCCCCCGGACCGGACGGCGTCCCCGCACGGGTGGTGGCGATCGCCGCCACCCAAATGGAGGCCAGGTTTCGGGACCTCTTCAGCGCGTGTTTTACGGCTGGGAGGTTCCCGAAACTGTGGAAGGAGGGGCAGCTTTGCCTGCTCCGAAAGGAGGGTCGCCCGGTGGACTCCCCCTCGGCATACCGGCCCATCGTTCTGCTCGATGAGGTCGGTAAACTGTTCGAGGGGATCGTCGCCGGGAGGCTGGAGAGCCACCTGCGGGGGGTAGGGCCGGATCTGTCGGACGCCCAATTCGGTTTCCGTCGTGGGCGTTCGACGATCGACGCGCTGGCCCTACTCAAGGGCCAGGTGAAGGAGGCGGTGGAGGCGGGGGACGGAGTGCTGGCGGTGTCATTCGACATTGCCAACGCCTTCAACTCCGTCCCCCACTCGACGATATTGGAGGCGCTCCGGTATCACGGAGTGCCCCAATATCTGCGGAACCTACTGGCCGACTACTTGGAGGGCCGAGAGGTCCTCCTCGTGGACAAGTCGGCCACGGTGAGGCGGTACGGCGCAGAGTCCGGTGTTCCACAGGGATCGGTGCTAGGCCCCCCCTTGTGGAACATCGGGTTCAACTGGCTGCTGCGGGGTGCCCTCCTCCCGGGCACGAGTGTCATCTGCTACGCGGATGACACTCTGCTCACTGCCCGGGGGAGGAACTTTGCCGATGCGGCTATTCTGGCCTCGGCTGGCGGGTCCTTGGTGGCAGAAAGGATCCGCCGCCTGGGATTGAGGGTGGCGCTGCACAAAACGGAGGCCGTGTTCTTTCGCGGTCCCCGGCAGCGCTGCCCTGCCGACGCCCACATCGTCGTGGAGGGCGTTCGTATAGGGGTCCAGCCCCAGATGAAATATCTGGGGCTGGTGTTGGACGACAGGTGGCGCTTCGGCCCGCATTTCAGCGGGCTGTCGACGCGCCTGTTGAAGGCCGCGGACGCCCTCTCATGGCTCCTCCCAAACCTGGGAGGGCCCAAGGCAAAGTGCCGGCGCCTCTATGCCGGCATTTTGCGGAGCATGGCCCTGTACGGGGCTCCCATCTGGGCGGACTCCCTCCACAGGAGGGAGAATGCTACCGCCATCCGCAGGCCCCAGCGGGCTATTGCACAGCGGGTGGCGAGGGCCTACCGCTCAGTGGGCTTTTCGGCGGCGTGCGCTCTGGCCGGCACCCCTCCTTGGGAGCTCGAGGCATGGGTGCTCGCCAGAGTGTACGAGTGGACGGCGCGCCGAAAGGCGCTCGGGGAGCGCCCCACGGGCGAAGAGCGGGAGGCGGTGCGGCGAGAGGCGAAGGACGCCATCGTCCTCCATTGGACGGAGGACCTCGCCAGCGCCGCCTTTGGCCGCCGGACGTTGGACGCGCTCGGTCCGGTCCTGAAGGGCTGG
Source organism: Standfussiana lucernea (assembly GCA_964057025.1). NCBI lineage: Eukaryota > Metazoa > Arthropoda > Insecta > Lepidoptera > Noctuidae > Standfussiana > Standfussiana lucernea. The sequence continues at coordinate 17,804,655 of OZ059794.1, forward strand.
CTCGAGCGGTCCCACGGTTTCCTCTCTTTCCGTCTGGTGCAGGTGTTATCCGGACATGGCTGTTTCGGATCGCACCTGCACCGGATCGGGAGGGAGGAGACCCCGGCGTGCCACGACTGCGGCGCGGCGGAGGACACGGCGCAGCACACCCTCGAGGTGTGCCCGGCGTGGTCCGAGCTGCGCCGCGGTCTGACCGCGGTGGTCGGACCGGACCTCTCGCTTCCCGGCGTGGTCGACGCCATGCTGGGGAGTGAGGAGGCCTGGTCGGCGGTAGCCTCCTTTTGCGAGGACGTGATGTCGCAAAAGGAGGAGGCGGAGCGCGCGCGGGAGGACGACCCTCTCGCTGCGCCGCTCCGCAGACGAAGAAGGGGGAGAAGGCGTCGTGCCCTCCCTCTTCATGGTGACGGGCGGGCGACAGGCACGGGGGTGCCTTCGCCCGCATTGCACCCGTCACCTTCGTCGGTCATTCCCGACCCCCCACACCCGTGAGGGTTTGAGGGGGTCTGCCTGGCAATCGTCGGCGGAGGACTGGAAGTAAAGGCTGTGCCGGTTTCCCAGTCCCCCGCCACTGTGACGAAGCGGGAATGCGCTGGGTCGTTTTAGTGGGTATACCGGGTCCGCCCGGGGAGTCCCACATACCCCTCCCGTCCCCCGACGGGAGGGTATGCGTAATGCATTTTTTTCCCAGCGTAAAAAAAAAAAAAAAAAAAAAAAAAAAAAAAAAAAAAAAAAAAAAAAAAAAAAAAAAAAAAAGGTTAGGTTAGGTTAGGTTAGGTTAGGTTAGGTTGGGGGACCCCCCACAGAGCATACGTCCACGTCGTGTCCCCTGGAAACAGCCCAGTTCTGACCACCGTAACGGAGTGGCAGACTGGGACTGGCCAAAGTGCTCTGTGATCTCGTAGCGAATTTTTATCTGTCTTTTATCTGCCTTGTGTTTCGCTGCTATGCCTGCAACACCCTCGCGGGACGCCTCCGGGCGGTTTTTAAAATCAAAAGGCCCTTCTCAGGGCCAACCCAAGGGCCCTTCTCAGGGCCAACCCAAAGGCCCTTCTCAGGGCCAAGCCAAAGGTCCTTCTCAGGGCCAACAAAAAGGCCCTTCTCAGGGCCACCCCGACGCACCAGCGTCAGAGCCTAGCCGCGCGCCGTCTGCGGCTAGTTATTTCGGAGGGGCGGAGTCGTCCGACAACGACTCGCTTGCTGGTGCGTCGGACGCGAGAGGCTCGCGGTCGCGGAAGCGGGCCTTTCTGAGTTGTGGGTCCGAGAGTTCTTCGGCCTCGGGGTCCAAGCCGTCGTCGAAGGCTAAAAAGCCGACGACGGCGGCCGCGGATACCCACGTCGTGGGGCTCGCGGACGCCCAGCGACAGGTGGACCTGGCACGGAAGGTGCAGCTCCAGCAAGAGCTGGAGGAGCGGGTTGCCGCCAAAGAGAAGCGTGCGTACGTCGCCCGGGCCAAGTCCGGGTACGGTGCGTCACGGGTCGTGTACGCGGACCACTCTTTGGCGGAACTGGAAAGGATGGCGGAGGAGGACGAGGAGGAGATTGTAGAGGTCGCCTCTAAGTCCTCCAACCTCAAGGGCACCTTCCAGAAGGCCCTGAAATGTCGGGCCGCGAGCATGCGCGGTGTCGTCGCTGAACTCATTCAGCGGACGGCCTGCGACGAGACGCGGCAACTGCAGGCGAGGGTAGATCGCCTGCAGTCAGAGGTCAACCAGCTTCGTCAGAAGCTGGCTGAAGCCACGGCCCGGCCTCAACAGGCCGAGGCGAGCCCTGTGGCAGAGGGCCCTGCCTCGGCCCAGCCACCACGGGCTAAGGCGAGCCCGGCACTAGAGGGCCCCTCCTCCGACCTTGAGGATATCATCCGCAAGGTAGTAATGGAGGAGAGGGCCTTCACGAGAGCCTGCCTGGCAGGCATCGAGGACCGGCTCCTGCCGGAAAAAAGCCTCCGGCCGCCGCTTGCGGCGGATAAGAGGCAAAGCCGGCCGGGGCCGTCCTCCTCCACCCAGGTGGAAGACGTGGCCCTTCTCCCTGCGACCACTCCGTCCAACGAGTGGACGAAAGTGGGCCGCGGGGGGAAGGGTAAAGGGAAGAAGTCGGCAGCGGCCGTCCCTGCCGTCCCTGCCGTCCCCGCCACCCCCGCACCCAGCCAGTCGCAGACGACCGGCAAGGGCAAGGGGAAAGGGAAGGGGAAAGGGAAGGGGAAAGGTGGAAAGGGGCAGTTGGTCCCCCCTAAAACTGCAGCCGTCGTGGTGACGCTCACCGCGGAGGCTGCGGGGCGAGGGGAGACTTACGCCTCCATCTTGGTGCGGGCGCGCAGCAATGCCGATCCCACTCAGCTGGGGATCGGCAGTGTGTCGTGCCGGCGGACGCAGGCCGGGGCTCGAATTTTCGAGTTCCCGGGGGCCGAGGGGAGCGCCCGCGCTGACCTCTTTGCAGCCAAGCTGCAAGAGGTCATCGCGGACTCTGCCAAGGTGGCCCGGCCGGTCAAGTCGGCGGCAATCGAGGTGACGGAGTTGGATGACTCCGTCACCAAGGAGGAGGTGGTGGCGGCGGTCGCAGCGGTAGGGGGCTGTGGCGCCGCGGCGGTCCAAGGCCGGGACATAAGGCCCGGCCGCGGCGGAATGGGCACCATCCGCCTCGAGTGCCCGGTCGCAGCTGCCAAAGCCGTCCTTGCGAAAGGACGGCTTCAAGTCGGGTTCAGCTCGGGCACAGTCCGGGCACTCGAGGACCAGCCTCTGCGGTGTTTCCGGTGCTTCGGCATCGGCCACACCCGGCCCCTGTGTCCGTCCAAGGTTGACAGGACGGACACATGCTACCGCTGCGGCAAGGAGGGCCACAAAGCCGCCTCCTGCCAGGTCGCCACGCCGCACTGTGCGGTGTGTGCCGCCAGTGGCCGCCGGGCAGGCCACGTCATGAAGGGGGGGAAGTGCAATCCCCCCCCTAAGCGTGGCAAAGCGCAGGCGCCGACAGGGCCCGCACCTGCTGCTGCCGCTGATACCGCCGTTCCTGCGGCGGGTGCGGAGGAGGGTGCGATGTCCGACTGATGGCCACGGTCGAACATCGCATCCTTCAGGCGAACACCAACCACTGCAGGACAGCCCAGGATCTGCTGATGCAGACCATGGCTGAGTGGTTGGTGGACTTGGCGGTGGTCGCCGAACCCTACTCGGTCCCTGGCCGTTGGCTGGGCGACCGGGACGGCTTGGTGGCGTTGGTGGCGCGGTCTTCCACAGACTCCCCTCCCCTCTCGCTCTTAGAGAGGGGACCGGGATACGTGGCCGCCGCGTGGGGAGAGACAGCGATGGTGGGGGTGTATTTCTCCCCAAACCGCCCTCTCTCGGACTTTGAGGATTTCCTCGAGATCCTCACTGCTGTCGTAGGGAGGGCGGCACCACGCCAGGTCGTGGTGTTGGGCGACCTAAACGCCAAGTCGGTGGCCTGGGGCAACCCGGTCGCCGGGTGCAACGTCCGGGGACGCGCCGTCGAGTTTTGGGCGGCCTCGTGCGGTGTGTCCCTCCTCAACAGGGGGGCGGTCCACACGTGTGTGCGGCAACAGGGCGGGTCGGTGGTGGACGTCTCGTTCGCCACCCCCGCGCTTGCCGCCCGCGTCGTGAACTGGCGGGTGGAGCTGGTGGAGACCTTGTCGGACCACCGTTATGTGCGGTTCGACATCTCCACACAGCGGGGAGGGGGGACGGCCCGCGCTGGGCAATCTCCCTTCCCGCGGTGGGCACTCACCCGCCTGGACCGGGAGGCGGCCAAGGAGGCCGCCTTCCTCCAGGACTGGCTGTCGCCTCCCCCTGTCGAGGAGGCCCCGGACGTAGACGCCGCAGCGGTCCGGCTACGGGGGTCCTTGACCGAGGTGTGCAACTCCAGCATGCCTCGGTGTCGCCGTCCGCCTCCCCGTCGCGCCGTGTACTGGTGGACGGAGGAGCTGGCGGGGCTCCGGGCCGCCTGCGTGGCGGCCAGAAGGGCCTACGCGCGGAGCCGACGGCGCAGCGCCCAAAACCGAGTCCGGGCAGAAGAGGACCGCCTGTACGACTCTTACCGAGAGGCTACGGCGGCCCTCAAGTCTGCGATGGGCGCTGCGCAGGACTCGGCGAGGGCCGAGATGCTGGAGGGTCTCGACAGAGATCCATATGGGAGGCCATATAAGGCGGCGCGGAACCAGCTCCGCCCCTATGGTCCCCCGCTGTCTGAGACCCTCGAGCCAGCGTTGCTGGATGGGGTGGTCCGGTCCCTGTTTCCGCGCAGGACCGACTTCACCCCTCCAGCGATGGATCCCCCGCAAGGGGCGGCTCCGCCGGAGGCAGAGGTGCCCCCGGTCACGGCGGCGGAATTCTACGCGGGGGTTCTGAGCCTCCGCGCGAAGAAGACCGCCCCCGGACCGGACGGCGTCCCCGCACGGGTGGTGGCGATCGCCGCCACCCAAATGGAGGACAGATTTCGGGACCTCTTCAGCGCGTGTTTTACGGCTGGGAGGTTCCCGAAACTCTGGAAGGAGGGGCAGCTATGCCTCCTCCGAAAGGCGGGTCGCCCGGTGGACTCCCCCTCGGCATACCGGCCCATCGTTCTGCTCGATGAGGTCGGTAAACTGTTCGAGGGGATCGTCGCCGGGAGGCTGGACAGCCACCTGCGGGGGGTAGGGCCGGATCTGTCGGACGCCCAATTCGGGTTCCGTCGTGGGCGTTCGACGATCGACGCGCTGGCCCTACTCAAGGGCCAGGTGAAGGAGGCGGTGGAGGCGGGGGACGGAGTGCTGGCGGTGTCATTCGACATTGCCAACGCCTTCAACTCCGTCCCCCACTCGACGATATTGGAGGCGCTCCGGTATCACGGAGTGCCCCAATATCTGCGGAACCTACTGGCCGACTACTTGGAGGGCCGAGAGGTCCTCCTCGTGGACAAGTCGGCCACGGTGAGGCGGTACGGCGCAGAGTCCGGTGTTCCACAGGGATCGGTGCTAGGCCCCCCCTTGTGGAACATCGGGTTCAACTGGCTGCTGCGGGGTGCCCTCCTTCCGGGCACGAGTGTCATCTGCTACGCGGATGACACTCTGCTCACTGCCCGGGGGAGGAACTTTGCCGACGCGGCCATTCTGGCCTCGGCTGGCGGGTCCTTGGTGGCAGAAAGGATCCGCCGCCTGGGATTGAGGGTGGCGCTGCACAAAACGGAGGCCGTGTTCTTTCGCGGTCCCCGGCAGCGCTGCCCTGCCGACGCCCACATCGTCGTGGAGGGCGTCCGTATAGGGGTCCAGCCCCAGATGAAATATCTGGGGCTGGTGCTGGACGACAGGTGGCGCTTCGGCCCGCATTTCAGCGGGCTGTCGACGCGCTTGTTGAGGGCCGCGGACGCCCTCTCATGGCTCCTCCCAAACCTGGGGGGACCCAAGGCAAAGTGCCGGCGCCTCTATGCCGGCATTTTGCGGAGCATGGCCCTTTACGGGGCTCCCATCTGGGCGGACTCCCTCCGTAGGAGGGAGAATGCTACCGCCATCCGCAGGCCCCAGCGGGCTATTGCACAGCGGGTGGCGAGGGCCTACCGCTCAGTGGGCTTTTCGGCGGCGTGCGCTCTGGCCGGCACCCCTCCTTGGGAGCTGGAGGCGTGGGTGCTCGCCAGAGTGTACGAGTGGACGGCGCGCCGAAAGGCGCTCGGGGAGCGCCCCACGGGCGAAGAGCGGGAGGCGGTGCGGCGAGAGGCGAAGGACGCCATCGTCCTCCATTGGACGGAGGACCTCGCCAGCGCCGCCTTTGGCCGCCGGACGTTGGACGCGCTCGGTCCGGTCCTGAAGGGCTGGCTCGAGCGGTCCCACGGTTTCCTCTCTTTCCGTCTGGTGCAGGTGTTATCCGGACATGGCTGTTTCGGATCGCACCTGCACCGGATCGGGAGGGAGGAGACCCCGGCGTGCCACGACTGCGGCGCGGCGGAGGACACGGCGCAGCACACCCTCGAGGTGTGCCCGGCGTGGTCCGAGCTGCGCCGCGGTCTGACCGCGGTGGTCGGACCGGACCTCTCGCTTCCCGGCGTGGTCGACGCCATGCTGGGGAGTGAGGAGGCCTGGTCGGCGGTGGCCTCCTTTTGCGAGGACGTGATGTCGCAAAAGGAGGAGGCGGAGCGCGCGCGGGAGGACGACCCTCTCGCTGCGCCGCTCCGCAGACGAAGAAGGGGGAGAAGGCGCCGTGCCCTCCCTCCTCATGGTGACGGGCGGGCGACAGGCGCGGGGGTGCCTTCGCCCGCATTGCACCCGTCACCTTCGTCAGTCATTCCCGACCCCCCACACCCGTGAGGGTGTGAGGGGGTCTGCCTGGCAATCGTCGGCGGAGGACTGGAAGTAAAGGCTGTGCCGGTTTCCCAGTCCCCCGCCACTCTGACGAAGCGGGAATGCGCTGGGTCGTTTTAGTGGGTATACCGGGTCCGCCCGGGGAGTCCCACATAGCCCTTCCGTCCCCCGACGGGAGGGTATGCGTAATGCATTTTTTCCCAGCGTTAAAAAAAAAAAAAAAAAAAAAAAAAAAAGGTTAGGTTAGGTTAGGTTAGGTTAGGTTAGGTTAGGTTGGACCTCTCGCTTCCCGGCGTGGTGGACGCCATGCTGGGGAGTGAGGAGGCCTGGTCGGCGGTAGCCTCCTTTTGCGAGGACGTGATGTCGCAAAAGGAGGAGGCGGAGCGCGCGCGGGAGGACGACCCTCTCGCGGCGCCGCTCCGCAGACGAAGAAGGGGGAGAAGGCGTCGTGCCCTCCCTCCTCATGGTGACGGGCGGGCGACAGGCGCGGGGGTGCCTTCGCCCGCATTGCACCCGTCACCTTCGTCGGTCATTCCCGACCCCCCACACCCGTGAGGGTGTGAGGGGGTCCGCCTAGCAATCGTCGGCGGAGGACTGGAAGTAAAGGCTGTGCCGGTTTCCCAGTCCCCCACCACTGTGACGAAGCGGGAATGCGCTGGGTCGTTTTAGTGGGTATACCGGGTCCACCCGGGGAGTCCCACATACCCCTCCCGTCCCCCGACGGTTGGGTATGCGTAATGCATTTTTTCCCAGCGTAAAAAAAAAAAAAAAAAAAAAAGGTTAGGTTAGGTTAGGTTAGGTTAGGTTAGGTTAGGTTAGGTTAGGTTGGGGGACCCCCCACAGAGCATACGTCCACGTCGTGTCCCCTGGAAACAGCCCAGTTCTGACCACCGTAACGGAGTGGCAGACTGGGACTGGCCAAAGTGCTCTGTGCTTTAGTAGCGAATTTTAATCTTTTATTGCCTTGTCTCGACTACGATGCCGGCTACACCCTCGCGGGACGCCTCCGGGCGATTTTTAAAATCAAAAGGCCCTTCTCAGGGCCAACCCAAAGGCCCTTCTCAGGGCCAACCCAAAGGCCCTTCTCAGGGCCAACCCAAAGGCCCTTCTCAGGGCCAACCGAAAGGCCCTTCTCAGGGCCACCCCGACGCACCAGCGTCAGAGTCTAGCCGCGCGCCGTCTGCGGCTAGTTATTACGGAGGGGCGGAGTCGTCCGACAACGACTCGCTGGTTGGTGTATCGGACGCGAGTGGCTCGCGGTCGCGGAAGCGGGTCTTCCGGAGTTGTGGGTCCGAGAGTTCTTCGGCCTCGGGGTCCAAGCCGTTGTCGAAGGCTAAAAAGCCGACGACAACGGCCGCGGATACCCACGTCGTTGGGCTCGCGGACGCCCAGCGACAGGTGGACCTGGCACGGAAGGTGCAGCTCCAGCAAGAGCTGGAGGAGCGGGTTGCCGCCAAAGAGAAGCGTGCGTACGTCGCCCGGGCCAAGTCCGGGTACGGTGCGTCACGGGTCGTGTACGCGGACCACTCTTTGGCGGAACTGCAAAGGATGGCGGAGGAGGACGAGGAGGAGATTGTGGAGGTCGCCTCTAAGTCCTCCAACTTGAAGGGCACCTTTCAAAAGGCCCTGAAGTGTCGGGCCGCGAGCTTGCGCGGAGTCGTCGCTGAACTCGTTCAGCGGACGGCCTCCGACGAGACGCGGCAACTGCAGGCGAGGGTGGATCGCCTGCAGTCGGAGGTCAGCCAGCTTCGTCAGAAGCTGGCTGAAGCCACGGCCCGGCCTCAACAGGCCGAGGTGAGCCCTGTGGCAGAGGGCCCTGCCTCGGCCCAGCCACCACGGGCTAAGGCGAGCCCTGCAGTAGAGGGCCCCTCCTCCAACCTTGAGGATATCATCCGCAAGGTGATAATGGAGGAGAGGGCCTTCACGAGAGCCTGCCTGGCAGGCATCGAGGACCGGCTCCTGCCGGAAAAAAGCCTCCGGCCGCCGCTTGCGGCGGATAAGAGGCAAAGCCGGCCGGGGCCGTCCTCCTCCTCCCAGGTGGAAGACGTGGCCCTTCTTCCTGCGACCACTCCGTCCAACGAGTGGAAGCAAGTGGGCCGGAGGGGGAAGGGTAAAGGGAAGAAGTCGGCAGCGGCCGTTCCTGCCGTCCCTGCCGTCCCCGCCACCCCCGCACCCAGCCAGTCGCAGACGACCGGCAAGGGCAAGGGGAAAGGGAAAGGGAGAGGAGGAAAGGGGCAGTTGGTCCCCCCTAAAACTGCGGCCGTCGTGGTGACGCTCACCACGGAGGCTGCGGGGCGAGGGGAGACCTACGCCTCCATCTTGGCGCGGGCGCGCGGCAATGCCGATCCCACGCAACTGGGGATCGGCAGTGTGTCGTGCCGGCGGACGCAGGCCGGGGCTCGAATTTTCGAGTTCCCGGGGGCCGAGGGGAGCGCCCGCGCTGACCTCTTTGCAGCCAAGCTGCAAGAGGTCATCGCGGACTCTGCCAAGGTGGCCCGGCCGGTCAAGTCGGCGGAAATCGAGGTGACGGAGTTGGATGACTCCGTCACCAAGGAGGAGGTGGTGGCGGCGGTCGCAGCGGTAGGGGGCTGTGGCGCCGCGGCGGTCCAAGGCCGGGACATAAGGCCCGGCCGCGGCGGAATGGGCACCATCCGCCTCGAGTGCCCAGTCGCAGCTGCCAAAGCCGTCCTTGCGAAAGGACGGCTTCAAGTCGGGTTCAGCTCGGGCGCAGTCCGGGCACTCGAGGACCAGCCTCTGCGGTGTTTCCGGTGCTTCGGCATCGGCCACACCCGGCCCCTGTGTCCGTCCAAGGTTGACAGGACGGACACATGCTACCGCTGCGGCAAGGAGGGCCACAAAGCCGCCTCCTGCCAGGCCGCCACGCCGCACTGCGCGGTGTGTGCCGCCAGTGGCCGCCGGGCAGGCCACGTCATGAAGGGGAGGAAGTGTAATCCCCCCCCTAAGCGTGGCAAAGCGCAGGCGCCGACCGGGCCTGCACCTGCTGCTGCCGCTAACACCGCCGTTCCTGCGGCGGCTGCGGAGGAGGTTGCGATGTCCGACTGATGGCCACGGTCGAACATCGCATCCTTCAGGCGAACACCAACCACTGCAGGACAGCCCAGGATCTGCTGATGCAGACCATGGCTGAGTGGTTGGTGGACTTGGCGGTGGTCGCCGAACCCTACTCGGTCCCTGGCCGTTGGCTGGGCGACCGGGACGGCTTGGTGGCGTTGGTGGCGCGGTCTTCCACAGACTCCCCTCCCCTCTCGCTCTTAGAGAGGGGACCGGGATACGTGGCCGCCGCGTGGGGAGAGATAGCGATGGTGGGGGTGTATTTCTCCCCAAACCGCCCTCTCTCGGACTTTGAGGATTTCCTCGAGATCCTCACTGCTGTCGTAGGGAGGGCAGCACCACGCCAGGTCGTGGTGTTAGGCGACCTAAACGCCAAGTCGGTGGCCTGGGGCAACCCGGTCGCCGGGTGCAACGTCCGGGGACGTGCCGTCGAGTTTTGGGCGGCCTCGTGCGGTGTGTCCCTCCTCAACAGGGGGGCGGTCCACACGTGTGTGCGGCAACAGGGCGGGTCGGTGGTGGACGTCTCGTTCGCCACCCCCGCGCTTGCCGCCCGCGTCGTGAACTGGCGGGTGGAGCTGGTGGAGACCTTGTCGGACCACCGTTATGTGCGGTTCGACATCTCCACCCAGCGGGGAGGGGGGACGGCCCGCGCTGGGCAATCTCCCTTCCCGCGGTGGGCGCTCACCCGCCTTGACCGGGAGGCAGCCAAGGAGGCCGCCTTCCTCCAGGACTGGCTGTCGCCTCCCCCTGTCGAGGAGGTCCCGGACGTGGACGCCGCAGCGGTCCGGCTGCGGGGGTCCTTGACCGAGGTGTGCAACTCCAGCATGCCTCGGTCTCGCCGTCCGCCTCCCCGTCGCGCCGTGTACTGGTGGACGGAGGAGCTGGCGGGGCTCCGGGCCACCTGCGTGGCGGCCAGAAGGGCCTACGCGCGGAGCCGACGGCGCAGCGCCCAAAACCGAGTCCGGGCAGAGGAGGACCGCCTGTACGCCTCTTACCGAGAGGCTACGGTGGCCCTCAAGTCTGCGATGGGCGCTGCGCAGGACTCGGCGAGGGCCGAGATGCTGGAGGGTCTCGACAGAGATCCCTATGGGAGGCCATATAAGGCGGCGCGGAACCAGCTCCGCCCCTATGGTCCCCCACTGTCGGAGACCCTCGAGCCAGCGTTGCTGGATGGGGTGGTCCGGTCCCTGTTTCCGCGCAGGACCGACTTCACCCCTCCAGCGATGGATCCCCCGCAAGGGGCGGCTCCACCGGAGGCGGAGGTGCCCCCGGTCACGGCGGCGGAATTCTACGCGGGGGTTCTGAGCCTCCGCGCGAAGAAGACCGCCCCCGGACCGGACGGCGTCCCCGCACGGGTGGTGGCGATCGCCGCCTCCCAAATGGAGGACAGGTTTCGGGACCTCTTCAGCGCGTGTTTTACGGCTGGGAGGTTCCCGAAACTCTGGAAGGAGGGGCAGCTATGCCTCCTCCGAAAGGCGGGTCGCCCGGTGGACTCCCCCTCGGCATACCGGCCCATCGTTCTGCTCGATGAGGTCGGTAAACTGTTCGAGGGGATCGTCGCCGGGAGGCTGGAGAGCCACCTGCGGGGGGTAGGGCCGGATCTGTCGGACGCCCAATTCGGGTTCCGTCGTGGGCGTTCGACGATCGACGCGCTGGCCCTACTCAAGGGCCAGGTGAAGGAGGCGGTGGAGGCGGGGGACGGAGTGCTGGCGGTGTCATTCGACATTGCCAACGCCTTCAACTCCGTCCCCCACTCGACGATATTGGAGGCGCTCCGGTATCACGGAGTGCCTCAATATCTGCGGAGCCTCCTGGCCGACTACTTGGAGGGCCGAGAGGTCCTCCTCGTAGACAAATCGGCCACGGTGAGGCGGTACGGCGCAGAGTCCGGTGTTCCACAGGGGTCGGTGCTAGGCCCCCCCTTGTGGAACATCGGGTTCGACTGGCTGTTGCGGGGTGCCCTCCTCCCGGGCACGAGTGTCATCTGCTACGCGGATGACACTCTGCTCACTGCCCGGGGGAGGAACTTTGCCGACGCAGCCATTCTGGCCTCGGCTGGCGGGTCCTTGGTGGCAGAAAGGATCCGCCGCCTGGGATTGAGGGTGGCGCTGCACAAAACGGAGGCCGTGTTCTTTCGCGGTCCCCGGCAGCGCTGCCCTGCCGACGCCCACATCGTCGTGGAGGGCGTCCGTATAGGGGTCCAGCCCCAGATGAAATATCTGGGGCTGGTGCTGGACGACAGGTGGCGCTTCGGCCCGCATTTCAGCGGGCTGTCGACGCGCTTGTTGAGGGCCGCGGACGCCCTCTCATGGCTCCTCCCAAACCTGGGGGGACCCAAGGCAAAGTGCCGGCGCCTCTATGCCGGCATTTTGCGGAGCATGGCCCTTTACGGGGCTCCCATCTGGGCGGACTCCCTCCGTAGGAGGGAGAATGCTACCGCCATCCGCAGGCCCCAGCGGGCTATTGCACAGCGGGTGGCGAGGGCCTACCGCTCAGTGGGCTTTTCGGCGGCGTGCGCTCTGGCCGGCACCCCTCCTTGGGAGCTGGAGGCGTGGGTGCTCGCCAGAGTGTACGAGTGGACGGCGCGCCGAAAGGCGCTCGGGGAGCGCCCCACGGGCGAAGAGCGGGAGGCGGTGCGGCGAGAGGCGAAGGACGCCATCGTCCTCCATTGGACGGAGGACCTCGCCAGCGCCGCCTTTGGCCGCCGGACGTTGGACGCGCTCGGTCCGGTCCTGAAGGGCTGGCTCGAGCGGTCCCACGGTTTCCTCTCTTTCCGTCTGGTGCAGGTGTTATCCGGACATGGCTGTTTCGGATCGCACCTGCACCGGATCGGGAGGGAGGAGACCCCGGCGTGCCACGACTGCGGCGCGGTAGAGGACACGGCGCAGCACACCCTCGAGGTGTGCCCGGCGTGGTCCGAGCTGCGCCGCGGTCTGACCGCGGTGGTCGGACCGGACCTCTCGCTTCCCGGCGTGGTCGACGCCATGCTGGGGAGTGAGCAGGCCTGGTCGGCGGTAGCCTCCTTTTGCGAGGACGTGATGTCGCAAAAGGAGGAGGCGGAGCGCGCGCGGGAGGACGACCCTCTCGCTGCGCCGCTCCGCAGACGAAGAAGGGGGAGAAGGCGTCGTGCCCTCCCTCCTCATGGTGACGGGCGGGCGACAGGCGCGGGGGTGCCTTCGCCCGCATTGCACCCGTCACCTTCGTCGGTCATTCCCGACCCCCCACACCCGTGAGGGTGTGAGGGGGTCCGCCTAGCAATCGTCGGCGGAGGACTGGAAGTAAAGGCTGTGCCGGTTTCCCAGTCCCCCGCCACTGTGACGAAGCGGGAATGCGCTGGGTCGTTTTAGTGGGTATACCGGGTCCGCCCGGGGAGTCCCACATACCCCTCCCGTCCCCCGACGGGTGGGTATGCGTAATGCATTTTTTCCCAGCGTAAAAAAAAAAAAAAAAAAAAAGGTTAGGTTAGGTTAGGTTAGGTTAGGTTGGGGGACCCCCCACAGAGCATACGTCCACGTCGTGTCCCCTGGAAACAGCCCAGTTCTGACCACCGTAACGGAGTGGCAGACTGGGACTGGCCAAAGTGCTCTGTGATCTCGTAGCGAATTTTAATCTTTTTATCTGCCTTGTGTTTCGCTGCTATGCCTGCAACACCCTCGCGGGACGCCTCCGGGCGGTTTTTAAAATCAAAAGGCCCTTCTCAGGGCCAACCCAAAGGCCCTTCTCAGGGCCAACCCAAAGGCCCTTCTCAGGGCCAACCCAAAGGCCCTTCTCAGGGCCAACCAAAAGGCCCTTCTCAGGGCCACCCCGACGCACCAGCGTCAGAGTCTAGCCGCGCGCCGTCTGCGGCTAGTTATTTCGGAGGGGCGGAGTCGTCCGACAACGACTCGCTTGCTGGTGCGTCGGACGCGAGAGGCTCGCGGTCGCGGAAGCGGGCCTTTCTGAGTTGTGGGTCCGAGAGTTCTTCGGCCTCGGGGTCCAAGCCGTCGTCGAAGGCTAAAAAGCCGACGACGACGTCCGCGGATACACACGTCGTGGGGCTCGCGGACGCCCAGCGACAGGTGGACCTGGCACGGAAGGTGCAGCTGCAGCAAGAGCTGGAGGAGCGGGTTGCCGCCAAAGAGAAGCGTGCGTACGTCGCCCGGGCCAAGTCCGGTTACGGTGCGTCACGGGTCGTGTACGCGGACCACTCTTTGGCGGAACTGGAAAGGATGGCGGAGGAGGACGAGGAGGAGATTGTAGAGGTCGCCTCTAAGTCCTCCAACCTCAAGGGCACCTTCCAGAAGGCCCTGAAATGTCGGGCCGCGAGCATGCGCGGTGTCGTCGCTGAACTCGTTCAGCGGACGGCCTGCGACGAGACGCGGCAACTGCAGGCGAGGGTGGATCGCCTGCAGTCAGAGGTCAACCAGCTTCGTCAGAAGCTGGTTGAAGCCACGGCCCGGCCTCAACAGGCCGAGGCGAGCCCTGTGGCAGAGGGCCCTGCCTCGGCCCAGCCACCACGGGCTAAGGCGAGCCCGGCACTAGAGGGCCCCTCCTCCGACCTTGAGGATATCATCCGCAAGGTAGTAATGGAGGAGAGGGCCTTCACGAGAGCCTGCCTGGCAGGCATCGAGGACCGGCTCCTGCCGGAAAAAAGCCTCCGGCCGCCGCTTGCGGCGGATAAGAGGCAAAGCCGGCCGGGGCCGTCCTCCTCCACCCAGGTGGAAGACGTGGCCCTTCTCCCTGCGACCACTCCGTCCAACGAGTGGACGAAAGTGGGCCGCGGGGGGAAGGGTAAAGGGAAGAAGTCGGCAGCGGCCGTTCCTGCCGTCCCTGCCGTCCCCGCCACCCCCGCACCCAGCCAGTCGCAGACGACCGGCAAGGGCAAGGGGAAAGGGAAAGGGAGAGGAGGAAAGGGGCAGTTGGTCCCCCCTAAAACTGCGGCCGTCGTGGTGACGCTCACCACGGAGGCTGCGGGGCGAGGGGAGACCTACGCCTCCATCTTGGCGCGGGCACGCGGCAATGCCGATCCCACGCAACTGGGGATCGGCAGTGTGTCGTGCCGGCGGACGCAGGCCGGGGCTCGAATTTTCGAGTTCCCGGGGGCCGAGGGGAGCGCCCGCGCTGACCTCTTTGCAGCCAAGCTGCAAGAGGTCATCGCGGACTCTGCCAAGGTGGCCCGGCCGGTCAAGTCGGCGGAAATCGAGGTGACGGAGTTGGATGACTCCGTCACCAAGGAGGAGGTGGTGGCGGCGGTCGCAGCGGTAGGGGGCTGTGGCGCCGCGGCGGTCCAAGGCCGGGACATAAGGCCCGGCCGCGGCGGAATGGGCACCATCCGCCTCGAGTGCCCAGTCGCAGCTGCCAAAGCCGTCCTTGCGAAAGGACGGCTTCAAGTCGGGTTCAGCTCGGGCGCAGTCCGGGCACTCGAGGACCAGCCTCTGCGGTGTTTCCGGTGCTTCGGCATCGGCCACACTCGGCCCCTGTGTCCGTCCAAGGTTGACAGGACGGACACATGCTACCGCTGCGGCAAGGAGGGCCACAAAGCCGCCTCCTGCCAGGCCGCCACGCCGCACTGCGCGGTGTGTGCCGCCAGTGGCCGCCGGGCAGGCCACGTCATGAAGGGGAGGAAGTGTAATCCCCCCCCTAAGCGTGGCAAAGCGCAGGTGCCGACCGGGCCTGCACCTGCTGCTGCCGCTAACACCGCCGTTCCTGCGGCGGCTGCGGAGGAGGTTGCGATGTCCGACTGATGGCCACGGTCGAACATCGCATCCTTCAGGCGAACACCAACCACTGCAGGACAGCCCAGGATCTGCTGATGCAGACCATGGCTGAGTGGTTGGTGGACTTGGCGGTGGTCGCCGAACCCTACTCGGTCCCTGGCCGTTGGCTGGGCGACCGGGACGGCTTGGTGGCGTTGGTGGCGCGGTCTTCCACAGACTCCCCTCCCCTCTCGCTCTTAGAGAGGGGACCGGGATACGTGGCCGCCGCGTGGGGAGAGATCGCGATGGTGGGGGTGTATTTCTCCCCAAACCGTCCTCTCTCGGACTTTGAGGATTTCCTCGAGATCCTCACTGCTGTCGTAGGGAGGGCGGCACCACGCCAGGTCGTGGTGTTAGGCGACCTAAACGCCAAGTCGGTGGCCTGGGGCAACCCGGTCGCCGGGTGCAACGTCCGGGGACGTGCCGTCGAGTTTTGGGCGGCCTCGTGCGGTGTGTCCCTCCTCAACAGGGGGGCGGTCCACACGTGTGTGCGGCAACAGGGCGGGTCGGTGGTGGACGTCTCGTTCGCCACCCCCGCGCTTGCCGCCCGCGTCGTGAACTGGCGGGTGGAGCTGGTGGAGACCTTGTCGGACCACCGTTATGTGCGGTTCGACATCTCCACCCAGCGGGGAGGGGGGACGGCTCGCGCTGGGCAATCTCCCTTCCCGCGGTGGGCGCTCACCCGCCTTGACCGGGAGGCAGCCAAGGAGGCCGCCTTCCTCCAGGACTGGCTGTCGCCTCCCCCTGTCGAGGAGGTCCCGGACGTGGACGCCGCAGCGGTTTGGCTGCGGGGGTCCTTGACCGAGGTGTGCAACTCCAGCATGCCTCGGTCTCGCCGTCCGCCTCCCCGTCGCGCCGTGTACTGGTGGACGGAGGAGCTGGCGGGGCTCCGGGCCACCTGCGTGGCGGCCAGAAGGGCCTACGCGCGGAGCCGACGGCGCAGCGCCCAAAACCGAGTCCGGGCAGAGGAGGACCGCCTGTACGCCTCTTACCGAGAGGCTACGGTGGCCCTCAAGTCTGCGATGGGTGCTGCGCAAGACTCGGCGAGGGCCGAGATGCTGGAGGGTCTCGACAGAGATCCCTATGGGAGGCCATATAAGGCGGCGCGGAACCAGCTCCGCCCCTATGGTCCCCCACTGTCGGAGACCCTCGAGCCAGCGTTGCTGGATGGGGTGGTTCGGTCCCTGTTTCCGCGCAGGACCGACTTCACCCCTCCAGCGATGGATCCCCCGCAAGGGGCGGCTCCGCCGGAGGCAGAGGTGCCCCCGGTCACGGCGGCGGAATTCTACGCGGGGGTTCTGAGCCTCCGCGCGAAGAAGACCGCCCCCGGACCGGACGGCGTCCCCGCACGGGTGGTGGCGATCGCCGCCACCCAAATGGAGGCCAGGTTTCGGGACCTCTTCAGCGCGTGTTTTACGGCTGGGAGGTTCCCGAAACTGTGGAAGGAGGGGCAGCTTTGCCTGCTCCGAAAGGAGGGTCGCCCGGTGGACTCCCCCTCGGCATACCGGCCCATCGTTCTGCTCGATGAGGTCGGTAAACTGTTCGAGGGGATCGTCGCCGGGAGGCTGGAGAGCCACCTGCGGGGGGTAGGGCCGGATCTGTCGGACGCCCAATTCGGGTTCCGTCGTGGGCGTTCGACGATCGACGCGCTGGCCCTACTCAAGGGCCAGGTGAAGGAGGCGGTGGAGGCGGGGGACGGAGTGCTGGCGGTGTCATTCGACATTGCCAACGCCTTCAACTCCGTCCCCCACTCGACGATATTGGAGGCGCTCCGGTATCACGGAGTGCCCCAATATCTGCGGAGCCTCCTGGCCGACTACTTGGAGGGCCGAGAGGTCCTCCTCGTAGACAAATCGGCCACGGTGAGGCGGTACGGCGCAGAGTCCGGTGTTCCACAGGGGTCGGTGCTAGGCCCCCCCTTGTGGAACATCGGGTTCGACTGGCTGTTGCGGGGTGCCCTCCTCCCGGGCACGAGTGTCATCTGCTACGCGGATGACACTCTGCTCACTGCCCGGGGGAGGAACTTTGCCGACGCAGCCATTCTGGCCTCGGCTGGCGGGTCCTTGGTGGCAGAAAGGATCCGCCGCCTGGGATTGAGGGTGGCGCTGCACAAAACGGAGGCCGTGTTCTTTCGCGGTCCCCGGCAGCGCTGCCCTGCCGACGCCCACATCGTCGTGGAGGGCGTCCGTATAGGGGTCCAGCCCCAGATGAAATATCTGGGGCTGGTGCTGGACGACAGGTGGCGCTTCGGCCCGCATTTCAGCGGGCTGTCGACGCGCTTGTTGAAGGCCGCGGACGCCCTCTCATGGCTCCTCCCAAACCTGGGGGGACCCAAGGCAAAGTGCCGGCGCCTCTATGCCGGCATTTTGCGGAGCATGGCCCTGTACGGGGCTCCCATCTGGGCGGACTCCCTCCACAGGAGGGAGAATGCTACCGCCATCCGCAGGCCCCAGCGGGCTATTGCACAGCGGGTGGCGAGGGCCTACCGCTCAGTGGGCTTTTCGGCGGCGTGCGCTCTGGCCGGCACCCCTCCTTGGGAGCTGGAGGCGTGGGTGCTCGCCAGAGTGTACGAGTGGACGGCGCGCCGAAAGGCGCTCGGGGAGCGCCCCACGGGCGAAGAGCGGGAGGCGGTGCGGCGAGAGGCGAAGGACGCCATCGTCCTCCATTGGACGGAGGACCTCGCCAGCGCCGCCTTTGGCCGCCGGACGTTGGACGCGCTCGGTCCGGTCCTGAAGGGCTGGCTCGAGCGGTCCCACGGTTTCCTCTCTTTCCGTCTGGTGCAGGTGTTATCCGGACATGGCTGTTTCGGATCGCACTTGCACCGGATCGGCAGGGAGGAGACCCCGGCGTGCCACGACTGCGGCGCGGCGGAGGACACGGCGCAGCACACCCTCGAGGTGTGCCCGGCGTGGTCCGAGCTGCGCCGTGGTCTGACCGCGGTGGTCGGACCGGACCTCTCGCTTCCCGGCGTGGTCGACGCCATGCTGGGGAGTGAGGAGGCCTGGTCGGCAGTAGCCTCCTTTTGCGAGGACGTGATGTCGCAAAAGGAGGAGGCGGAGCGCGCGCGGGAGGACGACCCTCTCGCTGCGCCGCTCCGCAGACGAAGAAGGGGGAGAAGGCGTCGTGCCCTCCCTCCTCATGGTGACGGGCGGGCGACAGGCGCGGGGGTGCCTTCGCCCGCATTGCACCCGTCACCTTCGTCGGTCATTCCCGACCCCCCACACCCGTGAGGGTGTGAGGGGGTCCGCCTTGCAATCGTCGGCGGAGGACTGGAAGTAAAGGCTGTGCCGGTTTCCCAGTCCCCCGCCACTCTGACGAAGCGGGAATGCGCTGGGTCGTTTTAGTGGGTATACCGGGTCCGCCCGGGGAGTCCCACATACCCCTTCCGTCCCCCGACGGGAGGGTATGCGTAATGCATTTTTTCCCAGCGTAAAAAAAAAAAAAAAAAAAAAAAAGGTTAGGTTAGGTTAGGTTAGGTTAGGTTAGGTTAGGTTGGGGGACCCCCCACAGAGCATACGTCCACGTCGTGTCCCCTGGAAACAGCCCAGTTCTGACCACCGTAACGGAGTGGCAGACTGGGACTGGCCAAAGTGCTCTGTGCTTTAGTAGCGAATTTTATCTGCCTTGTGATCGTCTACGATGCCGGCTACACCCTCGCGGGACGCCTCCGGGCGATTTTTAAAATCAAAAGGCCCTTCTCAGGGCCAACCCAAAGGCCCTTCTCAGGGCCAACCCAAAGGCCCTTCTCAGGGCCAACCCAAAGGCCCTTCTCAGGGCCAACCGAAAGGCCCTTCTCAGGGCCACCCCGACGCACCAGCGTCAGAGTCTAGCCGCGCGCCGTCTGCGGCTAGTTATTACGGAGGGGCGGAGTCGTCCGACAACGACTCGCTGGTTGGTGCATCGGACGCGAGTGGCTCGCGGTCGCGGAAGCGGGTCTTCCGAAGTTGTGGGTCCGAGAGTTCTTCGGCCTCGGGGTCCAAGCCGTTGTCGAAGGCTAAAAAGCCGACGACAACGGCCGCGGATACCCACGTCGTTGGGCTCGCGGACGCTCAGCGACAGGTGGACCTGGCACGGAAGGTGCAGCTCCAGCAAGAGCTGGAGGAGCGGGTTGCCGCCAAAGAGAAGCGTGCGTACGTCGCCCGGGTCAAGTCCGGGTACGGTGCGTCCCGGGTTGTGTACGCGGACCACTCTTTGGCGGAACTGGAAAGGATGGCGGAGGAGGACGAGGAGGAGATTGTCGAGGTCGCCTCTAAGTCCTCCAACCTGAAGGGCACCTTCCAGAAGGCCCTGAAATGTCGGGCCGCGAGCATGCGCGGGGTCGTCGCTGAACTGGTTCAGCGGACGGCCTCTGACGAGACGCGGCAACTGCAGGTGAGGGTGGATCGCCTGCAGTCAGAAGTCAACCAGCTTCGGCAGAAGCTGGCTGAAGCCACGGCCCGGCCTCAACAGGCCGAGGTGGGCCCTGTGGCAGGGGGCCCTGCCTCGGCCCGGCCTCAACAGGCCGAGGTGGGCCCTGTGGCAGGGGGCCCTGCCTCGGCCCGGCCACCACGGGCTAAGGCGAGCCCTGCAGTAGAGGGCCCCTCCTCCAACCTTGAGGATATCATCCGCAAGGTGATAATGGAGGAGAGGGCCTTCACGAGAGCCTGCCTGGCAGGCATCGAGGACCGGCTCCTGCCGGAAAAAAGCCTCCGGCCGCCGCTTGCGGCGGATAAGAGGCAAAGCCGGCCGGGGCCGTCCTCCTCCTCCCAGGTGGAAGACGTGGCCCTTCTCCCGGCCACCACTCCGTCCAACGAGTGGACGAAAGTGGGCCGGGGGGGGAAGGGTAAAGGCAAGGGCAAAAAGTCGGCAGCGGCCGTCCCTGCCGTCCCTGCCGTCCCCGCCACCCCCGCACCCAGCCAGTCGCAGACGACCGGCAAGGGCAAGGGGAAAGGGAAAGGGAGAGGTGGAAAGGGGCAGTTGGTCCCCCCTAAGACTGCGGCCGTCGTGGTGACGCTCACCGCGGAGGCTGCGGGGCGAGGGGAGACTTACGCCTCCATCTTGGTGCGGGCGCGCGGCAATGCCGATCCCACTCAACTGGGGATCGGCAGTGTGTCGTGCCGGCGGACGCAGGCCGGGGCTCGAATATTCGAGTTCCCGGGGGCCGAGGGGAGCGCCCGCGCTGACCTCTTTGCAGCCAAGCTGCAGGAGGTCATCGCGGACTCTGCCAAGGTGGCCCGGCCGGTCAAGTCAGCGGCCTTCGAAGTGACGGAGTTGGATGACTCCGTCACCAAGGAGGAGGTGGTGGCGGCGGTCGCAGCGGTAGGGGGCTGTGGCGCCGCGGCGGTCCAAGGCCGGGACATAAGGCCCGGCCGTGGCGGAATGGGCACCATCCGCCTCGAGTGCCCAGTCGCAGCTGCCAAAGCCGTCCTTGCGAAAGGACGGCTTCAAGTCGGATTC